>OY821759.1:13972072-14510531 GCA_963682095.1 Potentilla sterilis | reverse complement strand
TTAGTATGTTTTGAAATATGTTAGTATTATTGGTTATTATATTAATTAGAATTTGTTATAAAATGTAATATAATTTAATATTAATTAATGTATTAATGCCTCAAGCTGCAGATGGCCGATGCATTCAGACAGTTGTTCGGGGGCCGTCGTTCCAGATCTAGGGGATCTGCAAATTCCGCCGGTTCGGCAGACTCCGACAGGACCCATAGCCAGCCTGAGAGGACCACCAGCCAGCCGCGGAGGAGTGTAGATTCATCTCAACCTCGGAGGACTGTAGATTCATCCCAGCCGGGGAGGAGTGTGAGTTCTCAGCACCAGACCCTTCTCCAGGCGGGGCGGCCGTCGAGCAGTTCACTTCCGCCTGTCGGGCCAGATGCTCCGAGGTTCAGTCGGCAGCTATTTCAGGACGAGATAGCTGCAGACGTTCCTCAGGTTCGTATGCCTGAGGTTCATCGGGAGCCGATGACGAGTCCGACGACGTCTGCTGCTGACTCGACTGAGGGTCCTACTCTCCCAAATCAGCTCTACCTCCCGTACAACATTCCTGCGATACCGGAGGTCGACTATCGTGGTGTGCCCATATGGCCTGATATGCCTCAGTACGTGAGTGCTGCGGAGGCATACCAGCAGCAGTCATTTGAGAACCCTGACCTCCTGATTTCGGCGAGGACAAAAGGAAAGTCGACAGACTGGTCATCGAGTTCAGGTAACATTCGATTTTATTAATTAAATGTTTTATTAAAATTAACGCACTAATATTTAATTTTATTAACCAATCGTCGTTTATGTGATAGGGACAGCCACTAGCAGTTCAACAAGGAATAACGAGAGGTGTCATATGTTTTGACACGCTCAGGAGAACTGTTGATCTGAGGGGGAGGATCCAGATCAACGAACCTCCTAATCAGGAGGTTCAAGGGAAAAAAAACGCGACTACTCGGGTTGCGTGGGGGCACTGATTAGGGACAGAGTCCCTATGTTGTGGACACGGTGGGCTGATGTCCCTATATTTCTAATGCACTTTTGTTTTTTTCGTAGGTTCAAAGAGTGGAAGAACGAGCTCCGTTCCCACTATAACGAATACGACAACCGTGGTCGTATGGGTACTCCCAGAGAGTTCATGTTCAGGGAGTACGAGTGGCGTTGGTTGAAGACAGTAGACTTCAACAACCCAGTTATGCAGGTAAATACTAAACTTCACTATAAATGTTTATTTTGTTAAAATTTTATTAGTTTAATTATTTTATAATTATTACACTAATATTTTTTTATCCATTTTTCTAATATTTTATTATTTTTTTTGAAGGAACGTTCTCGGATAAACTCTGCGAACCGCCGCCGTAACACAACTCCCCATCATGGTGGTTCTAGGCCGTTTGCACAATATCAGGAAGAGGCGCTTAGAGATCATCCTGATAGCAACCCGTACGTGGAGACGTTCAAGATCGCTTATCCACAAGCGACAGAACAGCTCGTAAGTCGTTCATTACGATTTTAAAATTTTAATTATTAATTTTACTTAATTATATATTTGTTAGAATATTAATTTTTTTTTCCCATCCAATTAGGAGAGGGTGAACCGGGCCGAAGAAGAGGTGTTCCAGCAAGTAGTTCGGGAGACACAACCGAACATTTCAGAGGCAGATCTGGAAGAAGCCCTGCGCCAGGTCGACCGGTCCAATGTCCAAACGGCAGCGAGGATGTTCGACGCAGCCTTCCCAAACCGCTCAAACAACTACTACTGCCGGGGTTTGGGAAGTTTTGGACTAGGGCTCCTGAAGACCACTAAGGGAGGTCAAAAGAAGGGAGGCGGGGAGAGCCAACAGGTGAGGGGGGAAGTGCGGAGATTGGCAGAAGAAAATACAAGGTTGGCGGCCGAGTTCCAGAGATCACAGGAGGAACAACGCAGATCACAGGAGCAACACCGCAGAACACAGCAGTATTATTTAGATCTGTCCAGTTGGCATGTTGAATGCGAGAGAATTCGGCGACACAACTACGCCGGCCAACAAAACTGGTGGTATGATATGTTCGCCGCACAACAACAAAGCCTTGAACCCCCGCCCCCGTTTCAGCCGTTACTTGAACCTCCAATGCCTCAACCTCCCGAGTTCGGTCAGCAGGATGACGAGCATGATGGAGAGCAGGATGCTGGGGATGACGTGGTGGACTTTAGTGGTTTAGGTGATGATTAGGGTTATATTTTATGTATATTGGAACGAATTAAATAATAAGTCATTTAGACGTGTTTCTTGTTGGTGCAAATGCATGGACTATCTTTGTGATTTGCAGGTTGCTTGGAATGGTAATTTAGAAAATAATTTAATTTTTTTTTCACCAAATGTAAGAATAGCCGACGATTTTGGCATTATTTCGTCGGCTATAAGCACTATAGCCGACGATTTTTACCAGTTTTCGTCGGCTATACCCGTTATAGCCGACGAAAATGACATTATTTCGTCGGCTATAACTAATAAATGCCTATTAAAATATTAATATTTTCTGACGAAATAACCGACGAAATAGATGAAATCGTCGGCTATAGTTCAGAACAAATATTCGTCGGCTATAGTTTACGATATCGTCGGCCATACTCGAAAATACCCGACGAATTTCGTCGGATATTTTGCCAAGGTTTGGTCGACGAAATGACGTTTCGTCGGTAAAGTCGTCGGCCATACTCGCATATAGCTGACGATTTCGTTATTTTCGTCGGCCATTGGTATTACCGACGGCGTTTTTCCGACGAATTATAGCCGACGAAAATTTCGTCGGCAGAAGGTATAGCCGACGAAATTTTGGCATAGTCGACGAAAATTTTTTCGTCGGCTATTCTATTCGATCTGGTAGTGGTGGAATGTCATGGGACTGGGTGGATCTCGCCTGGGCGTTCTGCCATATCGAGACGAGTCCCCCAGTGAGATGCCATGCAACCGGTTGAATGATACCTAACCGGTGAACTGCCATGGTACCGGATGGATGGCTCATACCCGGAACAATGCTCTGGAGGCAGTTCAAGCTGGCTGAAAGATCATAACCGGTGACTTGTAGTGAAGATGCCATGCAGCCGGTTGAACGATACCTAACCGTGAACTGCCATGGTACCAGATGGATGGCTCATACCCGGAACAATGCTCTCGAGGCGGTTCAAGCTGGTTGAAAGGTCATAACCGGTGACTTGTTGTGAAGATACCATGCAGCCGGTTGAACGATACCTAACCGTGAACTGCCATGGTACCGGATGGATGGCTCATACCCGGAACAATGCTCTCGAGGCGGTTTAAGCTGGTTGAAAGGTCATAACCGGTGACTTGTTGGTGAAGTGGAGGGAGTGGATGCCTCGTTCTGCGCTCCTATCTCCCCCAACTGCCGCTTGTAGGTGGGACAGGTGGCTGACATGCGATGAAGGGGAGAGCCCATCAGTCCCATTAGTTATGATGGCATGGGAACCTTTATCGATGCTGGGACACGTGTCGGCAAGGAACGGTCTGAGATGAAGGGGATATGCGGCTGGGGTTGCCTCTCTTTTATGCTTGCCCTATTTATCATCCCCTCTGCTCTCCTCCTGCCGTCATATCTTTCTGTTCCTTGCCCTTTTCCTGTCGTTTTTCTGTGTTGCTATCTTGCTACATCACTAACCTCCATTATTTAGGCTTTATGGCATCTGGGAGATCGGCGAATCCTGTCGGTTCTGGCCGTGGGTTGAGGTATGAGCTACTGGATGGCGACAGAGTGATTTTCTGCGACGAGCCAATCAGAAGCATGTCTGAGAGAGAGATAAGGGACTTTCGGGCGAAGTGGGACATTGATTCCTCCGTTAAGCTTCGAGGTCTGCATCCCGGGGAACTGGCCTGCAATCCGGAGCCGGGTTGGGTTGCCGTTTTTGATGATCAATTTTGGCAGGGACTATCTCTGCCACTGTCGAAGTTTGTCCAGTTTATGCTGAGCAGTATAAATCTTTCCCCAGCTCAGCTGCCTAGCAACCAGTGGAGGCAGTTGCTTGGTCTCGGGTGCCTATTCAGCCTGAGCAATATGGACTGGCCCACGGTGAATGAGCTCTGGGCGCTGTACAAGGTTCTCTACTGCAAAAAGGCCCAGGCCTGCGGTTGTTTTAACTTTGCCGCGCGGGACTTCGATCCTGCCATTACTCACCTGCCGTCGTCGGTTTCGAATGTATGGAGGAGGTCGGTTGTGATGGCCGGGGGCAGGTGGCAGCGTAGTTCAAGGAACTTTCAGGTGCCCGGGGCTTATCAATCGATCGGAGATCAGTCGTACCAGTTGGTGGACTTAGAGAGGCAACGGCTGGCCCGACTTTTTGTGTGCTGGGACATTCTGGGCCGGAGCTCCTACAATTTCATCCGGTGGAATGTGCTGGAGATATGCGAGATGGGGAGAAAGCCTGGTAAGGTACCTTGCACTGTTGTTTTGCAGGGTCGCTTTTATTCTGACCGCTCGGTTTATCGTTTTGCAGCTAATGCCCCCCTGCTCGCTGTTCGGAGCGAGGAGACCGTCGAACCGGATGAAGAGCTTGTGGCCCCGAGGTTGATGGAGATGGGGGAGCTGGCCTCGAAAATCGTTGTAGATCCGGTCACCCTAGAGTGCACGGTGCATGACAGGCCTGTACCGCTCGTGTTTCCGGACTCCCACTACGGTAGGCGGCTGGGCAGTGAGGATACTGCCCCACTCGTTATCCGGGAAGTAAGGTCGGTGGGCCTACCGGGTTCGGAACCTGTAGCACGGCCGATGGGGGTACGGGCCCCGCGGGAGAAAGAGGCAGCGGTGATGCCTGGGCACCACAGGAGCGATCGCGGTGAAGCCCCGGCGAAGAGGGCGAGGACATTTGATGCCGGGGCGTCGAGCTCGGCTGGTGGGAGGTCAGCATTAGTTCCTATCGTGGAGACCGACGGCCGAAGCAGTCGGGGGCCGGAAGCCGATCGTAGTTCCGGCCGTGGTGGTTTTGGCAGGTTCGTGGCATCTACCATTGAAACCTTGAGACTTGATCGGGAGGGCCCTGGAATTGGGCAACCAGACGAGAGCAGGACGAAGCCCGTGGAATTAGCTCTTCGGGTAAGTGTGTTTTCTGCGCTTCCTTTTCCCTTTGTGGTACGAGCTAATGTTCCTTTTGCGTACCTGTGCCAGCTGGTTTATAGCCTTTATGTCGCCGAGCCTAGAGGGGAGGCTGCGGTTTCGGAGAAGCAAGTGGAGGAGCTTACTGTGCGGATATCCCTGGCAGAAGCTAAGCTTGCGCGGGAGAGAGAGGAGGTTGGTCGGCTGAAAACTGAGCTCGCGCAAGAGAAAGAGGAAACCGGTCGGTTGACCACTGAGCTTGCGCAGGAGCGGGAGGAAGCCGATCGTCAGGCAACCGCTCGGGAAGCGAAGAATGCGGAGCTGGAGGCGAAGGTTTGGAGCTGCAGACCCAAATGACAGCAATCGTCAAAGGAGGGGAGAAGCTCGTAGAATCCCGGCTTGCTGAAGTGGCTGATAAAGCTGTCGACGACTTCCGGGAGTCGGTGGAGCTTGAAGAGATGCTGGATGACGCCTGTGCGAAGGGTATAAATGATGTCTATCTGGAGTGGAGGGAGAAAGGGTGGCTTGATGCTAAGCGGATGGCGGCTGATGTAGCCCTGGCTGAGATGGCGGAGCAAGAGCAGTCTCTCAAAGGTGGCGGGTCTGGGATTGGAGGCTCCGGCGGTGCTGGCTAACAGTTTTTTGTACATACTTTGCAACCAGCTGTAGTTTATTCTAAATATATTTAACTGTGCTTTGCAATGTTGGCGCCAAATACATTATTGTCCCTTTATGACCGATTTCACTTAGGGTAGAAACGCAGGTGCTGGATATTCCACGGGCGGGTGGAATAGATGTCTTCGGCGTCTATGATGTGGAATGTTGCCGGGCCCGCAGCTGCGGTGATTTGGTAGGGCCCTTCCCACGTTGGCTCCAAGGCCAGCGGTTTTTTCTGAACTTTCTTCATGACCCAGTCCCCCATTTGTAATTTCCTTTCCCGGACCCTTCTATCATAGTACCGAGCGACCCGTTGCTTGTAGGTTTGGTTCCGCATATGCGCCTGGTCGCGCCGCTCTTCTATGAGATCCAGGTTGAGCCGTATGCCCTCGGCGTTTGTTTCGGCGTCGTAATTCTCGACCCTGCCGCTGGGCATATTGGTCTCTACAGGGAGTACCGCCTCGCTCCCAAACGCCATGCAGAACGGGGTCTCCCCTGTTGCCTCGGCTGCTGTCGTCCAGATGGCCCATAAAACCGCGGGGAGTTCCTCAGCCCAACATCCCTTCTTGGCATCCAGCTTTTTCTTGAGGAGGGTTTTGATAATCTTGTTCACCGCATCCACCTGGCCATTGGTCTGCGGGTGTGCCACTGAGGCAAACAATATTCAGGTCCCCATAGAGGCCGTGTATTGGATAAGATCAGCATTGTTGAACTGTGTCCCATTATCCGTGACTATAGTCTGCGGCACCCCGAACCTGTAGTAGATGTTCTTCCACAAGAATTTTCTTACCCGCTCCTCGATGATCTTTACCAGGGGTTCCGCCTCGACCCATTTAGTCTGATAGTCCACGGCCACAATGGCGTATTTGTATTGTCCCACAGCTATTGAAAAAGGGCCGATGATGTCTAGTCCCCATTGTGTGAACGGCCATGGCGCTAACAGAATTGATAACGCGATTGCCGGGGCATGGGGTGTAGAGGAGTACATGTGGCACTTGTGGCAGCCACCTGATATTCTTCTTGATGCTGCTGCCATGTTTGGCCAAAAATACCCCGCCCGGAGCGACTTGTGAGACAAGGACCGGGCGCCAGTGTGATTACCGCATACTCCCTCGTGGATTTCTCGCATGATAGCCTCTCCTGCCTCCTTAGTGACACACTTCAGCTGGGGGAAGCTGTGCCCTCTTCGGTACAACTTGCCGTTAAGAAGGCTGTACCTGGCGCAACGGAGGTGTAGCCTCCTAGCCTCCACCGCATCCTGGGGGCTGGTTTTGTCAGCCAAGTATCTAACTATTGGATCCATCCAGCTCGGTGGTGCCTCTTCTACCGCAAATATCTCGGAGATGGTCTTGCTTATACTCAGTTTCTGGAGGGTTTCAATTTTAGCTCTTCAGTACTCTGGAGGGTAGTTTCCGGTTGCCAACCTTGCGAGGGCGTCCGCATGCCTATTTTCCGCTCGGGGTATATGCTGGATCGTAGCACCCTGGAATGGCTCGATAAGGGCCTTGGCCAAAGCTTGGTAGGAGGCTAGCTGGGGTTCCTTGACTTCGAACAGCCCGTTCATCTGGTTCACCACTAGGCTCGAGTCGCTGTATATGTCCAGGGATGAGATTCCCATCTCCTTGGCTAGTTGTAAACCGGCTATGAGGGCCTCATATTCAGCGGCGTTATTGGAAGTGTTGAAAAGGAACCGTAGGGCATACTCGTACGATTGGCCATCGGGCGAGGTTAGCATGACGCCGGCTCCGCTCCGCTTACTCCTTACGGAGCCGTCTACGTAAAGTTTCCAACCGTTGGGGAGGCCTGGCTCGATCTTTACGGCCTGAACTGCCTCCTTGCCTTCGTACCGGCCGGGGTGCGCTTCTGCCACCATTGGGGTGAGTTCACATATGAAATCCGCAGCTGCCTGTCCCTTGATAGCCGTTCGCGGAGCATAAGTGAGGTCGAACTCTCCCAATTCAACTGCCCACCGTACGAGCCTGCCGCTGGTGTCCGGTTTTTGCAGGATCTGCCGCAAAGGGTGATTGGTATATAGGGTGATGGAATGAGCCTGGAAATAGTGCCTGAGTTTTCTGGCACTAACGATCAGGGCCAGGGCCAACCTCTCAATGTCGGGGTACCGGCCCTCGACTCCGGTAAGTCCCTTCCCTGCATAATATACCGGGAGATCGAGCATGCCCTCCTTCCTGACCAGAGCCGCAGAGACGGCTGCTTCGGATGCGGCTATGTATAGGTATAGCATCTCGCCCGACACTGGTTTGGATAGGAGAGGTGCTGCAGACAGATACGTCTTGATGGACTGGAATGCCGCTTCATGCTCCGCCGCCCAGTGGATTTTCTTGAACTGTTGTGCTTTGAGCAGTTTAAAGAGTGGGGCGCACTTATCGGTCAGGCGGGAGATGAATCTGGCCAGGGCGGCCAACCGGCCGGTCAGCATTTGGACCTGGTTTCTTTCCCCTGGTGTTTCCATGTCTAGGATTGCCTGGACCTTTAGCGGGTTAGCTTCTATCCCTCGCTGGCTGATGACGTGGCCTAGGAACAAGCCCTCTGAAATCCCAAAAATGCACTTCTTCGGGTTCAGGCGCATTCCAAACTTGAGCATCTTACCGATGACTACCGCCAAATCTCGGATGTGGGCTCCTGCAGTCAAGCTCTTGACCAGCATGTCATCTACGTAAACTTCCACCGTTTTGCCCATTTCTTACTCCAGCATGCGATTCAGCATCCGCTGGTAGGTGGCTCCGGCATTCTTTAGACCGTACGGCATCCTCGTATAACAGTAGGTACCTCGGTCAGTTGTGAATGATGTGTGTTCTTCGTCGTCCGGGTTCATCCTTATCTGATTGTACCCGGCGTAGGCGTCCATGAAGCTGAGCAGCTTAAAGCCGGACGTGGAATTTATAAGCTGATCTATCCGGGGGAGTGGGAAGCTGTCTTTTGGGCACGCCCGGTTTAGATTGGTGAAATCCACGCACATGCGCCACCGGTCTGTTCCCTTCTTTGGTACCATAACCACAATAGCAAGCCACCGGGGGTACTGGACTTCCAGGATGAAACCTATGCACCTTAGTTTCTGTACTTCTTCTCTGATTGCTTCATACTTCGCCGGACTGAAGGACCTCCTTTTTTACCTCACCGGGGGAACATTGGGCAACGAATTTAGCCTGTGGACAGCTATCTCCGGGGATATGCCTGGCATGTCCTAGTAGGACCATGTGAAGACCTAACTGTTATCTCGGAGGAAGGCGATGAGCTATTTCCTGACAGCCAGAGCGAGCTTCGTCCCTATCACCACTTTTCGTTCTAGGTGGTCCTCCGAAATGGAGACTGTTTCAGTTTCTTCCATGGCCGAAGGTCACTTTAGCTTCTCGTCGTCGGAATCGGTGTCATCACAGGGGTCCATACTCAGACCCGGCACCGGCGCTTGTTGAGTGGCCGTGAAGACCTCGGTCCACTTTCTCCTGTGGGTCAGGGCCTCCGCATAATACCTGCGAGCGATCCTCTGGTCCCCGCGTATGGTAATGACACCGAGTGGTGAAGGCATCTTCAGCATCAGCATATGGCCGGCTATAAATGTTTTCAGCTTCCATAACCCTGGCCGACCAATTATGCCATTGTACGATGACAAGCAGTCCACGACGATGAACTGCAGGTGCTCCTTCTTCGTCCTGTCTCCCTCACCGAAGATTAGCGGTAGGTAATCCGATCCCAAAGGCTGGACCACCTCACCGGAGAAGCTTATCAGCTGCTCATTATCCTGGGATAACTTATTATTTCCTCTCTGCAGCCCTTTGTATGCGTCTCGGAACATCACATTGACAGAAGCTCCGGTATCGATCAGCATACGGCTAGTTATCCAGTGGTCTATTTGGACCGTAATGAGGAAGGGGTCGTTGTGCGGTTGAATCAGATCCTCCGGCTCTTCTTCCTCGTAGAAAGTAATCGAGTTCCATCCGGTTTTAGCGGCTTGGCCGCTTCCTCCTCCAAAGGCATATACCTCCTTTCCCCGGATCGCTCTTAAGCACCGCTTCTTTGAACTCTGGGTGAGTCGATCTATATGGTCCCCACCATGTATCATGTTTATGCTCCCGTGCACCTCTATCCCCCCGGGGGCTCGGGTGCTTATGGTCCCTACTTGCCGAGCTGCCTGCTGGTCCCTTTGCGGGTCATCCGGACGGACTCGGCCGGCTGCCACCGTCCTCTGGGGTCTTTGGCTGCTACTCTGAAGGGCTGGATCTTCGGGTTTTTCTGCCGGCATAATGGCTAGAGCCCGCGGTGGTCGTCCGCTGGCGCAGCTGCCAGGGGGCCGTGCCGGTCGCACAAGTGGTGGTCTTCGCATAAGTGGTGGTCTTCTTTTTGAACTGGCGTCACCGCTCCGTCGGGGTCGCCAGTCCTCCCGTACTTCGGTTTTCTTGCTAGTCGCGGGTGTATGGTCGCGATCTTGCCGCCCGGTCTTGCTTTCACGGGGAGACGGCGGTAGCGGGTCATCCGGACTCCGCTTGGGCATCTTATCCCCATATGTCTCGTGCTCCGCCTGGGCGTGCCTGACGGCCACGGCCATCAACTCATCGTACCCCATCGGCTCCTTTACTCGCAAGTTGTACGAGAGTTCCCCAGGTTTTAACCCCTGCTTGAATGCCATCCCCGCTATCCTTTTGTCCAAGTTTTTGACCCCGGCCGTGGCGATATGCCACCGGTTAACGAAGGCGCGTAGCGGTTCGTGGTCAGTCTGCATGCAATCGAAAAGGATCGTTGATGTTTGGGCCGTCTTAGCTCTAAGGGCGAACCGGGTGACAAACTTATCAGCTAGCTGTTCGAAAGTTTCCACCGAGTTCGCTGGCAGCTCGTAAAACCAACTCAACGCCTCCCCCGAGAGCGTCTCTTGGAATATGTTGCAGCACGTGGCATCGGAATAGCCCCTTGTGCCCGTCTGCGACTTAAAGATGTCCAGGTGCTGGTACGGGCAGCTCGTTCCTGAGTACGTCAGTTTCAGGGGCCTTTGGCTACCAGATCTTCCTGACTCCCTAAGCCGGCGCGGAAAAGGTCCAGCGCGTTCGCTGAACCGTGGCCCCCTTTCTCCAGGGCCCGAGAAGTGCCCTGCTGGCCCCCTTTCTCCAGGGCCGCCACTAAGGCGATGTTCACTGCTTCCAGTTCTTGGCACCGGGCATCAGCCCTTAGTCGGTCCCGATCGCCCTCTTCTCGCAACCGCGCGACTTCTGCCTTCATATTTTTTATTTCCTCCCCCGCATCATACCGGTCGGGGTTCTCGGAGTCTTGGCGATCGTGGGTTCTGTCTTGGTCGGGAGAAAGGGCGAACCTCGCACCGACTTCAGCCCTTTGGGCCCGGTCGGGGATCTGAATTCGCTCTTTCGACCTTCCCGCGCCAGTTTTTATCTTCCTTCCTTCCATGGCCTCCGGACTGCGGATTTAGCTGCTTTCCAAAGGATCGATCGGGTTCTATTCTTCGGTAAGGTAACGCTTACTTTTCTCGCGGATCAAATCGTTCCCACAGACGGCACCAATTGTTTCTGCACAAACCCGTAGGCCTTGTAGAGACAGATGAATCTTCACGTGATCTCCTGTAAACCTGCTTACTAAGGGGAATACCGGGCGAGCCGGTCTTCTCCTCTCCGATGCCTAAGTTAGTATAGTTGGAATAGATATAACTTAAGCACGTATATAAGCGGTAGGAAGGATTAGTTACCTATTAATGAGGGTAGTTGGGGCCCTTATATAGGTGGCCAGGAGTGAGGTCTGGCCTTACCCTTCGATGTGGGACTGGTTCCCTTCTGTTTGCACACCAAAGGGCAGCTTTGGTGACCTCTTTGGCAGGCAGGCGCCCCCGGGCCCCTGGTGGCAGGATAGACTGCTGGACCCCGAGGCCGGCCCCTGGTATACTAGCTACGGGTCTGTGGGCCTGCTGTAGCCCCTCTGTGGCTATTGTCAACAATATCCTTCTCAATTCTATTTAAAACTCAACCAGGATCAATTTTTTAAAGATAATTTCTTACCTATTCAATAATCTTATCATCTAAATGGAAATGTGTATGTATAAACCACATTCATTAGTAATAATGTAGTTAGTAATCATACCAAATTTTTTACAACAAGATTATTTAGTTACCTTACATGACTAAATTATATTTATTTACGGGTTAGAAATATATATATCATATTCTTCGTTAAAATTAAAAAAAAGAAATAGAAAATCTCTATTGAAATTCTTTTGGACGAATTACATATATTTCTTTCTTGCATGAAAATTTCTTTTATCGAATAAAGGATGAAATCTTTTATTTGAACTACTTGTATATATATTTGGTTACCATTAAGGTATTGAAACTATATTAAATCAATGAACAAACCGAATATGTTCAACCTGAATTGTTCGTGTAAATCACCATAACGAAAAGCCAAACGATTATCAAGTTGGATGAAATTTTGCAGAGATGATCTATACATTGGGTTCTAACATCTTAAATGTGAAGATGTGAAAATTTTGCAGAGATGATCTATACATTGGGTTCTAACATCTTAAATTCGCACGTTAATTTCAGAGTGAAGATTCGCTCTGTATATGAACTGTATATATATATATATATATATATATATATATATATATATATATATAAACAACCTTTTAATGATGCATAAAAACTTGAGAATGAACCAAGAACTGGATACTTGGGTGACTAGCTAAGGCAGAAATCTCAGCACATGAGATGACTGACTATTACAAAGAGAGGGGAGATTGATTGACTATTTGGGAGCTCAAGACTTGGGAGAAACTGAAGTGAAGTCTGAAATGAGCGATCCCTGAACTGAAGGAGAGAGGCTCCTTATATAGGCCTTGGCAATCGACAAAGGGAATCTGCTTTCACTGTGGGATTGACTGTTTTTATTGAAGAATCATGCTTTTACTGTGTAATTACTCACTAGGTGACAAAACAGGAAGCAGCACGATTAGCTGTGTTTTGCACCGAAAGTGAATAGTAAAAAGTCACTGTTCATGAATAGTAGTTTGTCTCACAAAAATGGGTCTTGACTGTCTTGATAATAATCTTCATGATCGGCCCATCTTTTAGGCGGTGACTTGGGTTTTGACTGGGCTGTTGATTGACTGGAGGAAGGCGAGGAAAGAGCTGAGCTAGAATCCTCATCTTCAGAACTGCTTGATTGGTTGGAGAGTTGGGCCATGATTTGTTCGGCTAACTCCTTTAATTCATTTCTGCTGACTTTTTTAGAAGAGGAAGCCTTTCCTTTAGATTTTGAGGAGGAGGCACTCTTCTTTGATATGGAAACGGGCCTTGGCTGGGCATCTGGAGTGGCTGACTAGATTACTGGGGAAGTTGACTGGGCCGGTGCTGTCTGCCGGATTGGGTTTTGCTGGAGAGAAGGCCTGATTGAGGTTGTTGGTAGTGAGGTGACCTGAGCCGGAATGGCAGATGATTGATTGACTGGAAATTCTGTATTGAAATTGTGCAATATCTGTTCTACTTTGAATTTATCCCACCACTTGACTAAGAATTCTCTGGAAACAGTACCAAGAGTGACTCCAGGTTCTTCTTGGAGTTTGTATTGCCATTTGAAAATATAGGGGACCTTGTATTTAGACATAAAATGTAATGTGGGAGGGAAATTCTTGTCATAGTCAGAGAATGTCATGACTTTGGTAAATCGGGTAACTGCATCCTGAAGAGGTTCAGGTAAGAGATCAAAAGGAAAACCATGTGAATGCCACCAGGAGTAGAACCACATGGGGAAATTTCTTGGGAAGGTTTTATCAAAATTAATAAACCAAGAATGATTGAAATCAAGAGTTTGATGTAAAAAGATTTTGTGCCAAGCCTCTTCATATTGATAATAACTGAATGAAATATCATCATATTGGTGATATGTATATGGAGGGTCTTTCCAGTCCTCAAGTGTGAGGATCCTGACCAAATAAATTGAATGATATAGTAGTTTGTTTGGATCTTTAGTATCATAAATGGCCTTAATGGTAACAGAATTTGTTTGAAAGAGAATTTGTGTAAAAAATTTTAATGACTGGGAAGGATCGGACCAAGCAAAATGCTGATTGGGGGGAAAATACATTTTTGCTAAAGCTATGGGGGATTTAATACGGCTTAAGCATGGTTCAACATTAAATAAGTTTTGAGAAACCTTTAAAACAAATGGGGATGACTTTTTAGAAGAATAAGGCCTGACAGGTTGACTAGGGAATGAAACTGCATATGGATCATATGCAGAAACTAGGGCTGACTGAAAACTGGGCCGAGGACCAATAGTAGATCCAAGATAATGAGTTGGATTTGGTAAATGATAATAACTAGGATGACTAGGGACTAGAGCTTGACTAGAAGAGGGTTCAATCTTGACTGTTGTGTTTGATTCTGTTTTGACTGTTGGAGCACTGGGCTCCGGTGTCTGCTGCTGCTTTGCTCTGGCCCGGGTCGTCATGGGAAGGGCCCTGGAGGAATTCACGAGTCAGAAAGTCTGGTATATGGTTGTCTTCTCCTTTAATGAATGCAATTTCGAAATCAAAAACACTTAAAATAGCTTGCCATCTAGCAAATATTTGTTTACTCGCAATATTTTGCACATCTTTTTCCAAAACATGCTTTGCACTTTTGCAATCAACTCTGATTAAGAATTTTTGATTTAATAAATCATCTTGGAATTTACTGACACAAAGGATAATAGATAAAATTTCTTTTTTAATAGTACTGTAATTGCGTTGTGACTGTGTCCATGCACCAGAATAGAACCTGACAATTTGCTCAGGATGAGCAGGAGAAATCTGTTGTTTGAGGATACCGCCGAAACCTATTTCTGAGGCATCAGTTTCTACAATTTTGAAAGATTCTGCTAAAGGAATGCCTAAGCATGGTAAAGTTTTGACATGACTTTTAATTTCTTTGACAAGGTTAGTATGAATAATCGTCCAAGGAGGGGGATTCTTTTGAAGTCTATCAAATAAAGGTTTGCATTTTTGCCTAAGATTTTGGTAAAAATTGGCTACATAGTTTAATGAACCTAAAAATCTTTGAAGTTGATTTTTATCTAAAATTATGTCGGGGAATTTATCAGCGAATTGGATGACTCTGTGGATTGGTGTGATTTGGAGTTGATGAATATTGAATCCTAAAAAACGGATATTTGTTTGAAAAAGTTTAATTTTTGAAGCTGATATTACTAGGCCACTGGCTTTCATTACATTGTAGAATTGATTTAAATGTTTCCAGTGTTGATCAATAGATTGGGAGAAAATGAGGACATCATCAATGTAAACTATTATAAAATGACTGTATTGGTTTAATATGTCATTCAAAATATTTTGAAATTCACTAGGGGCATTTTTAAGGCCGAAAGGCATAACGTTCCATTCATAATGGCCAAAAGGAGTGACAAAAGCAGTTTTATATTTATCATTTTCATGAATTTGGATTTGCCAGAATCCGGATTTTAAATCGAATTTAGAGAAGATTACTGAATTATTTAATCGGTTGATAAGGTCACGTTTGTTGGGAATGGGATATCGTATCCATTCTAAGACTGTATTGAGAGGTTTATAGTTTATAACTAATCGAGGAGCACCTCTTTCTAATTCGGCATTTTTTTTTAACATAGAAGGCGGAGCAGGACCAGGGGGATTTACTGTGACGAATTATTCCTTTATTTAATAAGTCTTGAATTTCTTTTTTGCAAAATTCCATGGTTTCGTGATTCATTTGAATTGGACGGGCTTTTGTAGGAATATTCTTTTCATCAAAGTTTTTAATATAGGGAAGTTTAACAATATGTTTTTTCCTATGCCAGAAGGCATTAGGTATATCTGAACATAAGTCTTTAATAATTTTTTCTTCAAAATTTTTAATTTTGTTTTGAAGAGAAAGATCTTGTAATTGATATTCAATTCTTTTGAAATCAATTTCTTCTTTTAAATAAGTTATTTGCTGTCGTTTTGCCGTGATTAAATTAATAGTTTTTGAAATGGAATTTTCTTGGAAAGCCTTTAGAGTATGTATTTCAGGGTTTGAGAGAAAGTTGAATTTAACTAGTTGGCCAAAAGGGTAGGTTGTAATACCATCATATTCTGTCATAAAAGGGTAAAGAAGGGTGATGAAAGGGAGTCCTAGAATAACCTTATCAGTTAGATCTTTAACTAGAAGGAATGGGGTTTTGAAGCAAACATTGTTTTGGCAGACATGTGCTTTGGATATTTCATATTTGATATTCATTTTAGCGCCATTTGCAGATCGAAGTGATTCTTTTGTTTTTTCGAAATACTTTGAAGGAATCAGCCCTTCTTGGATACAGTTTAGGTCAGCACCTGAGTCGACTAATACTGGAGTTGTAAAAGAGAAGTCTTTTATCCATATTTGAACCGTAGTATACCATTTCTTAAGATTAATCTGTTGAATAGTATTAATAGTAGCATGTTCGAATATTTCTTCGTTTTGTTGAATAGTTGGTGAAGGAGAAGGCATTGGAGATGTTGTTTTGTTTTGTATTTTAAATATTTGAGTATCAATTTGAATAGTATTAATGTTTACTTCCGCTGGTTTCTGGTATCAGAGCCATAAGTGTTACGATTTACGTTAATCAAAACTTTCTCAAGAACCCCACGAGGCGGATTACCGCCCAGGCGTGGCAATTGAGATTGATTTATATGTATTAAACTCTTAAGGTATATCGGATTCATAGCAAGACCTACCTTGGATTAAGTTCCATAGCACAGTAGCTCTCATGCTCCACGTACCTTTAAAATTTTCTTAATTCTGTTTTATCTTGCTGTTATTCTATCTGTTCTTTTTCTATATCTCAATCCCCAGGTGGCGGACTACCGCCTAGGAGAGGTCATTGAGATTGATCTATTTAACCTGCTTATATTGTGTTGTGATTGTGTTCTTGCCCACGTCTCTTAAGTTTGTCTATAACCCTATCTATTCTGTCCCGCCTTCAGTCTTTGTTTTCTCCAACCAAACAGTAAGATACCAGGTCCAAACAGTAAGTCCCAGAGAGGCATGAGCGGATGCGGCATGAGCGGAGAAGAGAATTTCGGAGTTCTTCAGGCGTCCAGTCTTGATCGTGGTTATTGTCAAGCTTAAAATACTGGTCACTTACTCTTTCATCTCCCATTATGAGTCGATTATTTAGATCTTCCTCAGTCTCTTCTAGTTCGTCTAGGTCCTTCACTACCAGAAAAATAAGTTGTGCCGACGAAAAAAAAAAACAACGGCCGACGAAATGATTTTTCGTCGGCTATTCCCAGGAATGGCCGACGAAAATTTTTTTTCGTCGGTAAAAAAAAAAAATCGTCGGCCATTCCTATAGAATGGCCGACGATTTTTATTTCGTCGGTACAAAGTAAAATTCGTCGGCTATACTCCAATAATGGCCGACGATTTTTCTTTTCGTCGGCTATACTCCAATAATGGCCGACGAATTAATATTTTCGTCGGCTATAAAACTTTTGGAGTATGGCCGACGAATTTTACAATTTCGTCGGCTATAAGTCTTTATATTTTCAGATCTAGCCAGCAGCTGCTCATTTGCAAAAAACGGGAGAAAAAGTGAAAAATCAGTAGATATTGTTGAAATCCGTCCTCTCTTACATTGTGAAGCTATATATAGGTACGTACATGTGTATATATGTTGATTTTGGGTTTTAGTTGCATGAGTTGATTTTGAGTTTTAATATATGTTTTGATGTTATTTTAATCCTAAAGAGTAATCGGTTTTGATGTTATTTTAATTAGTGTTAAAAAAATAATGATGATGTTAGTGACAGTTCGGGTAGCATAAGTCCTCTTTCTCGTGCTTCGATAAAAGGAAAACAGAATATCTGACGGTTTCTGGAGCTTTTATCAAAACAGAATGATGATCAGAATGTCATCCAGGCTACTAAATTGGTCATACCGAAAGATCCTTTTTTCGCAGTTATCTTGCAACCATTCAACTTCATTAACTGTTATCTGGTGAGGATTAAGTAGTTAATGAAGTCGAATGGTTACAAGATAACTGCGAAAAAAGGATCTTTCGGTTTGAACATTTTAGTAGCCTGGATCATCTTCTGATCATCATTCTGTTTTGATAAAAACTCCAGAGAGCTTGGCATTCTGTTTTCCTTTCATCGAAGCACGAGAAAGAGAACTTATGCTACCCGAAGTGTCACTAACATCATCATTATTTTTTTATTTTTTTCATAGAATAGCCGACGAACAATGCATCATTTCGTCGGCTATAATAATAATGGCCGACGAAAATTAATTATTTCGTCGGCCATAAGTTTTTTTAAAATAAATATTACATTTATGGCCGACGAAAATTAATTAGTTCGTCGGTAAAAATTAAAAATCGTCGGCCAAAGAAAAAATTTCGTCGGCCATACACATAGAATGGCCGACGATTTAAAGTTTTTCGTCGGCTATAAACCTATGGCCGACGAAATTGCTTTATTTCGTCGGCTTTACTATATCATGGCCGACGAAATAGCTTTATTCGTCGGCTATAATTCTATAATGGCCGACGATTTAAAGTTTTCGTCGGCTATATAACTTTGGGAAGAATGGCCGACGAAGTGGGAAATTTCGTCGGCTATAAGTCTTTATATTTTCAGATCTGGACAGAAGCTGCTCATTTAAAAAAAAAACGGGAGAAAGAGTGAAAAATCTGTGGGTATTATTGAAATCCGTCCTCTCTTACATTGTGGAGCTATATATAGGTATGTATATATATATATGTGTATATATATATGTTGATTTTGAGTTTTAGTGATTTTGATATAGTAAGTGATTTTTTGTTTTGTTGTTGTATTTTAGTGTTAGAATGTATGTATATATGTTGATTTTGAGTTGTAGTTGAGTTGATTTTCAGTTAGAGTATAATTATGTGTTTTAATTTAATAATGTTATTTTAATTAGTGTTAAAATATATATAAATATGTTAATTAATGGTTGTTGATAGTGTAATGAACTTAAATAATGGTTGTTAATTAATGGTATATATATATATGAGTTGATGTTGATAATAATATATATTGTAATATATATGTGTTAATTAATTTATTATTAATTAAAGTTATACATATATATTATTATCAGGCTATATATGGATCGAGATAAGAGTTGGATTTCGCTTCCAAGGCATGACCGACGATACACTACAGGAGTTGTGGATTTTATGCAGTTCGTCGAAGAAAATGCAAAAGGACCGTACCATTATTGCCCGTGCAAGAAATGTAAGTGTCGCAGTGATATGTGTCGATTTCCGATTAGGACAGTATGGGAGCACCTAAAGAGCAATGGGTTTTGGCCGAAGTACACACGTTGGATATATCACGGTGAGCCATCATTAGATGGATCGCATGATCATGGGCAGTATTTTGAGGCGGGCAGTAGTAGTACATCCAACGATCCAACAATGACATTCGTCAACGACGTGTTTCCTTTTGAAAGCGGTGTACATGGGGAACAATACATGCAGGACCCGGTGCAGCCGTTCCCACAAGTTGTCAACACTGCTGCCTTTGACAAGTACAACAAACTGATTGCATTGCAACAGACCCCTGTGTGTTCAAGTTCTGAGAAGACAGTTCTTGAAAGTGTGATGGAGGTAATGAGGATTAAAGTCGAGACAAAATCGACTATCAGGCAAGTAGATGAATATCTACAGTACACTTCTTCGTTGTTGGAGGAGGGTCATCGTAATCCTACCAATCACCGTCAGGTCCGAAGTATCCTCAAAGATCTAGGGCTTTCCTACATTAAGATCCATGCATGCGCATTTGACTGCGTTCTCTTCTGGGGTAAAGATGCAGAAGGGAATGACCTTGCTAGCCTTGACGCATGTCCGATATGTCAGTCTGACCGATATAAGTTGACGGGAGCAGGCAATAGGAAACCTGTGAAAGTGCTTCGGTATTTTCCGTTGAGAGATAGGCTTGAGCGGTTGTACATGTCAGCAACCACCGCAAAAGCTATGAGGTGGCACGGTGAGCGGGACGCGGGAGACGCAGATATCATGACACACATCTCTGACGGAGCGGCTTGGAAGCATATAAACAATGAGTTTCCTTATTTTGCGTCAGATGTCAGAAACGTCAGGCTCGGGCTCTCAACTGACGGGTTCAACCCTTTCGGCACCATGAGTCTTTCATACAGTATATGGCCGGTGGTTTTGGTACCTTACAACCTTCCTCCGTGGATGTGCATGAAGAAGGAATATAATATGTTGACGTTGTTGATTCCGGGGCCTGGTTACCCAGGGAAATGTCTCGATGTGTATATGAGACCATTGATTGAAGAGCTTAAGGTATTGTGGGACGTTGGTCATCCCACTTTTGACAAGTACAAGCAGGAGACGTTCCAGATGCATGCCATGGTTATTGGTACCATCAGTGATTTTCCTGCTTATGGGATGTTGTCGGGCAGCGTTGTCAGGGGATACAAGGCTTGTCCAGAGTGCCTCACCGATTATGGGAGCACCCCTCATTGCAACAAGATATGCCGAATGGGTCATCGTGTGTTCCTTCCGGCGGATCACCACTGGCGTTACGAGTCCGCCGCATTTGATGGAACCGAAGAACACGGCCGTGCTCCCAGAAGATGGACAGGAAGAGAAATTTTAGCAAGACTTAATGAGTACGATTTTGGGCCCCTCAGCAATCATCCCGATATTGTAGCGGAAATACCTGAAAGGCCTGAGGAGTACAAATTCTGGACACATAGGAGCATATTGTGGGAACTCCCGTACTGGTGTGAGTTGCTGATCCGACACTTCCTAGACGTTATGCACATAGAAAAAAATGTTTCTGAAAGTGTGGTGGGCACAACGCTGAACTTGGAGGGGAAGACGAAAGACGGTCCTAAGGCTCGCACTGATATGCAAAACATGAATATCAGAAAACCACTATGGTTGAAACAAGGGAAGAGAAAAATGCCTCAAGCTCCTTACACCGTCAAGCCTGAGCATAAATCAGAAATTTTGCATTGGATAAGTCGGGCCAAGTATCCTTCAGGCTTTGCTGGAAATATAGCCAAGTGTGTCAACAGACAATGCAACAATCTGTACGGGTTGAAAAGTCATGACAATCATATCCTGCTACAACGTCTCTTCCCTGTTTTCATTCGACCGTTCCTTCCCCGTCACGTTGTGGAGCCGTTAGTAGCGTTGGCAAGATTTTTCCAGAAGGTATGCACACGGGAAGTGAGAAAATCTGACCTCCGGGAAATGCAACAAGACATCGTTCATATCATGTGTAAATTTGAGATGATATTTCCTCCAAATTTTTTCGACATCATGCCTCACCTCATGATCCATCTTCCTCGGCAGTTGTTGCTTACCGGTCCTGTGCACTTCACTTGGATGTATCCGATGGAAAGGTACGTATTTTACACCTTATGTTAATTTCCTCATCAATATATGTGATATAGTGTTAATGTATTATCATAACACTTTAAAAACTTGATTTATAGGCAACTTGGACAATACGGTGGTTTTGTCCAAAACAGATCCGCACCTGAAGGATGTATAGCTGAAGCATATATTGCGCACGAGTGCGTTACCTACATGAAGCTGTATTTCGGAGCGTTACAGGAAAGCATACCGGAAGATGTACCTTCACAGTTCAATCTTTCCATACTCTCCGACGATGTTGTACTCGGTGGAAACATGCCAGTTTCCTATAAGTTGAAAGATTATGAGGTAGCCATTGCACATTGGTGGGTACTAATCAACTGTCCAGAAGTTCAGTTTTGGAAGGACATACATCTACGCTGTGAAGGAGTAGCAAGTGATCGCGATTACCACAACCAGACATTCGCAGAGTATTTCGGCCGCTGGGTACGTACCTTTAACACTATTTTATACGTGTTCATATATTATTGTGTATATTTATTCATATTTATAGTTGATTCTGATGGTTGCAGATGGACCTTATTGCAAATGATAATCACCCAAATTGGTCGCACGAACTCAGACTTTTAGCGAGGAGGCCGGTCTATTCAAAAGTTTATGCGACGTGCAAGGTGAATGGTGTGTTATTTCGATGTGAAGAGAGAGACCTCAGACTGAAAACACAAAATTCAGGGGTTATGGCACATGGTGGGGATGGTGGAGTTGACTATTACGGTGTTCTCCATTCGGTTGTGGAACTGCATTACGGGGAAGGCATGAAAGTGCACCTTTTCAAGTGTAGATGGTTTGACACACGGCCGCAGAGCATGAAAACCGATCAATACGGCGTAAGTTCTGTGAACACTAGTACATCATGGTATGAGGACGACCCGTTCGTTTTAGCCACATGGGTGAAACAAGTGTTTTATCTTGATGATCTCGCCAAGGGTGACCCGTGGAAAGTAGTCAACACTATCCACCATCGCAACATTTACCGGGCGTCTACACTTGGAGTGGCCGAAGAGAACGAGGAAGGGGGCACCGCGTATCAAGAGCCCAACTCAAACGGTATTCCTGACTCCTCTTTTATTCGTCTAGACACGCCGGTGCGAATTCGACGTGAAGAGCCACTGCTTGTTGATGTTGATCCAATTGAAGAAACTAACGAGGACTCTAGTGGTGAGGAAAGACATAGATTACCCCTATCGAGCAATTCAGAAACCGAAGAAGACTCATCCGATGATTCCGATTACAATCCGACGGATTAAGTAATTTAAATGATGTAATCCTTTCACTTGTAATCAACTCATTTCTAATGACCGGGCGTGGGGATGAGCCTCCCAGCTAGGCTGGGTTCCAAACCCCTTAAATAAAAATTTGAAATATGTTGACTGTTGGGTTTCTGATTTTTTATGTTCAATTTTGGTTATATGTGAGCAGGACATCGAAATAGGAGAGGTGTAAAACCACTGATTTTTTGGTTTTTTTTTTCAGAGAATGGCCGACGAAAAATGCATTATTTCGTCGGCTAAACGGAAAATGGCCGACGAAAAATGCATTATTTCGTCGGCCATAATGTATTAAAAAAAATATTTTACGACCAATGGCCGACGAAAACTAATTATTTCGTCGGCCATAATTTATTAAAAAAAAATATTTTACGAACAATGGCCGACGAAAACTAACTATTTCGTCGGCTATAAGTTTTTAAAAAAATAATAATATTACGAACAATGGCCGACGAACATTATATATTTCGTCGGCCATAAGTTTTTAACAGAAAACGACAAAACAATAGCCGACGAATACTAGGTTTGATTTCGTCGGCTATGATTAAAAAAAAAACAAAAAAAGAGCTGTTTCCATTTTCTATCACTATCGACAAACCATTGCTTCATCCTTCAAATGCAAATGTGTCGTGAAATAAGACATGACCGAAATATTGAAATACGGCTACGGTTGAAAAATGGGAAGATTCCGACAAAATCTGTGTGCCGAATGTTGCGGTTTGCTGTTTTTTACTCCCGTTTTCCTATGGGTAGCCTGACGGGCGGTAAATATTTTGGGGGAAATTTTTATACGATTAGATGCGTCGCATCGATCTGAAACTATTCTCTGTTGAAGGTCAGGCCAAAAAACGTCATTTAGACGGGCCAATTTCCGTTTTAAAGCGTTTAGAGGTTTGACTTTGCGGTTTGACCGTCCCGATCGAGCCTTCAACGTTGTCAGATGTAGTTGGATTTTTTTTCATACATGTATTTAACCTTAACGGTGATATCTGACGGTTGGAATAGATTTTCCAAACTTTGAGATTCAAAATCGGAATATATGCACTAATGTTCCTTAACTTGTTTACTAAGTGTTTAAGTGAATGTATAGTTTCAAATACCTACTATACGTAGACCCTTCAAATGCAAATGTGTCGTGAAATAAGACATGACCGAAATATTGAAATACGGCTACGGTTGAAAAATGGGAAGATTCCGACAAAATCTGTGTGCCGAATGTTGCGGTTTGCTGTTTTTTACTCCCGTTTTCCTATGGGTAGCCTGACGGGCGGTAAATATTTTGGGGGAAATTTTTATACGATTAGATGCGTCGCATCGATCTGAAACTATTCTCTGTTGAAGGTCAGGCCAAAAAAAGTCATTTAGACGGCCCAATTTCCGTTTTACAGCGTTTAGAGGTTTGACTTTGTAGTTTGACCAAAAGTATAGCCGACGAAGTTATATTTCGTCGGCTAAAGTCTGGTGATCCGCGCCTTCTCATTATCCACCGTTGGATGGGGGAGATCGGACGGATTCTGAGGGACGAAGACTATAGCCGACGAATTATGTAATTTCGTCGGCTATACCATACCATGGCCGACGAAAAATGATTTCGTCGGCTATGACATAGTATGCCCGACGAAATCACTGTATTCGTCGGCTATACTATATCATGGCCGACGAAATAGCTTTATTTCGTCGGCTATACTATATCATGGCCGACGAAATAAAGCGATTTCGTCGGCTATACTATCGGGTATAAGTAAAATGCAGCCGAACCCTAGCCTCCATTTGCCCGATTTTCCCTATCCTCCTCGAATCCGGCCCTCCTTCATCCGTCGATCCTCCTCCCTATTCCGGCAGCCCGACGCCTCCTCCTCCTCCTCCTTGGTTCGGCAGCCCGGCGACTCCTCCTCCTCCTCCTTGGTTCGATCCGCCGCCCCTCCTCCTCCTCCTCCTCCCTGTTCCGGCAGCCCCGGCCGACCCTCCTCCTCCTCCTCTCTGTTCCGGCCGCCTCCCCCTCCTCCTCCTCCCCGATTCGGTACCGGCCGGCCCCCTTTTTTTGTTTTTGTTTTTGTTATTTAATTATTAATAAATTAAATTATGGTTAATAAATTATATATAATTGTTAATTTAGATATAATTGTTAATTTAGGTATAATTTATGTATTTATATGTTAATTTGTGTATAATTTATTTATTTATGTTAATTTATGTATTTATGTTAATTTAGGTATAATTTATGTTTTTATATTAATTTAGATATAATTTATGTATTTATGTTAATTTAGTTATAATTTATGTATTTATGTTAATTTAGGTAGAATTTATGTATTTATGTTAATTTAGGTATAATTTATGTATTTATGTTAATTTAGTTATAATTTAGGTTTTTATGTTAATGTATGTAGTTTTTAGGTTTTTATGTTAATTTAGGTAATTTTTGTAAAATTTATTTTAATTGTATATAATTTAGGTGTAATTGTATAATTTATATGTATAAATTGGTTATTATATAAATCGGTAAATATTAAAATATGTTAGTATTATTGGGTATTATATTAATTAGAATTTTTTATTTAATATAATATAATTTAATATTAATTAATGTATTAATGCGTCTGGCTTTAGATGGCCGATGCATTTAGGCAGTTGTTCGGAGGTCGTTGTTCTAGATCTAGAGGTTCTGGAAATGCCGCCGGTTCTGGAAATGCCGCGGGTTCCCCAGACTCCGAGAGGACGGCTAGCCAGCCTGAGAGGACCACCAGCCAGCCGCGGAGGAGTGTGGATGCAGCCCAGCCGCGGCGGAGTGTGAGTGCTCGGCACCAGACCCTTCTCCAGGCGGGGCGGCCGTCGAGCACTTCACTTCCGAATGTCGGTCCCTCTGTGGCGCCGAGGTTTAGTCGGCAGCTGTTTCACGAGGAGATAGCTGCCGACGTTCCTCAGGTTCGTATGCCTGAGGTTCATCGGGAGCCGATGCCGATGCCGAGTCCGACTCAGTCTGCTGGTGACTCGACTGAGGGGCCTACTCTCCCAAACCAGCTCTTCCTCCCATACAACATTCCTGCGATACCCGAGGTCGACTATCAGGGTCGGCCCCAGTGGCCTGATATGCCTCAGTTCGTGAGTGCTGCGGAGGCATACCAGCAGCAGCCATGGGAGAGCCCTGACCTCCTGATTTCGGCGAGGAGAAAAGGAAAGTCGACGGCAACCGAATCATCGGGTTCAGGTAACATTCGATTTTATTAATTAAATATTTTATTAAAATTAACGCACTAATATTTAATTTTATTAACCAATCGTCGTTTATGTGATATGGACAGGCGCTAGCAGTTCAACCCAGAGGAATACCAGAGGTGTCATCAGTTTTGAGACGCTCAGGAGAACGGTTGAACGGAGCGGGAGGATCCAGATTGACGAAGCTCCTAATCAGGAGGTTGGGGCGAAAAAGAAACGCGACTACTCGGGTTGCGTGGGTGCACTCATTAGGGACAGAGTCCCTATGTTGTGGGCTCGGTGGGCTGATGTGCCCGAAGAAATCAAGATGGAGTTGAACAACGCCGCGTCGGTGAGTAAATAAAAAAATTTAATTTAGTTATCGTAATATTTAAAAATTTTCGGTATTTTTATAATTATAAAACTAATAAAATATTATCTTTCAGACATACTTTGTGGTTGCGGAACACAAGCGGGGTTGGGCGGACTCCCAACAGAGCTCGAGGTACGTTGGGAATGTCTTATTTGATAATTAGAAATATTTTATGATATTAATAATATTTCTAATGCACTTTTGTTTTCTTCGTAGGTTCAAAGAGTGGAAGAACGAGCTCCGTTCCCACTATAACGAGTACGGCAACCGTGGTCGTATGGGTACTCCCAGAGAGTTCATGTTCAGGGAGTACGAGTGGCGTTGGTTGAGGACCGTAGTCTTCGACAACCCGGCTATGATGGTAAATATTAAACTTCACTATAAATGTTTATTTTATTAAAATTTTAATTATTAGTTTAAATATTTTATAATTATTTCAGTTATATTTTTTGATGCATTTTTCTAATATTTTATTATTTGTTTGAAGGAACGGTCTCGGATAAACTCGGAGAACCGCCGCCGTAACACAATCCTCCATCACGGCGGTTCAAGGCCGTTTGCACAATATCAGGAGGAGGCGCTCAGAGATCATCCTGATTGCAACCCCTACGTGGAGACGTTCAAGATCGCTTATCCACAAGCGACAGACGATCTCGTAAGTCGTTCATTATAATTTCAAAATTTAAATTATTAATTTTACTTAACTATCCATTTGTTAGAATATTAATTTTTTTTCCCCGTCCAATTAGGAGCGGGTGACCCAGGCCGAACAAGAGGTGCTCCAGCAAATAGTTCGGGAGACACAACCGGACATCTCAGAGGCAGATTTGGAGGAAGCCGTGCGCCAGGTCGACCGCACCAATATCCAAACGGCGGCGAGGATGTTCAACGCAGCCTTCCCACACCAGTCCAACGAGTACTACTGCCGGGGTTTAGGAGGTTCTGGACAAGGGCTCCTGAAGACCACTAAGGGAGGTCAAAAGAAGGGAGGCGGCCAGACCCAACATATGAGGGGGGAAGTGCAGCGATTGGCCACAGAATTGGCGACCTCGTCCCAGACAGTAGAGGAGCTGCGCCGCAGACAATATCAGTACCAGCAGTATCAGTTGGATATGGTCCGTTGGAATGCTGAGTGCGCCAGAATTCGGCAATACAACAACGACGGCCAGCAACAGTGGATTTATGAGATGTTCGCGGCACAACAAGAAGGCCGTCCACCCCCGCTCCCGTTTCAGCAGTTAGTGGAGCCTCCAATGCCTCAACCTCCCGAGTTCGGTCAGCAGGATGATGCGCCTGATGCTGTAGATGATATCCTAGACTTTAGTAGTTTAGGGGATAATTAGGATTATATTTTATGTATATTGGAACGAATTTAATAAAAATGGTGTTTAGACGTGTTTCTTGTTGGTGCAAATGCATGAATTGTTTTTGTGATTTGCAGCTTGCTTGGAATGGTAATTTAGAAAATAATTTAATTTTTTTTTTCCAAATGCAAGAATAGCCGACGATTTTTGCATTATTTCGTCGGCTATAACAAGTATAGCCGACGAATTTTACCAATTTTCGTCGGCTATAACTTGTATAGCCGACGAAAAGTGCCTTATTTCGTCGGCTATAACTAATTAATACCTATAAAAATAGTAATATATTTCGAGGAAATAGCCGACGAAATTTTATTAAATCGTCGGCTATAGTTAAAACACCATAGCCGACGAAATTTTATTAAATCGTCGGCTATAGTTAAAACAGCATAGCCGACGAAATTTTAGTAAATCGTCGGCTATAGTTAAAACATCATAGCCGACGAAATTTTGGTAAATCGTCGGCTATAGTTAAAACACCATAGCCGACGAAATTTTAGTAAATCGTCGGCCATACTTAATGGATTTCGTCGGCCATACTCAAAAATACCCGACGAAAGTCGTCGGCTATTTCACCCACCTTTGCCCGACGAATTTTTTGACTCGTCGGCCATACTTGACTATAGCCGACGACATTTTTTTTTTCGTCGGCCATTGGTATTACCGACGGCGTATTACCGACGACTTATGGCCGACGAAATTTTCGTCGGCAGAGGTTATAGCCGACGAAAAAAAAAATGGCCGACGAAAATTTTTTCGTCGGCTATTCTTCCGTATCTGGTAGTGTTAGTGTTTTCTTATATATGAACTATATGGAGTAGATCAAATGTACATGTATGTACTAAGATTGATTACACTTTGGCTTGTTTGAAGATGTTTGGTCTCCTATTGAGCTTATTATGCTCACCCATTTTAAAATTATTTTGCAGGTGAGGATCGTGTTATTTGAAGTTGAAATTCTGTCAAAGAATGTTTAGTTTTATAAACTATGTATGCTACTTCTTTCTTAGAATAAGACATAGACTTTGATAGTCTATTTTTGTAATATGGTTTTATAACCTTGAGAAATAAAGAGTATATTTTCTGTCTATGTCATATGATTTCTTTTCCAATTTTTTTCATGTTCCTAAACTGAAGTTTAAATGGTATATTTTCTGATCATGTTGCCATCTTTTTGAGTGATTCTTGATTCTAAACTAAAGTACAGCACTCCATCTACATATCTGGGCAGTCACCTCGGAATCCCATAAAAATAAGCCATGAAAGCTAAATTAAGAAAATAAGCACACTCTAGAATTTCAGCTTTTATGTTTGCAGCGTCAGTTTTGCTTAGAGAATTCCATCGACTTTCCTTGATGTTTGTGACAATGTGACTGACCAAAATCCATCTTTGACATCTTTACTTCATAGTGGAACCCTTACTTGTATCATTTGAGCACAAATTTACGTTATGTTTCCTCACCAAGTACCTAAAACAATAAGAAAGTTAGAACTGATTTTTTTAATGAAAAATAACTAAGTAAAATGTAAGGATTGAACCATTAAATGTCGTATTTTATGCTCTTATCACGAAACATTCAAAATAAATTTTATTTATTTGTCATGTATTTCTACAACTAGAAAAGCTATTAAATACAAAATTTTCTCACAATTCAAAAGAAAAAAAACAATACCTTAACATTCAAAGGATTCAGATTCTCTCTTAACCTTTTATTTCACCTTACATTCCTGACCTTCCATTTAATGGCTCACAATCTCTTATTCTTTTATTCTACACTCTTACTTATGTGCTTTGAGATTGTGAATCATTAAATAGAAGGTCAAGAAGGTAAGATGAAAGGAAATATTAGGAGAGGATCCGAATCAAACATTAAAATGTCTTTTAATGAATTAGATATAAGACGATATGATTAAAAAAAAAATTAAAAAAAAAAACCTTGAAATGATATAACATGAAACTGCGAGTAGCCATTTTTAATTCTCTCATCAGATAGTTAAGTTCTTTTTGACAATAAAGTTACTATTCTAGTATTGATATTATGAATAAAAACAAACCAACGTTTGGGGTGCCACATAGTAAGTTTCTATTATTTTCAACAATTTTCTATCAATTATATAAAATTAATAAAGGGTGTCAACATATGATTGGAGGATGACATGGCATCTCTTGCATGATCTCTTCACAACTCCGCCACTGCCTGGGTCATCTAATTTCCAAGATGCAAGAACATGACAGAAGTACAGTAGAAGAAAAAGAAAAGAAAAGGAAGAAGGTGAATGAATATTAAGATCCATACAATATCGAAGCTACAATAGCCGAAGTGGAAAAAAGGAAAACAAACCCAAATTACAGAATTCGGCCATCAGTGATTTCGTGGTTGGAGAAAGAAGGAGGTAAGGCGTGGAATGCAGCGAGGAATATTTATTTCTTTTTGTTCTTTTATATAAAGAATAAAAATCAACAAAGTTAGAGTTATCTTGTTGAAAAAACAGAGTTAGAGTTATGTTAGGTTGTGTTAAGTGGAATTCCACATGTAGAATTCTCATTAAATGGCACAAGTTTAGCACAGGAAAATTGGGCAAAGGTGATGTGCTCCCCTATTATACTTTTTTTTTAATAAGTTGACATAACTTTATTAAAGAAAACTAAGATCAAATAGTATAATATTCTGTTATAATAGCAGATTAAAAAAAAGAAGGTATAGAAAAATAAAATTTATCCATGTTCAAAAAACAGGCATGTGCCGCTAGGCAATGCGCAGCCCGATTACCCTGAAGACGAGTATGAGACACCATCCAATTACCATGGTTCTGCATCTGCATTTGTATATTTTCATAAAGCCTTCCCAAACGCGAGTAAATACCTTGAGTTGGTGCTTAACCTCCGATGCATCAGTCGTCAATATTGCTAGGTCAAATCCATTGTCACTCGCAAACTTAACTGCTTTACTACATGCAATCAATTCAGCATGTTCTGCCGACACTAAGCCCATTACTGAGCCTGCACCACCTGCTAACATTTTCCCTGAATTGTCACGAATAATAAAACCCCAACCACATTTACGACTAAGGGGAAAATATGCACCATCGACATTGATTTTACAAATCGCCAGAGATGGAGCTTTCCATGCCAGAATACCTCTTTCCAATTTCTGTTTAGGAGTTACCAGATTATGACTTCTGAAGTTATTCATATAACCAGAGAGCTGAGCATAATCATCCATAGTGGCCACTGATTTCTGATTCCAGACTCTTTCATTCCTCTCCTTCCCACTGACCAAACAACAAAAAGAAGTTCTCCAAAGTGTATCAGACTGAGCTCAGTAGCACAATGTTCAAGCCACGCCACAGAGGTTGTTTGTAAATTAGTCCATCGGAAACAAATATCTCTGAGAACTGGATGAGACTGTATAACTGATTTAATGTACACACAATCACAACTCAAATGTAAAGTTGATTCCCCAAAGGCACCACATAACACACAATGAACATCTCCCACAACCACCCTCTTTGATGTTAAACTCCCCAGAAATGGTAAAATATCAAGACATACCCGCCAAGCATAAACCTTTGCCTTATTCGGAATATTAGTACGCCACAGTTTTTTTCCAAAAGTTTTTCCCTATGGTTGGCACAATCAAAGAATAGCTAGTGGAGTTGAAAAAAACATACTGGTAAGCTGAGCATACAGAAAAATTCCCATCATAAGCTAGCTTCCAACATAGGCGGTCTCGTTCTGATCTGATGCTAAGCGGAATACCTAGAATCATATATGCATCTGACTTTGAGAAAAAATGCCTAATCTTGGCAGTATTCCATTTTCCATCCCCACAAAGCAAATCACAAACTCCGAAAATAGGTTTCGTAGTAGGAATCACCCTCTCAGGACGACCCAGTACTGATCCTGGTATCCAATTGTCTACAACCGTTTAGATCTGTGTCTCATCACTAACTTGCCAGTAAATATTCTCTTTTAGCAGACTTCAAGCACCGAAAATACTGCGCCAAAAAAGGATGGAGAGGGGGATTCTGGAGCTTCCCAAAAAGAGCAGTTTGGATAGTACTTTGCTTTATAAATATATGCAATCAGAGAAGAAGGATTAGAGAGAACCTGCTAAGTTTTTTTTCGATAGCATGGCCAAATTAAAGTTGGATAAACTACGAAAACCCAAACCACAAGTCTCTTTCGGATTACAGAGAACATTTCATCGCTTCCAATGAATTTTTTTCTTGTCCAACATGCTACCCCACCAGAATCTTGCACATAACTATTCCAAATCATCACAAAAAAAATTGTAAGCCGGAACACACTCATCGCATAATTTGGGAGAACCTATGCTACCACACTAATCAAAATATCATTCCCAGCACCACTAAGTAATTTTCCTTGCCATACAGCTAATCTGAATTCCAACCGTTCTTTAATGTACTGGAACATCGCTGATTTTTGCCTTCCTACATATGTTGGGAGTCCCAGATACTTCTCATGAGAATCTACTATCTGAACTTTCAATAACTCTGAGATAACCAATCAACTCTCTAAATTCACACTTTCACTGAAGACCATGGAACTCTTGTAAAAATTCACACGTTGGCCAGAGGCTCTGCTATAAACATTAAGCAGATCGTTTATAACTTCAATAGTAGTCAAAGAGGCTTCCGCATAGAGCATACTGTCATCAGCAAATAATAGGTGGCTTACTGGTGGAGCTCTCTCAGATATGGTAATACCAGGAAGTTCACCTGTCTACATCTTCTGGTTCAACAAGGCCGAAAACCCCTTAGCTCCTAACATGATTAAATAAGTTGACAAAGAATCTTCTTGCCTCAACCTACATCTCGGGGTCAGATAACCTCGAGCCATTCCTTTGATGAAAAAAAAATACCTAACCATGGAAATACATTGCATAACTATCCGAATCTATTGGACACTAAACCTAATCAAAGCATCACCCGCTCTAAAAAATACCCTCCATACGGTAATAGGCTTTACTTAAATCAAGTTTCACAGCCATATAACCTCTGTCAAATTGTTTATTATGCACAAAATGAGAAATCTCACTGGAAACTAGGATGTTATCTGTAATTAGTGTACCAGGAATAAATGCACTCTGGAATGGTGAATTGATTGCAGGGAGGATTACCTTTAGTCGGTTGGCCAACGCTTTAGAACAAATCTTGTAAATGACGTTACATAGTGCAATAGGGATTAAATCATATGTTGTGGTTGCTCCACTTTAGGAATTAAACAGACATGAACTTCACTTTAGGAATTAAACAGACATGAATATAATTTTTCTGTTTCAGAATCTGTATAGTGTATAGAAAATTCTGAACTGCGGACACCACTTCATCCCAATCAAATCCCAATAATACTGAAAAAAAATATGTGAGACATTCCATCAGGCCCAGGTACCTTCGTCGGATACATTTGGAACACAGCTTGTTTAATCTCCTCACTAGAATAATCGCGACACAACTGCCCATTCATCTCTGTTGTTACATATGGCACAATGGCTTCTACCGTTTGATTGAGAGCTGTCGTATCTATCTCTGAGGCTTCAAAAATTTTCCAAAGTAATCTGTAACCACTTTTTTCATTCCCTGAACATCTTCATGCCAGTTACCTTTTACGTCAAACAATCCGTTCAGAGAGTTTCTACATTTCATAACATTAGGTTTTTGATGAAAGTAGCTAGTATTACGATCACTTTCTTTGAGCCATCGAACTTTCAATCGTTGCTTCCAAAACAATTCTTCTTGGTGCAGCAAGTTCTGCAAATTGGTGAATAATACTGCTTTTTCCTCCTGACCTTCAAGAGTAATATGGCAGCCCATCAATTCTTCCAAACGGTTTCGTATGGCCATCCTTTTGATATGTCAACCCCGAAAAGCTGCTCTCTGCCATTTATCAAGACGAATTCAGACTTTCTTTGGCTTCATGACAACCTGGAACATAGGCAGGCCATGAATTTCCTCCTGCCATGCCTCCTTCACTACAGAATTACACTCTTCATGCTGTAACCAGAAAGCCTCAAATTTGAAACGATGCACCTTCGGTCGAGCAGCAAGTGGCGCCGTACTAGCCTTTAACAGAAGAGGGACGTGATCACTGTCGGATGGAGGGAGGTGCAACAGCTTAGCATGGAAGAACAAATTGAACAAAGACAAAGTGCAAACTGCCCTATCTAACCGCATAAGAGTTTCAAAATTCCCCCAAGTCGTTATCACACCCTGGTAGCCAAGATCAATTAAATCGTCGTAACCTAACGCATCCCGGAAGCCACGCATTTGCCGTTATGGTCTCAAAGCTCCACCAATCTTCTCACTACTGTTCGTGATCTCGTTAAAATCTCCAATCACCAACCACGACAGTGAACTCGCGTCTGTCAACTCTTGGAGAATCTGCCATGATTTTTCTCTCTCTCCCGTTGCTGCATAGCCGTAGAAACAAGCGAGATGCCAAGAAGCTAAACCTGGCTTGTTGACAACATTAGCATCAATGTGATGCGCCGATTTAGAGTTAATATGGAGGGATACATCATTAGACCACAACAACCCTAAGCCTCCTGATCAGCCTTCACTGGGCACAATCTCTACACGAGGAAACCCTAATGCTCGCTTCAGTCACAAGAAATCTCGTTCACTGCTTATCTTCGTCTCACATAGAAAGAGGATTTGAGGACGATTTTGTGCAAGAAGATCATTCAAAGCTCGTGTTGTATCACCGATCAATGGTGCAGTTTAGGAGGTTCTGTCGCAAACTCTGGTCCGGCGGCAAGGTTTCAGAGAAACCCTAGCAGAGAGGAGCAGAGGCGATAGGTTTTAGAGTTATTTAATTGTAGCTCCCCTATTATATTATCCGTGTTTATAATGTCAGATTGAAAAGAAAAGACACACAAACTGATTAAGTTCGTAAGTCTGGCAACCTTGTTCAAAAACAACAACTAAGGGACATGCTAACTCGTGAATACAATCTTATTCAATCCCATCAAAAGCTAAATCATAGAAAGAAACCTCTGTCTACCAGGAGGAGAGATCTTTCATAGCATATTGAAGAGACCAAGCACGAGATGAGCCCAGAGCAAGCAAAAAATAATAATATAAGAACAAAATCTCATTAAAAATGGGTAGTGAAATTTCCACACCCTCTTGTACAATCCATACACTCTTGGCCCACAATGAAAATGTCAAACATGTCCCTATCTAAACAATCTGAAGGGAAAAAAATAGGGACTGTTTTGACATTTGAATAGGAAAAAGTGAGTCGGGTGTGTGGATTATAAAAGAGGTGTTGATGTCATATATGGTACACTGCCAATCATAAGCAACGACCCTGTAGACCGTCTAACTGGCGCAACAGATCCCACCTTCGACATGCACCCGGTAGACAGACACCTCGGCTACCTCATTATGGTGGAAGATTATCGGTACCACATCCGGAAGACATGCTCCCGTGCTCCACAATAAGCTTTGTGAGTAGATATTTGTCCCCCATTGGAAACAAGCATTAGGAGGAAGTCTTCCTTAGCTATAACATGAATACTTCCCTTAGATAGAAAGAATTCGAGCCCAAGTGATCTCAACCATTCTACACTTGTAACATTGCAATGGCTTATTGGCCGATCATAGTAGAATCTTAAGTGGACGTAGTCATACCCGCCGATGGCATGGCGAGCCACTATAAATCTTATATCGATCTATCTCTATTGTGCTTCTTATTTTTAACCCTTTGGGTTTAAACATAAACAAGAGGGTATGCAAATTTCACTACCCTTATCTTCTAATGGTTTGAAAATAGCCATTTGACAATAGATGGATAAAATATTTGATTGTTTACATGTTCTGTTCTTACATATACAGATGAAAAGGTAAGTTAAATAATATTGGCCTTAATATGATCGAGTTGGTAAGAGTATACATGTGAAAACTCACATTTCCAAAGTTAAATCTCACCGACTCAAATTAGAGTTAAATCTCAATTTATTAATGGCATGAAAAGAGAAAGGGTTCTAACTTCTAACAAGAATCCTAATTTCATCCTTTGGACATAGATGCTTTGTGGGTGTATTATATAGTTAAAATAAGCTTCGAGGAGTAAAACAAACAACAATATTCTTGATTTTGTTGTAGGAGAAATAGATTGATAAATCTCTCTGTGTTTATTCATTGATAAGGAGGCCTTTATATAGGCATTACATCAAGTATCCCTGGCGAACAGGGATTCCCTATCTAATAGAGTATCTAGACTACAAGTCTTATTAGGACAAGACACACCACGGAAGTTACGGAGTTAACCTTCCTTGAACACTCCCCCTTGTGTCGCGTCCTCAATGGTGCATGAACCGTTGCCTCGTTAAAACCTTTGCCAGCAAACAAAAACCTCTTGGGCAAAAATAAAAGCATGGTCTAAGGAAAAAGAGTACAACGCACCAACTACAAGTATGTGAGACATGCATAACTAGGCTCCCCCTGAAGTCTAGATGAGAACTCCCCCTGATAGTCATTCAGTCTTTGAGTTCGGATAAGCGACACATTCCAATGCGCTTTACATGCTTCATAAATGTAGATTTGGGTAGAGACTTGGTGAACAGATCCGCTGCATTTTCTTCTGAGCTGACTTGCTTCACTTGAATATTCAAAGTCTCTTGCTGCTGCTGATTGTAGAAGAACTTAGGCGAAATGTGTTTAGTATTGTCACCCTTAATGTATCCCAACTTCATCTGCTCGATGCATGCAGCATTATCTTCAAATATGCAAGTTGGTCCCATCGTAGTAGACTCAAGTCCACTAGACTCTCGAATGTGAGATATAACTGAGCGAAGCCAAATACATTCTTTGACTGCTTCATGTAGTGCAATAATCTCAGCATGGTTCGAGGAGGTAGCAACAAGGGTTTGCTTGGTTGATCTCCAAGATATCGCCGTATTCCCAATGGTAAAAACATAACCTGTTTGGGAACGTCCTTTGTGTGGATCTGACAAATATCCAGCATCAGCAAATCCTACCATCACATCATTTGGTGTATCTGAGTAGGAGGGGGTATCGCCAAAATCGTATCGGGACCACGACTTAGCATCCGCGGGTCCGGATAAGTTGGCGGATATGGCTGCAGGATGGCGGATGGATGAACCAAAGCCAGTCCTGGCGGATATGGCTGGCGGATGGCAATCCGAGCCATGGTTTGTGCTGTTAGATGCAAGAGATCGACTATGTGTCGAATCCTGATGAGTGTATCGATAGTACAAGCCCATGTCAAGGGTTCCTTTAAGGTATCGGAAGATGTTCTTGATTCCAACCCAATGACGTTGTGTTGGCGCAGAGCTAAATCTAGCTAACAAGTTCACAGAGAAAGCGATGTCTGGTCTAGTACACTGAGCTAAGTATAACAAAGCTCCAATCGCACTAAGATATGGATATTCAGCTCCCAAGATCTCTTCGTCATCTTCTTTCGGACGAAAGGGATCTTTGTTGATATCCAGACTTCTAACGACCATGGGAGTGCCTGTAGGATGCATAACTTTGTCCATGTTAAATCGCCTGAGCATCTTTCGGACATATGCAGACTGGTGTATAAAAATTCCACCACTTCGGTGCTCTAGTTCTAAGCCTAGGCAAAACCGAGTCCTTCCCAGATCTTTCATCTCGAATTCGGATTTCAAATAGCTAGCGGTCTCATTGATCTCATTCAGAGTTCCAATGATGTTCATATCATCGACATAGACGGCTATAATGGCAAATCCTGAACTTGTTCTCTTTATGAACACACAAGGGCACAACTCATCATTCTTGTATCCTTTCCCAATCAAGTAATCACTTAACCGTGTGTACCACATCCTACCAGATTGTCGGAGTCCATATAGAGATCGTCTCAACCTGATAGCAAATGAACTTCGTGGTTTTTGCTCACTTGACTTGGGTAACGAAAGTCCTTCTGGCACTTTCATGTACATCTCCGTATCTAGGTCCCCATAAAGATACGCAGTTACAACATCCATAAGCTGCATATTGAGTCTCTCTGAGACTACCAAACTTATTAAGTATCGGAAGGTAATAGTATCCATGACAGGAGAATACGTCTCCTCATAATCAATTCCAGGGCGTTGAGAAAAACCTTGCGCCACGAGTCGAGCTTTATATCGCTGGACTTCGCCATTCTCATTGCGCTTTCTGACAAAGACCCATTTATGTCCAACAGGCTTCACGTTCGGCGGTGTAGGCACAACCGGTCCGAAAACTTGCCTTTTCTTTAGAGAGTCTAGTTCAGCCTGGATTGCTTCTTCCCACTTCGGCCAATCCGCCCTACGTTGACATTCATCAACAGTGCGGGGTTCCATATCGTCGTCGTCAATAACTTCTTGAGCAACGGCGTAGGCGAATGCATCATCGATATACATGGAATTTCTTTCCATCAGATTGTGCATGCATAAGTAGTTTAGTGAGATTTCCTTGTTCTCCAACATCAACAGTGAGTCTGAGGCGTCCCCCAGATGATTCAGAGTTGATTCTTGGACATAGGTATAGTCGGAGACAATCTCGTGTGACGGCGTCACAGTATCAATGATGAACGGATCGCTTTGTGCCTGGACACATGCCCTCTTTCTAGGTACATTGTCTTTGGAACCGATTGGTCTCCCCCTCTTTCTAGGAGGATCCGAAGTCGACGCCGGCTCTCCACTTGGAGGTGCCGAGCCTAGGCTGCCGATGGCACCTAGGGCTGCGGGTCCGAGACCGGCGGCGCGTGCTCGCGCATGGCGAGGAATGTTAAGCCTTGCAGGTACATTCGCAGCAGGTATGGTTGATCTTGTCACTTTCGCAATATCAGTAAAGGAGTCGGGCATCGTATCCGCCACCTTTTGTAGTTCTAATATGCGTTGTATTTCAGTCTCACACTGAGACGTACGGGGATCATAATGAGACATAGTGGGAGAGAACCACGTCAATTCCTGACGTTCATTTGGGACGGATGCGGCCCCATCTCCCCCTAACGGCGGGAAGGATGTCTCATCAAAGTGACAATCTGCAAATCTTGCAGTAAACAGATCACCTGTCATAGGCTCTATATAGCGGACAATAGTTGGTGCTTCATATCCAACATAAATAGCTGATCGTCGTTGTGGACCCATCTTGGTACGCAGTGGAGGCGTGATAGGCACATATACGGCACAACCAAAAGTACGCAGATGCGAAATATCAGGCTCGTAACCAGTTACCAACTGGTACGCACTAAATGGTTGGCTATCTGTGGGTCGTAGACGAATAAGCATAGCTGCATGTAATATTGCATATCCCCATGCCGAAACTGGCAAGTTTGTGGCCATGACAAGAGACCTAGCTACAAGCTGTAGTCTCTTGATAGCGGCTTCTGCAAGACCGTTCTGAGAATGAACGTGGGGTACGGGATGTTCAACTTCAATCCCAACTGACATGCAATAGTCATCAAAACACTTTGAGGTAAACTCTCCAGCATTATCCAGTCTGATGGACTTAATCGGATTGTCCGGGTGGTGAGCCCGAAGCTTAATAATCTGAGCTAGGAGTTTAGCGAATGCAGCATTCCTCGTGGACAACAACGCTACGTGTGACCAACGCGTTGATGCATCAACCAGAACCATGAAATATCGAAATGGTCCGCATTCTGGTGTTATAGGTCCACAAATATCACCTTGTATTCGTTGTAGAAACGGAATATTCTGTTTATTATCAATAGCAAAAGATGGTCTTGCTTGAAGTTTTGCTAGTGAACAAGCTTTACAAAACGAACGATGAGCATTAGACATCGCTACAGAAGCATGAGAAGCAGGAGGGGGCCGAACCTCTCCTTGGAACCGAGAGGCGGCTATCGACGGCACGGCCGAACCGAGGCCGAGGCGCCCTCTGTGCTTTTGTGATCGGAAAAATGGATGACCGTGGGAGCATTTCAAAATACGGATCATCAGATCACGACCCGGATGACCGAGTCTATCATGCCAAAGCTTATAAGCATCAGAATCACATAATATAACAACATGAGATTCGTTGGCTCGAATGGTTGTGAAATACATGCCATTGCGAACTCGCTTACACTTCTCCACAATGCGAGTGCGCATAGATTGAGTGGAGGTGATCAACAGATATTCAGTTCCATCTTCAACATAAGTGCTGAGGTGATAGTCATTGTCACGCACATCCTTGAAAGCTAGCAAGGTTCTTGGCGCCTTAGGCGCATATAGGGCGTCCTCTACCCGAATCTCAGTGCCATTTGGCAGTAAGAATTGAGCAGTGCCACGACCCTTAATTACGGGTCCAGTTCCTGTCATCGTAGATAACGACGATTCTCTTGGCGTAAAATCCGAAAACAATTGCCGATTTCTCAGAATCGTGTGAGTTGTTGCACAATCCAACAAACACTCAATCTCGCCTTGATACATCTACAAAAACAATGTAACTTGAATCAATAGTCTACTTTAGACTTTGGCGAACACTTTAAAGTAAGTGTACTGAAACAATATATCATCACAAAATGAAGTGCATTAAGGCCAATTACATAGCCATGGCAACGACAAAACTTGAGAGAAAGATATAAGCCGCATTTTAATCACCGAGTATCACCATTGATAATCATAGCCTAGTTCAGAGATTGAGACCGGACACCGTCGTAGGTGGCGTGGCCGAGCCAAGACCGAGGCCAAGGCAAAGGCCGGAGCCAAGCCAAAGCCGAAGCTGTGGTAAGGCCAAAGCGACCCAGAGGCCGAGCCGAAGCAAGGCGAGTGGTGAGAGTCGGTCAGGCATTGAGGCAATGCGATGCGACGGTTGAGCTAAATCCGAAGCATGGCGAGTCCGAAGACACTTCGTTGCCGAGCCATTGATGCAAAAGTTGCATTTGTTCGATAGGCTATCGATTGTTGGTTTCAAAAAAAAACGGATTCGGTGTTGAGCCAAGCTGGCGAATGGCCATGGCGAGTGAGGCCTAGCGAGTCGCGGCCAAGCGCTTATGGGCTTTGGCGAGCGAGGCATGGCGGATCGCAGCCAAGTTGGCGGATCGCTGATCGCGGATCTCGGATTAGTTGGCGAATAGCCATGGCGAGCGAGTCCTGGCGGATCGCGACCAAGTTGGCGGATAGCGGATAGCGGATCGCGGATCTCGGATCGCGGATCGTGTATCGCGGCTCGCGGATGGCATATCTCGCATCGCGGATGGCGTATCGCGGATCGCGGATGGCGTATCGCGGATCGCGGATGGCGTGTCGCGGATCTCTCCTTTTGTCTTTGTGATTTTTCGGATATGAGTTAACATCACCAGAATTTTGGTGAACTCAAAATGATTATGCCATTGAGAATTGGACGCATTGAACCAATTTTGCTTTCAGGGATGTAAAAATCTTAAATCATTCGTAGAATAAGATAGATTTTATTGATGACAACTCAAGAATACATCAAGGTTGTTCTAAATAGAACGACTTATCGAACAAAGTCGTGATTTATTGACTATTCTGTCAAAATATCAATCAAAATCAAACTTGAACACGTATCTCATGACCTAAGTCAAATACTTATTCATAGTCTGGAGTATCATACTCCTGAGTCCTACGTTTCTTGGTAGGTTGGAAGTCATCGATGGCGAAGTTCGTATTTTCCTCATCGTATACTTCTTCCTTAAAGTCTCCTACATAGTGTGCTTCTTGTTCTATGTATTGTTTGTGTTTCTTGTAAGCGGCTTGAATATCTCTGCTTGCTATGCAATCGCGTTGGAGATGATTCGTAGAACCACATTTGAAGCAAGGAGCCGAAGCATTGTTCGGCGGATGGCCACCACGCCTGGGACCGGAACCAAAACTGTTCCTCCCTCTGGGAGCGGCGGCTCTGCCATCATCCCTTGTCCAAGAAAGCGGTCGGCCACGGCCGACGCCTCTTCTCCCTCCTCGTCCGCCACGTATTGCTCTTGGCGTACGTGGTGGCGGTGCTTGACGTTCATGAGGTTGATGCTTCTGCTTAAAAGCTTTACCACGGGCTTGATGAGATTCCGCAATGAATTTCGGTCCTCGAGGCCTCTTATTGGTGGTAAGAATCAACTCATGGTACCTCTCCTTTCTCTGAAGCACATTCATCAAATCGCTGAAGGTTTTGATAGTGCCTTTCTCGCGGAGATCGCGGTACTGATGCGACAACATGGACGCAGATTCTGGGAACGTTGTGAAAGTCTTCTCCATCATATCATCATCGGTCTTTTCGACCCCACAAAAGCTCAAATCAGATTGCAAGTTTAGCATAGTCTGATGATATTCCTGGACGGAATCAAAATCCAGTAAGCGGATTTGCTCCCAATCAGACATGAGGTCTGGGAGTTGTGCGTCATGCACATTGTCGAAGCGGTCCTTGAGGATATCCCATAGCTCTTTGGGATCAGTTTTCCTCAGGTATTGCTTCTTGAGCGTTGGATGGATATGGCGCCTGAGAAACATCAGGGCTTGTGCTTTCTGTTCAGGAGAAGCGTGTAAGCTTTCATCCTCAGGAGGGTTGATGGTGGCAGTAAATCTTTTACCAATGAAAGTGTTCTCAACATCTGAGACCCACCTCTTGTATTCCTTGCCTTGGACATCCAAGATGTCAAATTCTGGACGCTGAGTGTCAGCCATCTCTTCAAGAGAAGCTTGATCAAACGAAACTTGACTCTTGGGGAAGCTTGTTTTCTTCGATTTTTCTTGATTTCTTCTCAACCACGAATAAGGGTTCGCGGATCGCTTGCTTGGCTTGCGAGCAATTTTGATCGTCTGGCGGATGCGTGCAAAAAGTAGCACGCAAGGGAGAGCTGCTGGCGAGCGGGTTGTCTGCCTAGAGGCAGAGGAGGAGCAGTACTCGAGGGTACAGTGCGGCAAGCGAACAGCGCAGATGCTGCTGAGAAGAGGCCGACGGTGCCGAAGAGAAGAATCGGCGGCCGACGGTAGGTTAGGGTTTCGAAAAAAAATTCGGAATTAGGGTTTCTAGGGCTATCAGACGAGAGGCTAGAGCAATGTGCTGATAACGTGTTGTAGGAGAAATAGATTGATAAATCTCTCTGTGTTTATTCATTGATAAGGAGGCCTTTATATAGGCATTACATCAAGTATCCCTGGCGAACAGGGATTCCCTATCTAATAGAGTATCTAGACTACAAGTCTTATTAGGACAAGACACACCACGGAAGTTACAGAGTTAACCTTCCTTGAACAGATTTATAATTTTATATTATTGATTATTCAACGTAATGTTACTATTAAAATGCATAACATTCCACACAGTTAAATATTGATTTCTCACACGAAGGTTCTAGTCAATATTGTTGATTTATATTAGGCAGAGACAATTAGAACTTTTTTCGTTCTAGCCGATGGTTTAGAAAAAACTAATGTGGCAGCTTCTAGTCAACCTAAAAACTAATGTGGCAGCCTCTAGTAACCTATAGCAGATCAGAGCAGAGAAGTCGTATCTGGCGTACAACGTTAAACAATTCTAAGTGCTTAACTGTAGACTTACAGCATTCCACAAGACTGGGCACACTCGGCTAATATCAAAACTTTTGTATAAATATAAGTTTTCTATTGGTTAATTAGCTGTATATGTTTTCTGATTGCCTGTATGTGAGTGACGAAAGTGAATTTAATTTTTATTACCATGTTCAGTACATGAATCTCTTAACATGAAGTAGCTATTCGGCTATTCCATTATAAATAGCAGAGCAGCATAGAGCTCCTCAACTCACTCAAGCCATTAATAGAGAGTTTTCGACTGTATTGTTGAATTTATTATCAAATGTCTTCCCAAGTTTTAGCGTCTGGAGACCCAACACCAGATACCGTTGCTGATGTTACGCGACCTTCAGCTAATTTTACGCCAAGCATTTGGGGTGATCATTTTCTCTCTTACGCTACCAAGGTAGGATATTAATTCCCAGTCAAACACATATGCAGTACCATCTGAGCAATATATATGTTTACAGACAACCCCTTAATTCTTGAATCATACAGTTCTTCAATTTTTTTCAACTTGCCATTGTAGGAAATTGACATTGAAATCGAGCACTGAAGGAAGAGGTGAAGAGGATGTTAATGGATCCTGTTAAAGAGCCTCTACAACAAATGAAGTTGGTTGATGACATTCAACGTCTAGGCGTGTCTTATCATTTTGAAAATGAGATTGATGAAATTTTGAAACAAATTCACCATAACTACTCTTGTGGTAGTGATGATGACCTTTACAGTACTGCTCTTCGTTTCCGATTGCTTAGACAACAAAGATATAACATTTCATGTGGTAAGTTGCCTGTCAATTTGTGTGTCGATTCCACACTAGATCTATATTGCTAAACTAAGAAAAGAAAATATGTTTTTTACTATCAAATTCTTCATAATTTTTAAACTCTTGTTTCAATTTCTAAGGGATACAACTTGGTTGACCAGCCTTGGTCAGCTAGAGCTGACACTAGCCAATAAAGAGACGACACATGACTTTTTTCAAACATAAAAGATATTTGTAGGGGCATAAAGGACATTTGTAGGGATTGAGTGGGTATTTACATTATTATTTAATTCATTTTAAAGGCCACGTGTCGTCTCTTTATTGACTAGTGTCAGCTCTACCTGACCAGAACTGGTCAGCCAAGTTTTTTCCATTTCTAAGCCCAAGTAAGCCAACATACTGATAACAACAAGACATGAAATTTGACATCTTTAGTCTTTAATTTTCTATATATATATATATATATTTTTTTTTTTAATAAATCTGTATATAGATAATATGATAAAAACAATTTTCTCTAATTGATTGGCTGGCGATGCAGATGTGTTCACCAAGTTCAAGGAAGGAAAAGATCAGAAATTTAAGGCATCTCTTTTGAGTAATGTAGCAGGACTATTAAGCTTGTACGAAGCCACCCACCTAAGAATACACGGAGAAGACATACTTGAAGAGGCACTAGCCTTCACCATCAATCATCTTCAGTCGATGAACCCCAATTTAAGTCCTCGACTTTCGGAGGAAGTAGCTCATTCCTTAAATCAGCCACTATGGAAGGGCATCCCAAGGGTGGAAGCAAGATATTACTTGTCAACCTACCCAGAACGTGATTCACATAATGAAACTCTCCTGACTTTTGCAAAGTTAGATTTCAACCTATTGCAGCAAGTCCATCAAAAGGAGCTATGTGAAATTACAAGGTTAATAATCAAGTATCAAACTGTATATTTACTAAATCAAAGAAGTGCTAGCTGGTTCTAACGATATCTAAAATATTATGTAATTTAATTGTAGGTGGTGGAAGGACTTGGACGTGAGAAACAATCTGCCTTTTGTAAGAGACAGAATTGTTGAAGTTTACTTCTGCTGGGCTTTTCCAATATACTTCGAACCTCAATATTCCTTTGCCAGGAGGACTTCATGCAAGGTCACTGCCATGGTATCTATTATAGATGACATTTATGATAGCTATGGCACACTTGAAGAATTAGAGCAATTTACCAAAGCAATTCAGAGGTTATGTTAAATGACGGTGTTTGCAGATTTTTATGAATTCTTCGGTTTAGGACTAAATTTTACGCACTATCCTGTACTTTAGGTTTAATCTCCCGATTTCTAATTCAGTCCTCCTTTGCTAACTTCTCCATATTTTTTTTATCGTTAGGTGGGATATATGTGCCATAGAACCATTGCCAGATTATATGAAAATATGTTATAAGGCATTGTTAGAGGTATATACTGAAATTGAAGAAGAGCTTGTGAAGGAGGGGAAGTTGTATCGAATTCACTACGCCATAGAAGCTGTAATCCCCAATTATTACTTGATTATTAATTCTACATAGAAAAGTTGGAAAAGGATTTCTATAATTATTTATAAAAAAAAAAAACATTTAAAAATGATTTATGGGTTAATTATTTGAAGATTAATCGATTCTTTTCTTATATGTGCAGATGAAAAAGTGTGTTACATATTACTTACTTGAAGCTAAATGGTACCACCAGAAATACATACCAACAATGGAAGAATATATGGCCCTATCATTGCTAACCTCAGGCTCCTCACTGCTTACAACCACCTCTTGTGTCGCAACGGGAGATACTGCTACACAAGATTTCAATTGGCTAGCCACTTATCCTGAGGCTGAGAAAGGACTTGCAGTAGTTTTCCGACTTGTGAATGACATAGTCTCCCACAAGGTAAGTACCACACAAAATTCTACCAACTATTGTTCTGTCTATGATTACGGCAACTATTTAAATGTCTGCATTTTAATTTAGTATGTCTCTTCATTTGTAGTTTGAGCAAAAAAGAGGACATGTTGCGTCAGCTGTGGAGTGTTACATGAAAGAATTTGGTAGTACAGAAAAAGAAGCAATAATCGAATTGCGGAGTAGAGTGAATGACGCATGGAAGGACATAAACCGATCATTCTTCTTCCTCCTCCCTGATGTTGTTTCAAAGCCATTGCTAACTAGAATTCTCAATATGGCACGTGGCGTAGATGTTATTTACAAGTATGGAGATGGTTACACGACTCCGGATGATATGCTCAGTAATCATATAACTTCTACACTCGTCAAACAAGTGCATGTGTAATGTTTCCAGTTACCATTTATTTCGTTACCCTTAAGTCTTATGAATAATTACTCGTTTGAAATAAACTTTGAGTTGTTATACACTAACTCACTAAGCACCAATAGGTGTTTCCCAATTCTTAGGAATAGTTATTTGTGTATAGAAAATTTCTTGTCTACCATCGTTCAAAATAGGGAAAATTGTCTAAACAATGTGTCAATCTTACTAAATTATTAATTTTGGTATCTCGACTTTATGAAGTATCAAAACAGTGATGAGATTTTGATTCTGACTCAGTTTTAGTATATAACAGCATTTTCAGCAATGCTAGTTATAATTTAGTTAAATTTTAGCCAAAATAGCTAAAAAGTTATTTTGGCTAACCACTTTAGAAATACGTGTATCAGTGCTCTCTGTTTTAACTTGATTTGAATTTAAAATATTTATTAAATGAATAAAAAGTGGTTTAAATGTATATATAAATTATATATAATTACATATAAGGAATGTATTAAATTTAAATGTTTTAACTTTTAGCTATCACGCTCTCCAAATTTGGCTAGCGATATAGCTAAAAGTTAACATAGAGTTATAATAGAGAGTCTGGTATAGCTGCTATTTTTCACAAAAAAATAAAAAAAATTAAATATTTTTTCTAAATAGCTAAGGAGTTATAATACAGAGTCTACTGAACTTGCTCTGAGGCTACTATTTACAATATTAAAATGCAAGATTAAAACACCGTTCACTTGGAAGATTTTTTTTTCCAAATTTTGTCCCGGTGTCCTATTTAATTACGGTTCGCTCATTGTTATCTGAACAACATGATAAGCTCTGCGGAATAGAACCTGTCGCTCTCCCCTGTTCTTTCGTCCCTTTGCCGCTTTCTCACTCTGCCTTTACATGTTTGTTTGTTGTTTGTTTTTATAAGCGGGAATAGGGCTAACTTCTCGCTCTGCCCAAAATTTATTGATAAAGAGAAAATAGTGCATAAGTTGTGGAGGACGATACTAAAGCCACACTCCACAAAATACTGCCCTGTTAAAAGCCATGCGCGCACATGCTGTGCGTGTCTTGCCGAGGAGCTGCACCTGTGTCCGATACCGCCTGCTTAGTGCCATGAAGCTGCCGAGAGCCTGCACCTCTGCCGGGAAATCTTCCAAGTGGCTGCAAGTGTCCTTGACATATTTTTGGACTCTAAGGAGAAGAAAATGTGTAAAGCATGTGTAGATCAAGTCCAAGGGCCGGTCAAGCAATGGAACCTAGTCCAACTAGGGAAAGAAAATTCCACACCTTTTCAATATGGGAAACTAATTCACAAGGGGATTTTCTAACCTGTATTGGTCTAGGAAAAGTCCCAAAACTGTACATCCCTTCTCCTATATATAGAGGCCAGCAGCCCTTGAGAAATTGTCACATCCTAGCACAAAACACAAGCCACAAAGCTCTACCAAAGTTCTCCAAAAATCCTACATAGAATAGCTAACCGAAACATATCTCCACCTTCATCAAAATCACTTCAACCGTGCCACCATCATCATCATCATCGAATCAACACAGTTCGAGGATCCAAAAGTGTTTAAAAAGTGTGATCTACTCCTCATTCTCGGCTTAGCAATTTATTGTATGTACTTATGTGTGGTTTTGTCTATGAAACTCATATGTATTTTTGGTTTCGAATTGTATGTCTATGTATATTTCGGATTGAGTTTTGGTTTTATAATTTACATGTTCAAAACGTTTTTAAGCTATTCATTAAATTTATGAAAGATAAAATTCAGATTGCATATTAAAATTGTAAGGAAAATATGTAACAAGATAGTAACTAGGTAATCGGCAAGCATGTTAATTTGGTTTTAAATTCGTCTTGGTTTATTCTTTCAATTCATGTGCCTTAAAGATTGATGTTCTATGCAATTGCAATGTATAGGACATTAGTCTCACTTGGCCGAAAATAATATAGATTAAGTAGGCGTGTGTGTTGTTTTTATGAGTGCTTAAGTAGTTTAAAGAATTTACATGTCGATAAGAAGAGTGACGCCTTGCTTGTTAACATGTCTCCAACTAAAAAGACTTTGTGTTTAATTACTTTTCATGTTTGTTTTTTGACGTTTATTATTCTCAAATATGACTAGTATAACTTTAGGGTTAGGCGTCTAGATAATATTCAAGTACTTGAGTGAAAGATGTCGACCAAACTTGTATATAGTAATTTTAGGATTTAAATTCGTGTACTTTAGTTTTAGGGCAGCTTGCTGCCGATTCTCTTTTAATCCCGTTTCAACTTGTATAAATGTATATATGTGTTCTAATATTCTTATATTTTAGGTATCCTTAATCCCGACTAGAACGATCCATACTTATTGCTATACTACTAACGATTGTTTTGTAGGGTTATTATTTGCGAAGTGCTTAGGCAACTCGTCAGTGTCTGAAAATAGTGTACTACAACCATTGAGTCCGTCTTTATCCATAAGTAAAGTCAGTCTCGAAGTTTAGCAATGCGAATTGCTTCCAAGAAAGCCAAAATCTCAGTATCTAATGCACTCAGAACCTGAGCCCTATTCGCAAAAGCGTGCAAGAAAAGCCCATCACGGTCCCTTGTAATACCACCGTAACCCGTATGATCTGGGTCTCTAAAAGAGCCATCTCTATCAAACTTAATCCAAGGATAAACCGGGGGCCTCCAAACTACCACCAATAAACGAGAGCAACAGATCTAAGCTGAGAAAGGCCCAAGAACATAAACATGGGAGTGGTTGAACGAGAAGCGGAAGGAGCAAACATGAGGCTAGCTGATTCTTTCAAAGTTATAAAAAAGAAATGTTGGAACCTTAGAAAAGAAAACTTGCCTCCATCACGCTTCAAGCGATTACGTTTGGACCAAATACACCATAATAAGTTGAAAACAGTGATATGCCACAACAACTTGGAAGATTTTGAGAGTCTAGACATGACATGTCACACCCCGAATTTCGGATAACAAAAATCCAAATTCGATAATGTGATAAAAAATCAAAAATAAACTTAAATACTTAAAAGTTATGATACAAATCACTAAGTACAACAACAGAGTTTAAGTGCGTGGCTCAAACACTCAAAATATTACATCAATATAAAAACATATGTAAAATAAAGTCTCACGTTATCGAGTCTAACCCAAAAATAAGCCCAAGCTAGACCATGACGCACCTACTAACTATGCGACTCAGACGCCACCTCCTGGCTGTTGATCCTCACCTGCAGGTCTAACCCTTACACCATCAATTGGTGCACCGGGTTGTAAATAACGAACCCGGTAAGCTTTCAAAGCTCGTATAAGTAAAACAAACAAGTTCAGGATAGTAAAATTAAAGCAACAAAAAGGAAATCACATTTCTAAAACAACCACAATCAATCAATAGACTCAAAATCAGGGCAAATGACCTATGTCATTCCCATCAAACTCACATAAAGCCAGACAGACTAGAACTCTAACTTATCATAACCAATCACCCTGCCAAAAGCTTAGTTCTTGATATATTTTCCATAGCGATCCCCCATCAAACACAGGGTGGACCATAATCGCCACACTTGAGAAATCTCCATCAAACACAGAAGGATCTCTCATTGGCCGTTGGTTTCCGTACCAACTCATTCGCATATCACACCACACACATATACTCAATTATGATAATTTCATAGCAAGATAAGTTCACCTAATTGCACACTCACAATACATATTTCACGTAAATATATATATACACACACACACACACACACACGTAGACATTCACTTAGAAATAATCTACTAATATTAACTATAGTCATTGATCGTAAAATACTTTAAAAATTATTTTTATATTAAAATCATTTTACTTACCAATGAACCGTAGTCGATCAAGTTCATTCAATTTGAAACAAATATCATTTCCATAAAACAAATTAACATTTACGGATCCATTACTATAATTTAACTCGTAATAAATACGAACTGTGAGATTTACTCACCTTAATTTACAAGAAATGTACATATCTGTTTCGGGTTCGCAGGTCTAAAATGGAAGGAAAAAGGTTCGGATCGGGTCGTACCGCTACAGTACCAGATTGGGTCAAACCGGGCTGGGTCGGGTCGGGTCGACTGGAACTGGATCGGGAGATTGGAGATTGATTTCGATCAGCTCGAATCGGCTTGAAACGACGGAAATCACCTACACAGGGAGGAGCGCAAGGAGGAGACGAGTCGAATGGTGGGTGGCTCAAGCTCTGGTTATGGCTGCAGCTCCGCCGCCTACGGTGGCAGTCCTTCCAGACGATACTGCTTCGTGCACAGGCGGTGGGTCGAGTCGATCCTTGGCTCAATCGATAGAGAGAGAGATGAAGAGCTTGCTGGGTGGCGCTCGAGCTATGGTGGCCGAACGGCGGAGATCGCAGCGGAGGAACGCCGGCGTCCGGGAGAGAGAAAATGCTACAGTAACTTTCAAACAATAACTGCTACAGTAAATGGTAACTTACCGTAATGGAAACTCTGACTTTTACTCGAAAATTTCCTTCTATTTATAGAAATTTCCGAAATAGTAACAAAACTTCAACAAGTTACAACTTCTTCATACTACGTCCGTTTCATGCGTATCACGTGTCCACGAACACGTATCGTCGAGCTCTATGACTTTTGTGAAGACAACATTTTGAAAATTACAACAAATCAATAAATCAACTTTTGACCCATTGAAACTTAAACGTTTTTCGAATTTTAATTCTCGAAATCACTTTCGACGTCGCGCAACGACTAATTACAAGAATATGAAATGCCAATTCTCATAAAACATCCTTCCATTAATTACGAGAAATTTACAAGAAAATGATTTTAAAATTGGGGTTACTACATGACAGTCTCTGAAAATAACTCATGTAAGGATAGCTGTATGGGATCATGAATATTGAATAACTGAAATATCAATTGTCATAGACTAGAGGCAACAACACAATCCCAAAAGTGGTGACTCCTAGTTTCGCAACCAACTCAACAAAGAATGCATTTTGAACAGAGCATGGCACCCCTTCTTTGCAACCTATCATCAGTCAAAATTCTCCACCTTCCATGAGCATAGGCTTTTACAGGGCTGAATAGTAGACATCCAGATTAGAAAGCCCTAATCCACTCTTAGATAGTTAACACGCAAAACCCCATAAACCTCACAAGCTGTTAAGGTACCAGAGGAGGAATCAGCCCAGACAACCTTCCCTTCAATTGGCTCCAAAGGAAGAACAGTATATGTGAGTGCCATAACAGCCTGTGGAAACATTTGAACAAATAAATCTGGCAAATCCCACTTTCCATGCGAAATGAACTCACTCATATTACTAGCCAAGTGCTCATTTGTTTCTGTATCCAAGTTAAAAGCCTCTCCTAAAACAACCCCCATCTAGTTATCACTCTATAGCCTGATTTGCTTGCCTTCCCCAACTATCTACCGAAGCTTTGACAAAAACAAATGTCAAACTCTCCTCAAACCCAACCAAACAGAATATTTCTTATAAGAAGCACATGGAACCAAACCAGGTAGGAGAAATCTACTCTTCCTCTATATGTTTGCTCTGGAGAGACTTGAAACCACATACTCAAAGTGGTTGCCTTTCTAAAAGGACCAGAATCATTTCTCGCACTAAGCTAGCTCATATCCACTCTCCCACCACCATAACAAAATCTTCCTTCACAACTACAACCATCTCCTCTTCTATCGCCTGTTCGATCCTAATTTGTTGAGTTTTCCTCCAATTCCTCTTAGTTGCTCTCTCGATCTTCTTACTATCTTTTCTCTTTTTTCAATTACACAACCAAGCTGTGATACTAGCAGAGAGAGCAAAGTTCCTTGTTTAAGGTCACACCCGCTTGTTTAAGGATCAATGCACTATTACTATGTTTCTAAACCCTAGCTAAGAACAACTTTGTTAACCTTTTCAGGGGTAAAATGGGTCATTTACTTTATATTCATATATCTCACTTGCTCATTGGGTGAATCTGAATCTCCCTTGCACTCTCATATTCAATCTCTCTTACTCCAAAATGTGGAGTGATATCTGCAAATTAATCTACGTTGAGGACTTGGGGGTGTTTTTGGTCGGGCTTATACGGCAAGGAAATCACCATGGCTAAGCCAAGAAACTAATGCCCTTGTCAGAGTTAGTGAAGACTAGGCTCAGCAAGTCAAGTCTTGAAAGATTAAGAATCCTAGAAAACTCGTTGTTGTGTTCCTTCCGATAGCTCTTATCTCACTCACGACAGTGACCTTGTTATTTATTATCTTCAAATAAAGGTCTTGGCAAAATGTGTATGGCGTGGAATTTAAAAAAAGCATGAATTAAAAAATAACAGTTCCTAACAATGGCTATGGTAGTTTTAGTTCATGAAATAAAGGCTTTGGGACTGAGATGAGTTGGGAAGGATATAAAACTAAGGATGGATTTAGGGAAAGATGAAATATGGGAGAAGAGGAGTGCTAGAGAGCTTGCTAGCATCCTCCATCATGCTGCCTCTGCCTCTTTCTGTTTAGTACCAGTAGCTATTTATATACAATTCCAGTAGCTAAGGGAATCTTGGTTGAGGTTCCTACTGTTGGGTAAAGATGTGGCTCGGTTAAAAACATGTATCTAGATCTTTTAATGCCTCTTTGAACATACAACTTTTATATAAAGAAGATTATGGGACAGCGTTGGCAGATTTTATGCCGTGACATGGGTTGAATTTGTTGTTGTGATTAAGCCTTGGTGCTACATTAAAGTAACGGTTGTACAAAGGGTGCAAGGCTGTTTTGTTTCTGAATGAACTATTGAAAATAAAATTGTTTATAATCGGTAAATAAAGCTCGGAGAATAAGGTTACCTCTTCTTCACTTACCCATATTAATAATTAGGCCGTTGGACATGAATTTCGGTCTCAAGTCCAAAATTACCAACGAGCCTAAAACTTATAAGAGGTCTTGTTGACGGTAGCAACAGCTAGGCTACAGGGGCCCACAAACCCATGTTAAGGCCGGGAGAGGAAGCCCTAACACCTGGGGTCCGAGGCCAAGCTACCAAACGACCGTCAAGGATTCGGGAACCGGTGGGAGAAGCCCAGCATGAGAGTACTCAAGAAGGTCTTTGTTATGCAGAGGGGATCTCAATCCCACATCGAAGGGTAGGCTTAGCTCCTGCAACTTGGAGCTCAACCACCTTCATTAAATAATAATTGATAGGAGCACAAAGTGCTACATTCTTAGTATGTTTATGCTTACATTTATGCTTTGTTTAGCCCTTATCTATTTAAGATTGAGTCATAATTTAGGGTAATGATTATTTGGTAGAGCTATTATAAAAATGTGCTAATTATAGAGGAAAATACAGAAAATCAACAAAGTGCTAAAAGAAATTAAGAAACCTAGTCAAATAGGAGTCTTAATATGTTTCGTTGATTCTGTGAAAAGCTAATTCCATATCAGATTGGGAAACTTAATCAAACTTGGTTTCCTTGTCCCTTTTGGCTACATTTAACTCTCTAAAATTGCACAGCCTTTTTCCCTTATAAATAGAGGCCGGCAGCCCTTGAGAAACTTGTCACATCCTTAGCACAAAACACAAGCCATAAGCTCTACCAAAGTTCTCCAAAAATCCTAAATAGAATAGATGGCCGAAACACATCTCCACCACCACCAAAAACATCCCATCCGTGCCTCTACCATCTCCATCGGATCAACACAGCTTGAAGCATCAAAGGTGTTAGAAAAGTGTGATCTACTCCCTACTTTCGGTTTAGTAATTATTCTTTGTAGTTATGTTAGGTTTTGTCTATGGAACTTGCATGCATTTTTGGTTTCGGATTGTATGTCTATGTATGTTTGAATTGGAATTTGGTTTTATAAATTTCATGTTAAAAACATTTTTGATTCATTGCTTAGGTCTAGGTTTAAGTTTCGGTTTCAATGAGTCTTTGCATGTCAACTTTGTATTATAAACTTGTAGGAAAATCGTGCACTTAGATAATTAGGATGGTATTTGATGCATGCTCAGGACTTAAAATCAGTTAGAACTAAGGTTAGGATGCAAAAACCGATCACTAGGTATGTCTTAGAATATAATCTGAGTGTTAGGTTTCATGTGATAGAGTTCGGTTGAGTCATGCCAGTAAGTAGATTTAAATCAACTCGCCTAGATTTAATAACCTTAGAACTTTAAAGTCCAAATAAGATGATTGACAACCTTGCTTATTTGCTTGTTTTTATATTTTGACTCTTGTACTTAAATGTTAAAACGTTTAAAATCAGTTTAGCATAAGCTTTAGGATCGATTGCGAATAGCCTGATCTTAAAACATTAGAGGTCTTACAATTAGTTAAATGGGCAAGTAGCACCTAATTGTAGTCGAAACTAAATTAAGTTTAAGTTGTGTCAATACTTGTTCCTTACCTTCATGTGTGCAAGTCTTACTTGTTAAAGAGTTGTGTGCTGAATACTTGTGTGAAAGATGTCGACCAAACATATACATATTAGTTTTTAGGTTTTAAATTTCGGGTCTAGGTTTATGGGCGGCTTGCTGCCGATTCCTCTTAAATCCCCCTTTGTTTCATTTCATGTTTGTTAATATGTATATAAATGTGATAATTGTGTGCATATATGTGTGATTTATTCTAACATTTTTATATTTCAGGTACTCTTAATCCCTGGCTAGAACTATCTCTACTTATTTTATGCTACTAATGATTCTTTTGTAGGGTTTTTATTTGTGGCGACGCTTAGGCGACTCGTCAGTTATCAACCAATCCCAAGCTTAAATATTTTATGTTATCGCTTATAACCATTTCCAACCGTACTGACTTAAGCATCGGAGTGGAAACGACCGACCCTAACCAGTCCTTCCTAGTTAGCTGGAGATTTGCAGGAGAATATCGAACGAGTGTCCACCAGGTGTCTGTAAGTCTACGGATTCAGATAGAAACAAGCCTCGTGCAATTTCGTTACCTTCTACACCACACCCGTTCTCGTAAGCTCCAAGTAAGTGAATGTCAGTTGGGTCAACATACGTGGCGTGATGGTTACAAGTATAATCACTGTTTGAAGTATTGGGTTTGAATAACAACGAATTGTGGTGTTGAAATTAGGCATGATAACGGGATTTTTAGGCATCAGCAATCTACTAGCTTGAAATTAATCCATCTCCCCCAATTCCATCAATTGATGTTTCAGATTAACAATTTCTTAGATAAAGGTCAGAAATTTGAGGTGTTGAAAGTTGAAACTGAAGCGGCAGTCTTCATGTCATTTCAACAAATTGATCAAATTTTTTGTTTGCTGCCTTGAAGAACATCGAAAGACGATTGCTGAGATGTTTATTTTATTTTGTTGGGTAAACAAAGATGAGCATGAACAATTGATCAGATATCATTTTGTTGGGTTGAACATCAACGAATTGTGAGATTTTCTTTCTCTTTTTAGTGAAGGCCATACTTTGCTGGCTTGAAGAACATCGAAAGACGATTGCTGAGATGTTTATTTTATTTTGTTGGGTAAACGAAGATGAACATGAACAATTGATCATATATCATTTTGTTGTGTTGAACATCAACGAATTGTGAGATTTTCTTTTTCTTTTTAGAGAAGGCGCGACTACCAGAAAAAACATCTTAGACGACGAAAGAATAAAGTTTTCGTCGCCTAAGATACGTAAGGCGACGAAAGTTAATATCGTCGTCTAAGAACAATATTTCGTCGTTTAAGAGTGTTCTTAGACGACGAAATATATTAATCGTCAGCTAAGACAAGATTTTGACGACGAATAAGCATTCGTCGGCAAATTTAATTTCTTAGACGACGAATTATTTGTTTCATCGCGTAAGAAATAATCTAAGACGACAAAATATTGTATTTCCTCGCCTAAGATATTACTAAGACGACGAATTCGTTTTTTCGTCGGCTAAGAAAGTTCGTTTTCCGACGAAAAATATTGTCGTCGTCTCTTTTTTTCTTGGACGACGAAAAATTGTTTCGTCGTCTTAGTAATTTCTTAGGCGAGGAAAAAATATTATTTCGTCGTCTTAGTGTTTTTCTTAAGCGAGGAAAATAGAGTTTCGTCGTCTAAGTGATCCCAGGCTATATAGACTGAACTGGTTTCCAGATCGGGAAAAATAGAAATTTTCAGAAAATTTTTCCTCCCACAAAATTTTTCCACTGATTTTTTGTTTTTGGATGTAAAAACCTTCAAGGTCTTCTTAAGGCTTCTCCTCTCCTACCCATCGAATTTTAATTAACTTGGTATGATCTCTTTTTTTCATCTTTTTCAACAAATATTTCCATTTTTTTTGTGGTTATATAATGTCATGCATATATATTGTGATGAGGGGATAGTATATATATTAATCCTTTTGTTGATCTATATAGTTAATTGTTGGTTTTTGTGAAATTATTGAATTATGTATATTAATTATTTGTGATATAAATTAATCTTAATTAATTAAATTAATAATTGTTATTATTATAAAAAAATCATTGTTTTATGATTTATAATTAGCGGTGAATGAAAGAATGATTAATTCTTTTATTCACTGATGTACATGCGCGTATTTATATATATATCCTTAGAAATCTCGTTCGAGAATCATGGAGAGATTCTTGAATTGTCCCATTTTTGGACAGTTTGGGAGCATACGACTTTGTTTCGCAGTTTGTATAAGTCTTCTGTATTCGTTTGCAGTCGTGGGTATATATTTCGACGGGGTCTCCCAATACTGTTCTTCGAGTGCATACTAGGTATATAGATATTCGTGCACTTGAGGAACTGTGGGGAGATGCTGTCGAAATTTTCCCACGACTGAAAACGAACACATAAGACTTACAAACTGTGAAACAAAGTCGTGTGCTCCTGAATGGGATTAGGACCCTAACCGGACGCATAAGTTTGAGAACAAACATGCATCTTTGTTGCTTAATTTGTGATTATTTGTTATTTATTACCTTATATATGACAGGTGATGGATATAGACAAGAGTTGGATGCAGTACCCCAGGGGAAGCATTGAATACCAACAAGGAGTATGCATTTTTTTGGATTTTGTACGTGAACATGGTGGAGGAAAGAAAATACACATGTGTCCATGCTTAAGTTGTATGAACACGAAGTTGAAGACGATAGTCAGAATCTACGATCACCTGAGTAACAGAGGTATTATGCGTAATTATACAACATGGAGTAAACACGGTGAAGTTGCGGTCTATGAACCTACGGTTGCCGAAATCCAAGCGGGATACCATGACCGGACATCTAGTGGTGCTTTCGACCCTTATGAAGACCCGGTTATGAACATTTTACATGATACTTTTCCTACATTTGCTCTAGTACACCAGGAAGAGCCCATTTATGATGATACCACTGATGCCGCAATTCTTCTTCTTGACAGTGGTGATTATGATAAGTATACCAGACTCCTTGCTCAAGTGCAGATCCCATTATTCGAGGGTAGTCCTCACACTGTTTTAGGGACCATCATCTCACAGATGCAGTTGAAAGTCAAGAGTAGGTGGACAAATGACTCTTTTGATAGTCTTCTAAAACAGTTTAAGGAACACCTTCCACAACCTAACTACATACCTGATAGTTATTACAAGCTACAGAAGATATTGGGCGATCTCGGTCTCGGTTATAATAAAATCCACGTCTGTAAGAACAACTGTGTTTTGTTTTACAAAGACCAAACCGACCTTGATGAATGTCCCATATGCCACGCGTGGAGGTGGGAGCAAGGCACAGTTAAGGAAAACAGTGTTCCTGTGAAGGTACTTCATCATTTCCCTTTAATTCCTAGATTGAAGCGTCTTTACATGTCTTTACACACAGCAAAAGAAATGAGATGGCATGGAGAGAGAAGGACAGATGATGATACTCTCAGACACCCTGCAGATGGCGAGGCGTGGAAGTCCTTTGACAGATCATTCCCTGATTTTGCAAGAGATGTTAGAAATGTCAGACTCGGCCTTGCCTCAGATGGATTCAATCCCCATGGAAATATGAGTTTGAGTCATAGTACATGGCCTGTTATTCTTGTGCCGTACAACCTGCCTCCTTGGATGTGTATGAAGAAGGAATTTAGTATGATGTCTCTGTTAATTCCCGGCCCAAAGTCTCCAGGAAAGTGTTTGGATGTGTATCTGCAACCTTTGATCGACGAGCTGCTAGACTTATGGGAAAATGGAGCTCTTACTTTTGACAGGCACAGTGGAAGATCATTTATGATGAGAGCAATGCTGATGTTTACCATAAGTGATTTTCCTGGTTATGGGATATTGTCGTCTCAGGCGACTAAAGGTTATAAAGCTTGTCCTGTTTGCTTGAACGAAGTCCATTCTGTTTGGTGCGCTGAGAAAGTGTGTTACTTGGGTCACCGTAGATGACTTCCAGCTAACCACCCGTGGCGGTTTGATGATCATGAGGAAGCATTTGATAAAACAATAGAGCTTCGTCCTAAACCCCGTCCCTGGAACGGTGATGAAATTTTGGAGAAGCTGAACTCTTTCGATTTCGGGGTGTTGAGCGGTGATTTATCTCTACCAGTTCCGGAACGCCCTGACAAGTACAAGTGTTTTACACACAAGAGTAGATTCTATGATTTGCCTTACTGGTCGAAATCCATTCTTAGGCACACCCTAGATGTCATGCACATAGAAAAGGGAGTAAGTGACAGTATTGTGGGAACAATTCTTGATATCAAATGAAAGAGTAAGGACACTTTGAAAGCACGTCAGTATTTGAAGGAGAAGGGATTACGAAAACACTTGTAGCCAGTGACGACGGCGTCAGGGACTTTCATACCTGTTGCACCTTATACAGTTAAACCGACTTTCAAGAAGCAGATTTTCATATTATTTAAAGGAGTACAGTATCCTCATTAGTATGCAGGAAATATATCTCGGTGTATTAACTTAGGGCTTAATACGTTTAACGGATTGAAGAGCCACGACTGTCATGTATTGCTACAACGTCTTATTCCAGTGGTTATCCGACCCTATTTACATCCAGATGTGGTCGAACCTATAATAGCCTTGTGTAGGTTCTTTCAGAAGTTATGCGCTAAAGAGCTGAAGAAGTCAGATGTTCTCATTCTCAAAGAAGACATCATCTACATTTTGTGCAAATTGGAAAGGATTTTCCCCCCTGCTTTCTTTGACAGTATGATTCATCTGATGATCCATCTTCCAGATCAAGGACTGCTTACTGGTCCAGTTCATTGCACCTGGATGTATCCTCAAGAAAGGTACTATTTATTATTCGTATTTCCCTATTCATTATAATATTCTCTTGTATATATACTTCACTAATAACTGTACGTGTAATTTCAGACAACTGTTTCAATACAAAAAGTTATGTAAAAGCAAGAGTAACCCTGAAGGATCGATAGCGAAGTCGTACATTGCACATGAATGTGTAACATACTGCAACTTATATCTCCGTACCAGTGACGAAGCAGAATCTTCTACAGCAGCCTCTACAGTACCAGAGTGCAAACTTTCAGTCCTTTCGAGTGTTGTACGTCCGTTTGGTAATTTACCAAGTTCAGAAAGATTGTCAGATACTGAGCTAATTGAAGCTCATTGGTGCGTACTACAACACTGTGACGAAGCACAATATTTCATGCGTGAGCATTTGAAGCTTATTGAAGGAAATAGTAGAGACCGAAGGCCGAATTTGACGCACAAAAGAACCTTTCCTGATTACTTTCGCAAATGGGTACGTCATAAGATTTTTTCTGTTACAATATCTTCATTCCAATATTATTATTTTCGTTAGTTCAATTTAAATAATTTATCACAACGTGGCAGGTGGGAAATCTCCGAAAACAAAATAGTGATTGGTACTCTCCAGAATTGCACCATTTGGCTAGAACGCCGATTTCCCACAGGGTGCGAGCGATGTGTTTTGTCAACGGCGTCAAGCTTGTGACACTTCAACGAGATGTTAACAGCATAACGCAAAATTCCGGGGTCATGGTAGATGGTGACGACTTAACCTACTATGGAGTGCTACTCGCCGTTGTCGAACTACTATATGGGAATATGAGCGTTGTCTTGTTCAAGTGTAGATGGTTCAATACTAATGAAAGTGTTCCTGGGAGTACAAAGATGGATTACGGCATGTTATCAGTGAATACAAACACAAGTTGGTATGAAAATGAGCCTTTCATTCTTGCCAGTATGGCAAAACAGGTGTTTTATCTTGATGATCCTAAGGCCGGAGGATTTTGGAAAGTGGTTATCCCGATGTCACATAGGAATATATGGAGTGCGTCTACAATTGAAGGGGGTGAAGAACATGATGATGAAGATGATGGCGACACTGATGAACCATATCAAGAGCATTCGGCTTCTCAAATCCCTAATGTAGAGGCTATTCGCGACAACAACCGCTTACATTTCGTCACTTCTGATGAATACATTGCAGTCCCAAATGCATCTACATCACAAAACAGAGTCAATGAGGACTTCATTAATGACGAGGATGATGAGGAATCAGAAGATTATGAGGATTCTAGTGAAGACTTCACTCATATGATTGAAGATGCAGACGATACAGACGATGACGATTATAATGGAGAATCATGATTATTTAATTAAATTATGTTTTTAAATTCAATAAATTTGTTTGTGATGTATAATTACAAAGATTCTAATTGTGTGGACGTACGTACTTCTTCGATTTAAAAATAAGTACTATATGTTAATGTTATATATATAAGTTATTTATTTTTTTATATTAATTAAATAATATATATTATATATACGTATATTTAGAGTTGAAATCGACGAAATGCATCTATTAACTCGTTTTAATGAAGTCCGCAGTATAGTTTTTGTTAAAAATTGAAATAAGTGAGAAAGTTGCAAAAAGTTTAACAAATACTTAATATACTTACTCGACGAAAATATTTTTCCTCGTCTAAGTAGGAAATGCATCTATTAACTCGTTTTAATGAAGTCCGCAGTATAGTTTTTGTTAAAAAATTGAAATAAGTGAGAAAGTTGCAAAAAGTTTAACAAATACTTAATATACTTACTCGACGAAAATATTTTTCCTCGTCTAGGTAGGATACTTAGTCGACGAAATAACACTTTCCTCGTCTAACTATGATTCTTAGTCGACGAAAATAAGTTTCCTCGTCTACGTAGGATACTTAGACGAGGAAAACTAATTTTTGTCGACTAAGTATCCTACTTAGACGAGGAAAACTAATATTCGTCGACTAAGTATCCTACTTAGACGAGGAAAGCAAATTGTCGTCGACTAAGTATCCTACTTAGACGAGGAAAGCAAATTGTCGTCGACTAAGTATCCTACTTAGACGAGGAAAGATTATGGATTTCGTCGACTAAGTAAACTTAGACGACGAAAAATGTATTTCATCGACCAAGAGAGATTGATTAAGCCCGATCCCAAACAGAATCCCGATCCCAATCTCCTCTCATTCTCTCAAAATCCCAATCTCTGATTCTCTCAAAATTCCAAACAGAATCCCTCATTGGTTCCGGCTTCAGTCCTCCACCCCTTCCCCAGCCTCCGCTTCAGTCCTCCGCCTCCTAGCCCCCTGCCCCAAGCTCCGCCTTGTGGCTCCCTGCCCCAGCCGCCGCCTCGTGGCCCCGGCCTCTTCTCAGTCCCCGCCGCCGGAAAGCTCTCAATCCTCCTCTAATTCTTCCTCCGCCTCGGTCGCCGCTCCCGCCTCCGCCTCTTGGCATCCGCCCCTGAAGCTCATTGGTCGCCACCCCCTGCCCCAGCCTCTCCCTCTTTCTCTCTGTCTCTGTCTCTCTTTCTCTCTGTCTGTCTCTCTCTTTCTCTCTGTCTCTCCCTCTTTCTCTTTGTCTCTCTTTCTCTCCCTCTCCCTCTTTCTCTCTTTCTCTCCCTCTCTCCCTCTGTCTGTCTGTCTCTCTGTCTGTCTCTCTCTCTCTCTCTCTGTCTCTCCCTCTCTCCCTCTGTCTCTCTTTCTCTCTTTCTCTCTTTTCTCTCTGTCTCATAAAATCTCCCTCTCCAGTTTGCAAAACGGCAAACACAGGTAATCTCCCTCTCCCTTTAATAAATATATTTGTTAAACTTATGCAATTGTTAATCACCCATAGTGTTCTTGCTTGGCTAGAGTACTGAATTTCATTGGGTGGACTGAGATGGTTGGTGTCAATTTCAATCAAGGGTTGAGAGACTAAGTATTTTGGAGGATGGCTGCTATTCTGGTTTACTTTGGTTATTCGATATTGTGTTTTGGGTTACTGTATTGTTATAGACAGAAGCTTTAAACCTTGAGTTTATTGGTGGTCATGCTTTGTTTCAGTTTTACGGTTTAATTGTAGTGGTGATGGTGATGGTTTGGGATGTTATTTCCTGGCCTTTGTTGGTATACTGAAAGTGTAGGAGTGATCTGAGTTACTTGATTCAATAAATGGAAGAGTTGGGGTGTTGGAGTTTTGAGCAGTGGTTAGCTATCATCGTTTTAATGATTCATAGTGCTGGGTTTATGTTTAGTTGCTTACTTTTGATCAAGATATGAAGAGTTGAACATGTATTGGTTCTTGTGAGGCTTAATCAAATGAATTGAAGATATTTGAATCCTCTAATCAAAGCTACTGTATATATTGAAGTAGAGGCTTTAGATTGTTAACATTTTCCTTTACCTTTGTTAGCCCTCTTCATTTACAAAGTATAAATTTGTGGCGGACTTGATGGGAGCATCTCATAAGGTAGTCACAAATATGCACATTAAGAATTCAGTTTCGTTCTCTATTATTTTCTGATCAAGGCAAGGTACATTATTTGCATCTCATAGGTTAGTCACAAATATTGTGGATCTTGGACCTCCAGCTGATTGGGTGAAGATCAGTGTACGAGAAACTGTAAGTACATTTTGTGATCCTGTTCTTGCTCTCATTCCTTCTACGGTAAATCTTATGCACCAATTTTGGAGTGTTTTCAACTGTATTTTCAACTGTATTTTCTATGACCTTTTTCTTGACTTCATAATCTTAAGTGTTAATATTATTGAATCATGGTTGTTGCTTTCTTCTACGTTTTTCATTTGCAAGAAACAGCGTATCAAGTCTGTCAAGCCATTGCTTATTTAGCTGTTATTGAGATTCGATGATGTTAGAAGCAAGTATTACTTAGATTTTATGGGGAAATTTTTCTTTTCAAGTGTGCTGAACTGTTGCTTTGTAATTCCCAATGGTTACAACTTACAAATAAGCTGTTCTGTTTAGCTCTTGCCACCATCTTTGTGAGAAAGAGATTTGCATACAAGAGTTACTCTTTCTGTGTCTTTGTTATTTCCACTTGTTGGTTTTGTTTATCAATAAAAGAAAATACAGTTGAAAATGCAAACTTCTCTCTGTCTCATTAAGTTTAATTAAGCAAAGTCAGCAAATCAAGATATGGGTTTATAACTTGGTTTAGTTTGACTGCCCAATACTAATAAACTTAGATTCTGAACTAAGCTAATATATAGAGCATAACTAAGCTAAATTTGTGTTCTTTGATAGGAAAATATGCCGCCGACTCATGGGAAGCTGAAGCGGAAACAAGAGGCGTTGGAGCGCCTTCTCAGGCTGAACATATCAGAAGGGAGTTCGTCGCAGCCAACCACAGCCGTGCCTGGGAGTGGATCTACACCGGTATCTACACCGCCTATCCCTCCCCCGTTGCCGGTGGAAGACACGTCAGCCACTCCATCAGCTCAGAGCGCACCTGAAGCCCCAGACAACGATGGTGAAGAGATCAGTTGTCGGCGCACAAATCGCCCTCGGGCTGATGGAGGTAAAGAAATTTTTAAACTTTTGTTTAAGTTATTTAGTTATAAAAGTGTTATTGTTCGCTAATCAAACTTTTATTATTTTCGCAGCACCTGCCCCCAAACGCAAACGGGGGTTGGTAAAAGGCTTAAAGGCCTATCAGTACTTGGTGCAACACGGACAGAAGCTGAATATCATCATGGATGATGATTTTTTACACGGACCACACACCAGTACACAGAACAGTTGGCTGACTCTCGATATCGGCCATATTGTGAGGGACACGATTCCCATGACTGCTGCCACATGGTCGGAACTGGAGGAGGACGATAAGCAGAAACTTATCGATGAACTCAAAGTAAGGAGCAAAACAACTTACATTTTTAATATTAAATTCTTTTATATTTAAGTTAGTTTCTGCAACCTTTAATTTTTGCTCTTGTAACAGCTTGTTTATAACCTCCCTTTGGGTGATGCGAACATGGTCAAGTGGATTGACAAGCGTGCTTCCAAGATCTTCACAGAGTTCAAGAGCAAGTTGAACAAGCTTAGGATTCAGCACCCTGACCAAATCCCTAAAGAGTTCAAAAATAGGCAGCAGGAGTGGTCTTGGCTGGTACGACACTTCGAGAGTGATGAATTCCAGGTATACAATTTGTAGTATTAGTCTGTGCTTTCAAACGTAAACATTCTTAATAAACTGTTTTGTTTAAAATTTAATGATTTGTCCAAAATGTAATGAAACTTCTGCAGAGACGATCGGCCGCCAACACAATCAACCGGGGGAAGAAGACGTTGCACCATCGGTCCGGTTCAAAGCCTTTCATCCATGGGGCGCGCGAGCTGAAGGAAAAGGGTGAAGCATTGGCGCTGGTGAAGAACTATGAGAAGGTGTACCCTCTTGAGCACCCGGAAGCGGCAGAAAATATAATAAGTTTCCTATTATGTGTAAATTAATCATCTTAAGGTTTTCTTATGTGATTAATGATGTTAATGCATTTCATTTTCAAATGCAGCGAAAGATCAGGGAACAGGTCGATAAGGTGTTGATTACTGTGAGGGAGGAGCACCCTGACGTTCCAGAAGATCAGATGATTTACTACTTCGACGAGCCGACTCAGGCCCGAGTGCTTGTAGACGCACTAGGACCGCGAAACAACGGTGAGATTCGGGGATTAGGAGGAATCACCTTCGGTGTCACCTCCCAATCATCTCAAAGCTCGAGTTCCACTGGACGCTGTCGGTCTTCAAATGCGGAGCGTATTAGACGGGCGGAGGAGGAGGCCCGAGAGGCTAGAGACCATATAGCACGGGCAGAGGAGGAGGCCCGGCAGGCTAGAGATCGTATCGCACATGTAGAGGAGGAGGCACGACAGGCCAAGGAGGAGGCACGACAGGCCAATGAACGAATCATCCTACTTCAGGAGGAGGCACAAGAAGGTAGAGATCGTATTAGTCGGTTGGAGCAGCAGTTCTTAGCGTTTCAGTCACGGCGTTAGGTGTTAGGACGTTTGAGTTTTTATGAACAAGTATTTCATTTGTATGAATATTTTTATTTATATATTAATAATTATATATTCTGCATGAATTTTTTTTTTAACAAATAATCTACTTACGCGACGAAAAAATATATTTTCGTCGTTTAAGTTCCACACTTACACGACGAAATTATTTTATTTCGTCGTCTCAGTTTCTCACTTAGCCGACGAAACATTAAGAGTCGTCGTCTAAGTGCAGACCTTAGACGACGAAACAATATTTTTTCGTCGTCTAAGTGAGAAACTTAAACGACGAATATAAATGTTTCGTCGGCTAAGTGTTCTCACTTACACGACGCAATTTTTTTTTTCGTCGCCCATTCTTGCTTCTTAGACGACGAAAACTTCTTCGTCGCCTAAGTGGGAACTTGCCAACGACAACTTTTGTCCCCTAAGAAAATAAAATTCGTCGGGAAAAATCATAGACAGCGATAATTAATCGTCGTGTAAGAAGTCACTTAGGCGAGGAAATATTTAATATTTCGTCGGCTAAGTACTTAGACGACCACTTCTAGGCGATGAAACTTAGACGACGAAAATTTCGTCGTCTAAGTTAATTGGCGACGAAAAATAGACCTAGACGACGAAAATTTTTCGTCGGCTAAGGTAGTCAGCCTGGTAGGCCATAAAAGATGGGTTTATTTCATGGTTAGAGAAGTTTTTATGGGAATGATATTAGACGGCATATGGTAAATTCCTGCTGCTATGTGTATATTGAGGGAGGACCGGAGGACCATGGGGAGGAACAATTGAACAAAGTTGATCGAAGAACACATCCTTTAATTTCATATTTTAGTTTTATTTTCTTTTATAATTGGTGTGGAAAATCAAATAAGTTCTCATCTATCCATACTCTTATTAAGTAAATAGGTGTTGTTAGCGAAAATGTGTGAAAATATATAAATGTCCTTACACCATAGGTTATTTTAAGGTAGTGAAATTCGCACACCCTGTTTTACAATCTATACACTTTTAACCCACTTTTTACAACGAAAATGTCAAAGATGTCCCTATCTAAACAATTTGAATGGAAAAAAAACAAGGACCCTTTAGACATTTGATTAGGAAAAAGTAGGTCAGGGTGTCTGGTTAGTAAAAGAGGGTGTACAAATTAAATTTCACTTCCCAAAAAAAAAACTAAAGAGTATCTTTTCTTTCCTTCGGCCTGATTTCGTATGTAGGTTTTCCTCTACCTGACACCTCGTAAAGTCGTTATGGTATTCGATTTAATCTATTCATTTTGGTACGGAATGTCTACTGCTTCTAGCCTCTAGTTTGGAATTCGACTATTGTGATCAAGTACATGATCGACAATAGTAGTGAAAATAGTGCACCCTCTTCTATAATCCACACTTCTAGAAACGACACCATAACTATGGCACACCCCACGACACGACATCAATTAGACTATGACCCCGAGAGGAGACTGACAAAAAAACCAACGAAACCAAACAAAACAAAAACAAAAACAAAAAATAAACAAAGACTCAGTTCTAGACCCAAAAAAGAGTCAAGGCCCAACCAACCATTCGACTTCAAGAGGAGGCCACCCACAGGCCCGACCCGAAAAAATCTAGCGGATCTAGGCGCCAACTCGCCTCCCCGCTGCCAGTTTCCAGCCGCAAACCAAGACGCATCCCATTCTTTGTCATTTACGGCTAAGGCATAACCATCCACGATCTGTGTAGCAGAAGCGTGGTAGGGAGAACCGACCCTAATGAGTTAAGCCCCACGCCGCTGCTTCTCCCCTTCGCCTCGCACCTGAACCACAAAAACCCCTACAGATGCCGAGAAAAACGAACGACCACACTTGGCCGACAGCAGACCCCTTGCCTAAGCAACTAGACCGCGAACACAAATCCACCAACAGCTCTCTCTCTCTCATGGTGGTCGTTTCAATAGTGTTGTTATTGGGACCTCCCAATATGCTCATCTTACCTCTCATGCTTTCTACACCTCATTTTGACTTTTAAATTCACAAATTTGCTTGCTATACCTCCTCTTAAATACCCAAAATAGCCTTCAATATATTAAGTTACTTAAATTACAATAAATTACTTATTTTACCTTTTCTTTACTCATTAAACCTCTATTGCTTGAATTTTTTTTTCATTTTTTTTCTTTTTACAAGAAAACTTTCATCATCTATATGTTTTTTTTGGTTCTCTGAATGTATACCTTATGATATTTTTAATAGTTATGTAATTTATTTTAAAATTAAAAAAAATATTACATCATCTTTAATTTATGAGTTCAACCTATATAGTATATATTTATATAAAACAAAATAAGTTCAACCTATATTGTATATATTTGTATAAAATTTATTTTATGTCACAAGTTAATTCTTTAAATATATAGAACTAAACTACATGAATATATATATATATAGTCCTATCCAGAATAAAAATTCGCTCTGAAATTAACGTGCGAAATTCTTTTTTTAACACACTTTTTAATCATATTTTAAGATCTTCACCGTTCAGATGTTTGAACCTAATGTATAGATCATTCCTTCAAAATTTCATCTAATTTGATTACTGTTAAGGTATCGAAACTATATTAAATCAATGAACAAACCGAATATGTTCAACCTGAACTGTTCGTGTAAATCTCCATAATGAAAAGTCAAACGATTATCAAGTTGGATGAAATTTTACAGAGATAATCTAGACATTAGGTTCTAACATCTGAACGGTAGAGATGTGAAAATATGACCAAGAAGTGTGTCAAAAAAAAAACTTTGCACGTTAATTTCAGAACGAAGGTTCGTTCTGAATATGAACTCTATATATATATATATATATATATATATAAATAAGGAAATAAATGTGTATGCAATAAATTATAATTAAATGTGTATGTATTTAAATTAAAAAATAAAAATAGATAAGGAAAATAACAATACTGCAATTTATTATTTTATAGAATTGAAAAGTTTAGAGAAAATAAATATAAATCTAATGTATTTGATAATTATTGTCTTTAATAGTCATTGTATAAGATAACATATATTTAATCTAATAATTAAAAACACAAAGAGGTCAAGTGAGCAAATGTGGATATTTCAATAACAACACTCTTTCAATATTGCTAACATATAAAATCCCAATAAATCAATAAAAGATATTGGAGTCCCTAAATTAACTCACGAAACACTATTTGCATGCTCCTGCGTCAAGATCCCATTGAAGTCCAAATCATCAGATTCAAAATTTACACAATTTGCATTTATCATCTTTTATCAGGAGAGCAAAAATATAGAAAGCAGGTGAACACAAGAATCTCATAAATGTTTAATGATGGGAAAACGTTCCAAAATAACTTTCAAATTTCCAAAAGAACAACGGAAACACATACCAATATACATGAAGTAGATGCCAAGACAAAAATTAACCTGAAAATGGTAGAGCGGATCTCCTCAAACTTCATATCTGTGCATTCCTACATATAGCATCAAAGCTTATCAAAAACCATGAATAACTATCCAAACAATTCAACCTCGTAGGTGAGCAATAACTAACCAGCTCATATCCACACTCCAACTACTTTATCATGCAGCAGCTATACACCAAAGTACAACAAGTTTTGAATTAAGCACATCCCAATACATGACAGGCAAGAGAAATCATACAACACAAGTTATGAACCCGGGTGGTATTACAACACGGCCGAAGCCATCATTCTGTTCTAGATCTACACACATTCATCGGGATGCCAGCGACCAAAAATTCAATAGAAATGATGGTAGTGCAGTGAACCAGGTTATGAAAGCCATGGCTGTAGCTGTTTCAAATTGTGCACAATGGTTATGGGCACAACTATCAAGATCATTGTCAATAAGAACTGTGATCCCTGCAGAAGCACAAGCTGCTGCGAATGTAAGTGTAGATGTCATCTGCACCAAAATAAATAATTTGCTTCAGCCACCCACAGCTCAAAATAAAACCTTGAGACACTCAAACAGTGCATAGCGCAAGACTAAAGGACTATATAGTGCTCAAGAGAGCTAGCGCAAGACAAAATGAACTTCAAATAAGTGAAAGGTTCCCTGACCAGATATGTTAAAAATTTTAACTTTCTAAGACGCTTCCAGAATAAATATTCAAAAAGATATCCCCTATGCAGTTAATCTTATTGTAACTTGGGATTATCAAGTTTAGGTCGATAAATCACTGCAGGACAAAGCTGATCACAGAAAGCACCGATCGACTACTGCCGAGAAAAACTAATCATACAAGTAAGCTAAAACCACTATCGGTTACAACTAGACAAAGTTTCGAGCACCATGTAAACTCAGAATCAGATCCATTGTGCTCTAGCATTACTAATGATCAGCAACAACTAGGACAGCATCAATTAGATTCAGTGGCAGTTACAAAAGAAACTATATAGCTTATAAACAAGGGGATACGATTATTACGGCCATTAATAACTAAACTCGCAAAACCACTCCTTTCAACGTAGACAATTAGAAACAACAAACAAAACAAAGTAACAACCGAAACTGTGAAAATCAATTGGAATTTAAAACTCAGTCTTACCCCATCGCCAAAAGTGAACAAGCAGACAACTTTATGGCTCTGCAACGACCGCCCAACTAGAAGGGCATACACGTCAGCAATGGCCAACGAGAAGCTCCACAGTGTCTGCAACCCGGTAGCTGCAACCAGGTAGCTGATCCAAACCAACCACCAAGAACCCAGAAAGACAATCCAAATTTATTACCCAATTGATTGACATTATTTATTAAATGGAATAGAAACAGTGGGAAAAGGAAGACCCACCAGAAGGCGGTGACGGAGGGGAAGTCGGAGGTGGAGGCCATGACGGCGAGAGCGGCGGCGGAGAAGAGGAACTGGGAGAGGCGGAGGGCGAGGCCGGCGGGGGTGCCGGGCATGCCGGGGAGGTCCTTCATGCGGACGCGTGGCGGGTTTGGGACTGCGGCGGCGTCTGTGGTGGGGACATCTTCGACCGGGTGGACCGACCCGTGGCTCACGTTCATTTCCTCAGAGTATCCTCTCTCTTGTTCTTGAGTGGGCTTCAGATTGTGGAAGCGAGTATCATGGTTTGAGGGTTTTGTTGAGATGGGTTGGAACTGAAACGACGACGACGACGACGGGTCGTTTAAGATCTGGTCGGAGTGAAGCGACGGAGTCTTGATGTGAGACTTTGTGAGGACTCCCGCCTGGATGAAGTATAGTATTTTTGACGCTTTCGCTGTTTTTACGCTGGTCTACTTTTCGTGGGAGTAGTTAGCCACTGTGGTTGGTTTCTTCTTTTTCTGTTCTTTCAAATATTCTATTAGCGTGGCCTCGTTTTGTACACGAAAATAAAAATGTTTTTTTTTTTTTCCATGAGAAGGGAAAAAGGATGAAAGTGAAATTTTTAGAGAACTTTTTCTTTTAATGTTTGGTAATGGAAGAAAAATTATCGAGAATATTTTTAAAAAATTTGTAATTAATATTATAAAATATTATATTATGAGTACTAAATACAAGAAAAATATTATGGAAAACAGTGTTTTGAGATTTTATAAGGAACCACTTTCGTCCTTATAATTTCCCTTCAGTTAAGAAAGTGTTTCATTTCTATTTGAGTTTCCAAACACAGCCTAAACCTTTCATTCCTTGAACCAAACGAAGCTTAAGTGGTCTAGTGGTTGTTCCAAAATCCACTCTCTTTTTTAGGAGATGGAGACGAAGATCTCTCTATTCGACACCCAACCCTTTCGAAGCAACCTCACGAAGAGAGATCTAGTGTTTTGCAGGCGATGGCGGCACACTAGTACCGACGATGAGAAGATGAAGTCAGGTGTTTTCTCTTTGAGAGCTACGCAACTTTCAGAGTACCCTCGAGCAATGTTGGGTGACGGTGGTGACTTTTGGTCCACGATTAGAAGGCGGCGGTTGTGCAGATCGACGGTTTTTTCCGGATCTATGCTTGTTCGTGGTGAGGTGTGCTATGCGAGTGCTTGATACTAGCGGCAACCATTCTGTGATTGGATTTGCTTCTATCTTGTTTGGTGTGGACAAGGTTGGGTGGATCTTATGTGGAATTCATTTGCGATGGAGGCAAACTCGTAGATCAGTGACGAGCCGATGCTGACGATTTTGAGGTAGCGATTTTGACGTCCTTTTGACGTGATGGTGATGTTGCGGTGAGGAGGCCAACCGCCAGATCCAATGGAGGCGAAATAGGAGGTGGCGGTTGGGTGTCCCAGTTTTTTTTTTTTGGGTGGGGGGTCATAATGATTTGGTTTGGGATCTTTATGGGGCTTGGGCTGTTTAGAGAAGTTGCAATGAAAGCTTTTGCCTTAAACCCTACAAGGAAGGAGGTAGTTTAGTTTTGGTTTTTTTTTTTTCCCTCCAAGTCTAGTATTACTAGGGTAGCTTTGGTTGTCTTCTGAGATAGTTTATATTTTGCTTGTGCCACAATTACGTAGTGTAGGTGTTGTAATCAGTTTTAGTAGACAAAATTCAATTAGTTTGTGTTAGGCTTGTTTTGAGCGAGATAATCAAATATATTGAGCTATAGGTTTTAACAGCGAGACTAGTTGTTCACCCGCCAACTCTTCTAGTTTAGAAATTAACATTTGGTTAATAGTATCAATCCCTATTCTGTAATATCCGGAAAAAATTGTTACACGAGTTATATAATTTGTTAATTTACGTAAGTTTTAGTGTGATTTTCGACAACTCATTTAATTATTTTGGGATTCTACAAGGTCGTGAAATTGAATTATCGAATTGAACGAAGTAAGTATCGAATTGCTTCTTGTACTGGTACTTCGCACAACTTTTTGGAATTTTAGATTTTAGATAGAAGCCCATTACTTAAATTTGATAATAATTAAATAAAAAGAAAAAAAAACGACATAAGAGGAAGGGGGAGGTGCATTCAGATAAGGAGGAACGGGAGACACGGACTCCTTCTTCTGGCTCTGTCTCGAGAACGGTCGGAGGGAATGGGAAATGAAAGGGTTTTGAGAGAGAGAGAGAGAGGTGATTCCTTCTTCTGGCTCTCTCTCGAAAATCAATGGGATATTTTCGTATATATCTTGTAATTTTTCTGTTTAATTGAAGGGGGAGATCAAAGGTTTCATTATCAAAGAGTTTGAATGTCATAATTTTAGTCGATCAATTTAGTTTTGGGATGTGAATTATTCTTTAAAAAAAAAAAAAAAAAAAAAAAGTGATCAAGTGGTTGAAATGTTGAGTCCTCTCCAACCCTTTTTTTTATATATAAAAAAAAAATAATAATAATAGAATCTAAGATTATAAACCATGGGAGGTCTGTGGTGGTCATAAAATCCTCATACTCATCCCTACCTAAATATCAATGATTACAGTGGACAAAAAACCTAAAATGATTCAATTGTAACCTAACCAATTCTAGAAGCCTCGATACATTCTCACGACCAACCTCAAGAAAAAAACTACTTCATCAGGTACTATATACCAAAACCGTCGGCATATATACTAAACCCTCCCCATTACATTAACAACAATAATTAACCGACTTTAAAATAATTCTTGAAAATTAACGTAATCATAACTATATCACACCCCGCGACACGACTAACGACACCACCATATCAACCCAAACTCTCGCTCAGAGAAGAGGGACAACAAACCACCAACCCCAACCTACTAAAAACCCTCACTCAAAAGAGAAGAGACAACCCAAACCCTCGCTCAAAGAGGAGACCAAAACCCAAACGAGACCAAACCAAAATCCTAAAAAAATTAAAATTAAAGAAAAATAAAACCAAACATAGGCCTAAACCCTAACCTAGACCCATTGGACCACCAAAAAACAACCACTAGATCCGGCCTTAAAGAAAACCAACGCATCTTAGCTCGCCGCTGCCCGCCACCAACTTCGATCGCCATCAAAGAGTGTCCCGGCCTACGACTTTCACAGGTCGACATCGCACCACCCTCCACCATACTACATCAAGATGTGGAGAGAAGCAGGATGGAAGAGAACCCAAACTTCATAACCCTAAAGCCTCCTTGGTTTTACAGAGTAGTAATTGTAGCGGTAAGATGTCCTCCCCGACCCAAGTTCGATTCATAAAGTTGTTAAAATTGTTAGGGCACCATGTTGTATGCAAATGATTATATTTAAGAGGGATCCAAACTAAGCATTAAATGTCATCAAGTTTTGAAAAAAGAAGATTTTGTTATATATAAAATCTTTATTAAAAAAAATTTGGACAAAATACTGGTCACTCTATATACTTTTAGAGTCTCGACAATTTAGTTCTCGTATTTTCAATTTCAACTTATCACTCCTCATAGGCTCAATTTTCAACCAATTAGTCAATTCTGTCCAAAATAGTTGTTAACTATTTTCTAATTTCCTCAAATGTCCTTAGGTGTTGTTTTATTATTTTTTGTTTTTATTTTCTTTCTAATTTTCTTTAAAACCATAATCAAAGAATACAAAACCGACCATGGAAGGCTAAAAAGCCCAATTACATTTGAGCCTTATTGATAAAAAAAAAATTATAATAATAATTGAGCCTAGTGTAGTAGTGTTGTTTATAAGCTTAATTATATGAAATTGTAATTATTTATATAGTTTTTTTCGTCGGAGTTTAAAAAGTGCTTAGTGCTAAGGATGATGATGAGAATTATTTTAATCTCATTTTGTTGTAAATTGATATGATTAGAATCTCATAGAATTCTAATTCATCGTGACTATGGTAATGTTATTTAATTTTGTTAACAGTATGTTTCAAATCAATTTGCATATATTTTTTTCTTCGATTACAATAAGTTTGCAATTGTAAAATTCTTGGATTGAAAATCGACAATTATAAACCCATATATTTTATGTCTTCTTTCGGTTTTGGTTTTGAAGAACGGAAAGTAAAAAAAAAGAAAAATAATAAGACAACACATAAGGGCATTCGAGGAAGTTGGAAAATTGTAAACAATCAATTTGGATTAAATGGACCAATTGGTAAAAAATTAAGACCACAAGAAGTGATCAGTTGAAATTAAAAGCACGAATACTAAACTGTCGAGACACTACAACTATAAGGAGTGACCAGTAATTTGTCCAAAAAATTTAGTGTCGCACTCTCTCTTAGTGCGCGTCTTGTGTCATCGCCAACACTACCCTTGGGAAAAGGTGGACCTAAAATCCTCCCATGGGAAGTAGGTTGTGAGAGAAAATATGAACTATGGAAGCAACAACTTGTCAATTCAAATATCTAAGTATGTCTTCCTCAAACTAAATAAGCGACGCAACGTGATGGATTGCACAATTCGCTTTTAAGGGAATCCGAGAACAAGAGAATAGCGGTTCTTGCATGGAGGATGAGTCACACAAATTCAAGCAATCAGATGATAAATACTCGATTCTCTTTAAAAGTTGACACCATTGGCGCCATTCACTAGCTCTTGGCGGTTTGAATCAATATGTATAGGGAGGTGGGGGTACTTTTCGACAAGAGAGAAAGCTAGGATATCAACTTTTCCTTTAGCTTCAATCGTTAAACTTGGACCACATTGAGTGTCGTATTCACTCATCGCATGTTCAAATGGTTGGAGTTGCGAGTAAAACCAGTAAGGTTATTTGTTTGGTGTGTTTGAATGCAGTGGGAAGAGTGTCACACCTCAATTTTTTTTTTTTTTAAGTGTAACTCATACCCCATATATGGAAAAAGAAATCTACATAGTAGGAATATAAAAAAAAAATTAGAAAAGAACTCATATGACATAGACAAAAAATATACTCTTTATTTCTCAAGGTTAAAAAAACATATTACAAGAATAGACTATCAAAGTCTATGTCTTATTCTAGGAAAAGAGTAGCATACATAGTTTATAAAACTAAACACTCTTTGACAAAATTTCAACTTCAAATAACATGATCCTCACCTGCAAAATAGTTTTAAAAGGAGGTAAGCATAATAAGCTCAATAGGAGGCCAAACCTCTTCAAACAAGCTCAAGTGAAAACAGTCTTAGTATAAACATGTACATTTAATCTACTCCATATAGTTCATACATAAGAAAACACTAAGTCTACATGTCTCATACCATGTATTTTACCCCAAAGGGTGATTTAGAGTATTCTTTTACAAGAACTATCTCATAATCACTCTTATAACCCCTTTTGCTAGTCATCTTGTCCATTCCCCTTTCATCAATCCTGAATTACCCATTTCTCAACTTATACTATTTTGCGCATTATCATGGGCGTGCATGAGATATGGTACCTACTGATGTTATGAACTCAACTACACAAAAGTTTAATCTTAACTTCTCTACCCAAAGTGCTTTGTGCATAGCACTAGCATATTCTCAATACCTTATATGATAATAACATATATATACATTTAAACATACCATGTATATATCAATCACAGCAAGATACAACCATTCAATACAAGCAAACAATTTATAAAATAACATATAAAACAAGCATAGAGGTTCCCCATGTTCCCCCTACCTTTGCTGATTTTTACTTCAAGTATCAGCTTCTAATAAAAGGACAAAATTAAAGAATCAATACCCTATACCTAAAGTATGTAAAAATTTAAAATACAAGTACAAACACAGCCTTTGTTTCACAAAAAATTAGATTTTACTCAACGTAGAACTAAAATTTCAGCTTCTAACCTTAATACCATCACACTGAAAACTGTACTAATCTGTTAGAATTTTGACCTCAAGTTCTTCTAAAGACTTGTAGAAGACACACATAATAAACTCTCAGACTTAGAATCACTTGAAAACGAGTTTTCAAAAATAAGATATGAATTTTCAAAGTTCAACTTCAGTTCCAGGTTTTTATTCTGAAAAAAATTCTCTCCAGAAAATATTTTGGGCAAAAAAGAGATAGCTAGAGTCAGTGTTTCAAGATGGTGTTGTCACAACAATTAAAATACACATCCTAAAGAAATCGTCAGAACTGGAATCACCTGAAAATAATTTTTATATAATTAGTTATGTATTTCCAAAGTATAGATACATAATCAGTCTATAAACTTAAAGTTAGAAGAGAGCTGAAAGTTCTGAAAACTTAACAACAGTAGCTAACAATGAACTCAATCTCCTATATGCTATCAAAGTAAAGAACTAAATTGGTTTGATTCCCATAAAACTAACTAATCATTTAAAGCACATAATCAGAAACCAACATGATTCCAAACTATAATTCTTATAATCATAAAACTATTAAATCATATTTCAAATTCCAAATGCAGAAACTAAGGACATAAACTAAAATATAACAAACCCAACATCTATGGCCAAACAATTGATAAAACACAAAAGTACCAAACACAAACATCAATCAAAACACTCAATACCTAACATTTTTTTCTCTATCTCAGTCTACTGGGTGGTACTGGACTCCTGAATCCTGTCTCAGTATGCAGATTATGATGCCTATTTATAGAGTTTTGGAGAGGGGATTAAACTTGGTGATCAAGAAAGGAGTAAAGGAAGCAAAATCGAACAGTACAATTGAAATCTTACCCGTTTAGGTACTAGGCCTCCCATCTCTAGACTTTCTAGGGTTCCAGCTCCTGCTATCTAGCTTCAAGGAGTCATCACGTGGATAGCTTGTTCTCCACCTGCTTGACACCTCCTACTTTTTCTAAGGTGGCGGCAAGATGGTTCCAGATGAATCTGGAAAAGGAAGAACGCGATGAACACAGAAGACAGAGTTTTGAGTTTCAGAAAGGAGGTCGGTTCAGAAGTCGGTGATTACGCGAGAAACAAAATCTTCTCATTGTTTTGACTCAGTTGGGTTTAGATCATGGGCTGGGCTATGAGTTTGGGCTATAAATATGTTATTTAAAACACATAACTATTTAACAACATAAGAAAAAAAATTAAAAACGAAAGACTAAAATAATTTCTGAAAAAAAAAATATATATATATATATATATATATATAAATTCTATGCATAAAACAAAAAGAAAATATTTTTGTAGATTATTATTATTATTATTTTCAAGTCGTCACAGAGAGATAGATCAGAAAGGTGCATGAATGAGGAAGAGATTGGTTTGGGTCCGGCAAGGGTTGTTTTTTGTCTTAGTATTGGTGCGGTGAAATGTATGGCTTGAGGTTCGTCGGAATTGAGCGTTAATGAGAGTGTGATTGGAGTATGTTGCAGAAGTTTGAGAATAAGATCGATAGTTTGGCAATGTTTGGGTTTGTGAGGAAGATTTGTGATTTGGATTGAGAATGGAAAATGGGGAAGTGCAGCTAGAAATCATACCTGGCTCATTCAAACGACCACATTCACTTGCTTTCATGACCTCCAGCATAGCTTTTTCTACTAGAGATGCAATCAACCAATGAGTATTGGTGGCCTATTAAATAGAATGATATATGTTCCATGGCGCCTTAAAGATGAAGGAAATGGTGGTGCACAATGGGTTTATAGCTCTTTATATAGGCTGCTAGTTTGTGAATTATTTTTAAGGACAAAATACTTGTTACCCTTATACTATATATCAAAAAATAGTTTTGTCCATGAGTTTTCAAATTGAACTGAAACATCCTTAATCTTTCAATTGTCAACACTTTAGTCCATTCTGTCAAATAAATCTATTATTAACAAACTTTATATGTTAAAATGACCAAAATACCCCTGCTAAATTTTTTTTCCTCCTCTTTATTTTGATTTTTAGTTGGGTTCAAATTAAGTACATCTGTGTATATATAATTATATAATTATATATATAAACCTAAAGTATAACAATAATATCAAACAAAAAAAGAGTTGATGAATAAAAACAAAAGAGAAAAAAAATTGATTTTGAACGGGGTATTTTTGTCATTTGATAAGAGCATAAAATGCGACGTTCTTAATGTGTTTTACCCTCATTTATACTTTGTTTTTACCCTTAATATCGTAGAATTGAGTCATAATATAGAATCATGAGCTTTTTGTAGAGTTGTAATGAAATCGTGCTAAGTTTCGACAAAATGTGTAACAAACCTTATTAGCTGATTTCTGAGTACTTGTGATAAACCTTTGGTTTTGTAAAATCTCGACTTTACTTTTGCTGGCTTTTTTTTTCTCTAATATGCAGTAGACATGCCAAGGTTTGAGTAATGAAAAGAGTTAATGAAATCGGAGCAAAAGAAGGTGCCAGGAATCACAAGCCAAAATCGGATCCAGTAAGTTCCAGGATTTTCCTAGGCACATCACTCAACTTGCAAAAATTCTCCAGGGCGAACCACAAGGAATTAGAAGGCGTGCCATATATGCACGGAAAGCTCTATGAGTCTAATTTCTACAGAACTTAGAATCGCATCAAAACCTTTTCTGAGGAGAAAGTCATGCCAGTTACAAGACAGCAAGGTCACTACCCTGCCGAGAAAACCAACCTACTGCCCGTTTTCACTCTTTTGCGTTTTTGATTGGCATTTTGGCATCCGATTGCACCACTGAAGATTGTCCAAGCCTAATAAAGGTTAAAGGAGTCAGACAAACCATAAAGAAGTGGAAAAACATGAAAATAGAAGCTTTCCTAGCTTGGTTAGGAGAAAGCTGCCTGATCAGCAATTTTCTATAGGTTTGTGCATTGAGGACGATTTGGGGCAATTTCATGTATCGATATCCATCAAAGGGAATTGTCCAATCTAGATGAATAGTCCATGAAGTAATGCAGCCCAATCCACAAAGAAAATTAGCTGAAGAAGTTTCCTTGAAGAACCAAGAAAGGAAGGAACCAAAACCTTGTTGAACAAGGATTGCCTTTGCCGATTTGGACTAGGTTTTGTGTCCCTTGTTTCTGCCGAATTTTAAAGCCTTGTTTTCCTACAGAAAAACTTATCACATTCTAAAGCAAAAACTCTAGCCAAAGCTCTACCAATATTTAGCCAAAAATCCTACATAAAATCTCAAGCAGAAACCACCACCACCACCTTCAAACTTTCTGCCGATTCTTCACCTACTGCCCAGCCTCCATCCGAGCCTCTCCATCACGCATTGAAGATCTTCTCAAGGTGTCTATAATGTGTGATCCACTCTACTTCATCCCCATTTCGGTTTGTAATAATTTGTATGTAGCTATGTGTAGTTTTGTCTATGAAACTCATGTGTATGTTTGGTTTTTTTGTTTTCATGTCTATGTGCAAAACGGATTTGAGTTTGGTTTTATAATATGCATGTTAATTTTGTATTTAAATCAAAAATAAAATATGGATTGCATGTTAAATTGTAATGAAAATATGTAGCAAAAAGATGGGATTAGTTTCGGCAAGCATGTTCACTTTGATTCTAAATTCGGTCTTGGTTTAGTCTTTAAATCCGTGTGCCTCAGAGATTGCTACTTAGCACAAATCACGATGTGTTTTGAGTATCGATCTTGTATCTGTCAAAATAAATAGGTTGAGTCGAACGCTAAGTTGTCTTGATTGATGTTATTTTAGGACTACAGTGGTTTAAACAACTATTGTGATGACTTGAGCTGACCAAAGGCTAGGGAAGCTTGCAGGTAGGTAGGTCACGCATCCCACATCGCTCGGGGAAGAGTGGATGTTGTGCTTATATATGCAGAGCTAGCTCAATACATAAGGACGCGTTTTGGGGGCTCAATGGCTTCGGAGGGGATGGGAACTCCGAAGTTAAGCTTGCTGAGTACAGAGCAATACCAAGATGGGTGACCTACTGGAAAATTGCTCTGGAGCTCCCACAGACAAAACCGTGAGGGCGGGGCCCAAAGCGGACAATACCCTAAGTGTGTGGGCTGGGCTGTTACAATTAGTATCAGAGCCTGTCCCCAGCCGGAAGTGTGCCGACGCTGACATCGGACCCTAAACGGGGTGGATTGTGATGACTTGAGCTGACCAGGCTAGGGAAGCTAACAGGTAGGTAGGTCACGCATCCCACATCGCCCGGGGAAGAGTGGATGCTGTGCTTATATATGCAGAGCTAGCTCAATACATAAGGACGCGTTTTGGGGGCTCAATGACTTCGGAGGGGATGAGAACTCCGAAGTTAAGCTTGCTGAGTACAGAGCAATACCAAAATGGGTGACCAACTGGGAAATTGCTCTGGAGCTCCCAAAGACAAAACCGTGAGGGCGGGACCCAAAGCGGACAATATCATAAGTGTGTGGGCTGGGCTGTTGCAACTATGCATGTTAATAAGAAGTAGTGATGCCTTGCTTGTTGATATATTTCCAACTAAAAAGATTTCGTGCTTCATTGGTTAATTAGTTAACTTCTACGCTAAGTGTTTTTAATCGATTAGCTAAAGATTAGGATTGAACGCTAAGTTGATTCTAAGTATTTTCGTGAAGTCTAAAACTAACTATGATAACCGCTAAAGCCCTAGTTAAGTTGGAACTAAATCGAGTCTAAGATATTGTTTGCTTACTGCCGTGCCTTGTCTTGTTAGTTTGCTATGTGTTTTGAGTGCTTTTATGCTATTTCTTTGTGGAAGAATGTCGATCAACTTGTACATAGTTACTTAGGATTTTATTTTCATGTCTTTATTTTCGTCTCTAGATCATTAGGAGCAACCTTATGGCTGCCGAACCTCAATCCCCCATGTTTGTGATGTTTCAATGTGTATATATGTGAATATTTTTGTCTAACATTCTCATGTTTCAGGTACCCTTAATCCCCGGTTAGAACGATCCATACTTGCTTATACTACTAACGATCTTTTGTAGGGTTATCATTGCTTGCGTGCCTATGGCATTCGATCAATTTTTGGCGCCGTTGCCGGAGATTATAAAAGCTTGTTATATTTGAATGTTATTTGTTTTGTAAACTTTCGTGTGCTTGTATAGTTTTCATTTGAATCTTTGAAAAACATTTGAAACTTTGATGTCGTTTATATCGTTTTAAAAATTCTTGAAACATTCGTGTAATGCCTTGAAAATTCGTTGAAGCCGTAACTTGTATAGCTTTGTATATTCTTGCGTTTATTTTTGTGTTTTGTCTGTTTTTATGTGTTTTGTGTGTGTGCTGGAGGGACTGGAAAGAAAAAGTGCAGAAAATAGGAAAGGGTTATGCCCAAACAGAAATCAGGCAGTGCAGTACTTCAAATTTGGAAGGCTGTCGTTTTCAGCTCACAAAACCTGGGAAACTGTGCCATATACCGTTAGAAAGGTCTCTGAGTCTTCTTTCAGTAGGATTTTACATAAGTGAATTTGGATTTACGAGCCGTTCCTAGTTTCAATTTGAGTGCAGCAAGGTCAATCTGGCGAAACAGAAAACTGGACAGATCAATAGGTCCGATAAAAGGACAAACAAAGAGTACTTCTGCTAGTCCGATTGAGGCAAACTTCATACCACTGGAAAGCTCCTTGTGTCTTCTATAACGTTTCTTTAGAGCACTTTTTGATTGGGTTACTCGAACACACCCAAATTCAGGCCTTAAGAGAAGCAGACACATCTGCCCACCCTGCCGAGCAGCCTGCCTGCACCTGCCGAAGATGGCTGCGCCTGCTTGCTGCTACCGAGTCGCCTGCCGAGAGGGCTGCCCCTGCCGATAGCCATCTTATTGTGAAGCATGCAGCTGCCCCCGCATGCTGCCGATAGCGCCAGGCTGCCAAAGGTGCCACTGACGAGTGCCTACCTGCCGAGCCTACGCTGCTACCAACAGATTCTGCCGAGAAGGAGGACATATATATGCTGAGCACAAACTGCCAACGTATCCACGTGTCCTTCCGAGCCGTATCCTTCCGTATCCAAGACCAAATTCTACACGTATCTAACCAAGTAGCCGTATCTGATACGCATTTCGATACGCCTGTGCTACTAATTACTGTATTCGATACGGATACAGATACGGCCCCGATACGCTGCCCAGCAACTTACATGCAGCCTGCCTATGATGCTGTCCCTGCACGCTGCTGCTGCCCCTGCCCCTGCATCCTGTCGCAGCCCTGCAACCAGCCTTGCAGCCTACCGAGAGGACTGCATCTGCCGAACCGCAGGCAATGCAGCTGGCTAGGCACCCTACCAACTGATCATGCCATGCCAGGCTGCCAAGTGAAGATGTTGCCGATGCTGCTGCCCAACCCGACATATTGTCGAGAGAAAGATGCCCTACAGCATGCCCTTGCCGAGAACCTGCTTGTAGCCTACCCCTGCATGTTGCCGATGTTGCTGCCCAACCCTGCTGCTGCCGAGAGCACCCTGCTATCGAGAGAGGCTGCTGCTGCCCCTGCCGAGCAAAACACATGAGAACGGATGAGCACATAAACACATGACGAAAAGTCTAGGCTAAAGGACTATAAACACTTAAGCACTGTATGGGAGGCAACCCATATCACCATTGAAAAACGAAGGAGCCATCACCGAGAGTTTGCAATTTCTAAACCCTTCTCTTTTTCATTGGTTTGCGATGCTATGTTTGAAACGTGTTAGTTTATCATATGCTTAGGAAATTGCATGCTATAGTTTTATGCTTACATTGAGGACAATGTAATTTTGTAAGTGTGGGGTGAGATTACATGTTTCGTTTATGTTTTCTAGGTAGATAAACGTGCAACCCACGTTTTAGCGTAGTTTATTTTGCTTTGAGTCAGAAAATTTCAGAAAATCGTAACACAAAAATAGAGTGTTTAATTGTTTGTTTTGAGTCTTAGGATGCCCCTAAATTGTCAATGATGTTATTTCTCCTCTTTGCATACATAGATGATGGTTGTGCCTACTTTAAAAAATTGTGAGGTTTCATGGATAATGTGCATTGGTAGGAGCATGTAGGACTTGTTGACTAATAAAACATGCATGTTTTAGCTAGTTTGTTTCCATAATAACCTATGTGAGCTTTAGAGCCAAATTGCCTTCTTCATGAGTGTTAAAAATTGAAAATTTCGAGCATGAGATTATGTGAATCTCATTATTCTTTACATATTCAACGATTATGTGTCATAGCTTTTTAATGATCTTTAGAATGCTATAACTTACTCTTGTTGATTTTCAAAACGTTTTTCATCATAAAATACCTTGATTTTGAAAGTGAGTGAAAAGATCTCTTAGGTTTACCACCATAGCCAAAAAAAGCATGTGCCCTATTTGAGCCCGTCGTGAGACACCTTAGTTAAACCCCTTTGAGCGTATGTTTAGCCTTTTCTTTCATCACCCTTAAACACTTTCCATAAACTTAGTATAGTTATGCCTTTACCTTGTCTCAAACTTTTGGCAAACCTTGATTTGTGAAGGAGTTTTCGCGTGAAGTGATGAAGAAGAACAAGTGTGGGGTAGACTTAGCTAGAAAACTGTATGAAAAATTGTAAATGCCGTGCCTATAAGAAAAGAAAGACAAAAAAATTGAATTCGGACAGAAAAAGAAGAAAAACAAAAATCAAGTCCAAGATAAAAGAAAAAAAAGTGTAGGCATGGCTTGTTTTGATAAAATTGCTGAGTCTAGTCTTGAAAGTGTTGTGAATTTAGAGTTTTGTATGTATTTGAAGGTCTAGCATTGTTATATTTTTGACCTTTGTTCATATTCACTATGTTTTGGGGAAGATAAGAATGAAGTATGGATCCAACAATAAGAAATTCGACCCTTGGTGAGAAGACATAAGGAGAATCGAGCTTTGCTAAAGTACACGGTGACGTTTTGAGCCTCCTTATCCAAAATATCGAATACCTCTTAGCCTAGCCCCATTGCATTCCCTTTATTGATCTCTTCATGATTCTTAAGATGGTTAAATTTGATTTGTGGAGATTATCTCAAGAGTAAGCACATGGTTTTGGTTCATTGGTGCACATAGTTGTTACATGAGGTTTTTCCACAAAAATTCACAAAGTGCTTTCGTTTTTCATAACATATGCAAGTTAATTTCGTGCTATATATTTTTCTCTTGCATATACTTGTGTGTGAATAACCATGCTTCGAGTGAAAAGAAGAAAGTATGCCTAGTGAGGAGGATTGGATTAGCTATATATGTTTACATGCTTATATGTTGCTCTTACATGTTCATATTGGAGTTACATGTTCATGAAATTTGGTATTTTTCATGCTTAGCATTCTCATGCACCAACTTGAAATTTATGTGTTCATACGAGCCTGACACAAATCATTAGGGGCAGTAGTAGGTTGAGTCTTAGTTTAATTTAGTTTTGCCAAGGGACTAGCAAAAGATAAGTATGTGGTAGTTGATAGGAGCATAAAATGCGACGTTCTTAATGTGTTTTACCCTCATTTATACTTTACTTTTACTCTTAATATCGTATAATTGAGTCATAATATAGAATCATGAGCTTTTGGTAGAGTTGTAATGAAATCGTGCTAAGTTTAGATAAAAATGTGTAAAAAGCTTATTAGCTGATTTCTGAGTACTTGTGATAAACATTTAGTTTTGTCAAACCTCGACTTTACTTTTGATGGATTTTCTTCTCTAATATGTAGTAGACATGCCAAGATTTGAGTAATGAAAAAAGTTAATGAAATCGGAGCAAAAGAAGGTGTCAGGAATTACAAGCCAAAATCGGATCCAGTAAGTTTCAGAATTTTCCTGGGCATATCACTCAACTTGCAAAAATTCTCCAGGGCGAACCACAAGGAACTAGAGAGTGTGCCATATATGCACATAAATATCTACCAGTCTAGTTTCTACAGAATTTGAAATCGTATCAAAAGCTTTATTGAGGAGAAAGTTATGCCAGTTGCAAGACAGTAAGGTCACTACCCTACCGAGAAAACCAACCTACTACCCGTTTTCACTCTTTTGCGTTTTTGATTGGCATTTTGGCATTCGATTGCACCATTGAAGATTGTACAAGCCTAATAAAGGTTAGAAGACTCAGCCAAACTAAAAAGAAGTGGAAAAGCATGAAGAGAGAAGCTTTCCTAGCTCAGCTAGGAGAAAGCTGTCGGATCGGCAAATTTCTGCCGCTTTGTGCATTGAGGCCGATTTGGGGCAATTTCATGTATCAATATCCATCGAAGGGAATTGTCTAATCCAGATGAAGAGTCTATGAAGCAATGCAGCCTAATCCACAAAGAAAATCAGCTGAAGAAGTTTCCTTGAAGAACCAAGAAATGAAGGAACCATAACCTTGTTGAACAAGGATTGCCTTTGCCGATTTGGACTAGGTTTTGTGTCCCTTGTTTCTGCCGAATTTTCCCCTATTTAAAGCCTTGTTTTCCTACAGAAAAACTTGTCACTTTTTAAAGCAAAAACTCTAGCCAAAGCTCTACCAATATTCAGCCAAAAATCCTACATAAAATCTTAAGCCGAAACCACCACCACCACCTTCAAACTTTCTGTCGATTCTTCACCTACTGCCCAGCCTCCATCCGAGCCTCTCCACCATGCATTGAAGATCTTTTCAAGGTATGTATAATGTGTGATCCACTCTACTTCATCCCCTTTCGGTTTGTAATAATTTTTATGTAGCTATGTGTAGTTTTGTCTATGAAACTCATGTGTATGTTTGGTTTTTGTGTTTTCATGTCTATGTGAAAAACGGATTTGAGTTTGGTTTTAGAATATGCATGTTAATTTTGTATTTAAATCAAAGATAAAATACGGGTTGCATGTTAAATTATAATGAAAATATGTAGCAAAAAGATAGGATTAGTTTCGATAAGCATGTTCACTTTGATTATAAATTCGGTCTTGGTTTAGTCTTTAAATTCGTGTGCCTTAGAGATTGCTGCTTAGCAAAAATCGCGATGTGTTTTGAGTATCGATCTTGTATCTATCAAAATAAATAGGTTGAGTTGAACGCTAAGTTGTCTTGATTGATGTTATTTTAGGACTAGAGTGGTTTGAATGACTATGCATGTTAATAAGAAGTGGTGACGTCTTGCTTGTTGATATGTTTCCAACTAAAAAGATTTCGTGCTTCATTGGTTAATTAGTTAACTTCTACGCTAAGTGTTTTTAATCGATTAGCTAAAGATTAGGATTGAACGCTAAGTTGATTATAAGTATTTTCGTGAAGTCTAAAACTAACTAAGATAACCGCTAAGGCCCTAGTTAAGTTGGAACTAAATCGAGTCTAGGATATTGTTTGCTTGCTGCCGTGCCTTGTCTTGTTAGTTTGCTATGTGTTTTGAGTGCTTTTGTGTTATTGGTTTGTGGAAGAATGTCGACCAACTTGTACATAGTAATTTATGATTTTATTTTCATGTCTTTATTTTCGTCTCTAGATCATTAGGAGCAGCCTTATGGCTGCGGAACCTCAATCCCCCATGTTTGTGACGTTTCAATGTGTATATATGTGAATATTTTTATCTAACATTCTCATGTTTCAGGTACGTACCCTTAATCCCTGGCTAGAACGATCCCTACTTACTTGTACTACTAACGATCATTTGTAGGGTTATCATTGCTTGCGTGCCTATGACATTCGATCATCATTTTATAAATTTAACAGAATATTTTGACGATTATGTAACGAAATGGACTAAAGTTTTGACAAATAAGAGATTAGGGATGTTTCAGTTTAATTTAAAAACTCATGGACAAAGCGGTTTTCAATACACAATATTGGGAGTAACAAGTATTTTGTCATATTTTTAACGGATCTATTAGTTAATGTGATCTTTTTTGCATTGATCTTGTAAACTAATGATCGAGCAGGCAAACCATATACAATAGCAGTAGCGCATAGTAGGAGGATGTGTTGAATTGTTTCTTGAGCTAGACCATATCTTAAACATATAGGGAAGAGTGGAAGACAACGTACTATCTTTCTTCAAAGAAAAAAAAATTGTAATATGTAGAGATTGCATTGTCCTTACCTCTAAATGTTTAATCTTAGAGGGTTTGAGTAGATCACTAGATCAATTTACAATTCTAATATTCGGGTTTTGTGGGAGGAGTGGCTCATTTGTCCCGTGGACTTAAATATTTAGGTAGTGAATCAGATTATACCTGGATTTACATTGAAGGAACTATTACATATTATTGTCCAAATTAATCTGTCTTCGACTAAAGTATCATTGAACATTTGCATCTTTTGAGAATATCGCTATACAATTAAGGCACTAATTGGTTGTAAATTTCAAGAAAAGAAATCTGAATCAGAAAGGTCAGACACTTTGGTACGTAGATATGAACTGAGAGATGGGCATAATGAGATAATAAGTGAACTCCAACTCAAAGTTCATAATCCATTTGCTTTCCAAATGTCAATGGAGCAACCACAGTTTACCATTCATCTATCTCCTTGATTGTATTTCTTGTCTTTAAGTAACTTGCTTCATGCCCAAGAAGCTAATGTACATATTTGTACAGGAGCTTGCAAACTATGTTGCAAGACAACATAAGAAATGTATATTGCTAACCAATTGTAATGAGGTTGATTTTTTATATATATAAAAAAAAATGGCTTGTGCAGCTTCTCTCAAACTTTCATTAAGAAAACTGTCGAATACAAGGGAGTAGACGTGAAAACGAAACTCCAGATTATAATAAGCATATGGGAGAAGTTCCAAGATAATATCGAGAATCTCTACAAAGTACATGTATTCAAACAAGCACCAAATAACAAAGAGTATTGCTCTAATGTCGACTCTATTTACTTTTATCATAGCGATGACGTAATGGAAAGATCAATAGATAGATTTGTAATACAAATACATATCTTGATAGGAGCATAAAATGCGACGTTCTTAATGTGTTTTACCCTCGTTTATACTTTGCTTTAACCTTTATTTGCTTAGAATCGAGTCCTAATTTAGAATTATGAGCTTTTGGTAGAGTTATAATGAAAATATATTTAAGAGTTGGAAATTTGACAAAGTGCTGAAAATCGTAGTTTTTAAATGTTTCGTTGATTCTGTAAAGCTTCCATGATGTTTTTGATAGATTTTTCTTCTCTTATGAGTAGTAGACATATTATGGATTGAGCATTGGAAGAAGTAGAGAAATTGGAGCAAAAGAAGCTGCTGAAAAATATTATGCAATTTCAGATTCAGCAAGTTCCAGGAATTTTTTGGGCACATCACTCAACTTCTAAAAATTCTCCAGGACGAACCACAAGGAACTAGAAGGCACATATATGCACGGAAAGCTCTACGAATCTAGTTTCTATAAAACTTGGAATCGCATCAAAAACTTACCTGAGGAGAACGTTATGCCAGTCGGAATACAGCAAGGTCACTACCCTGCCGAGAAGAACAACATACTGCCCATTTTCTAACTTTTCTGGATTTGAGCGTCTAAAGGGTAACCAAATGCAACAAGTGAGAGTTTTCAAGCTTAATGAAGGTTAAGAGATCCAGCCATACCAAAAAGAAGTGAAAAAGATGAAGAGAAGTGATCTCCTAGCTCAGATAGGAAAGCTTACCGGTTTGGACTATTTTTTGCCGGTTTTGCTAGGAGGCTTGAAGTAACTGATCCATGGACTTGTAATCCATCAAGAATGTGTTATCAATCCATATGAAGAGTCCATGAAGCATTGCAGCCCGATCCGCAAAGAAAATCAGGTGAAGAAGTTTCCTTGAAGAACCAAGAAAGGAAGGAACCAAAACCTTATTGCACAAGGATTGCCTTTGCCGATTCCAACTAGGTTTTGTCCCTAGGGTTTATGCCGATTCTTCTCATATATAAATTCTATGTGTCATAGTTTGTTTAGAGTCATAGTTTAATTTAGTTTTGCTAAGGGATTAGCAAAAGATAAGTGTGGGGTAGTGGATAGGAGCATAAAATGCGACGTTCTTAATGTGTTTTACCCTCGTTTATACTTTCCTTTAACCCTTATTTGCTTATAATCGAGTCATAATGTAGAATTATGAGCTTTTGGTAGAGTTATAATGAAAATATGCTTAAGAGTTGGAAATTTACAGAAATTTGACAAAGTGCTGAAAATCATAGTCTTTAAATGTTTCGTTGATTCTGTAAAGTTTTCATGATGCTTTTGATAGATTTTTCTTCTCTTATGAGTAGTAGACATATTATGGATTGAGCATTGGAAGAAGTAGAGAAATTGGAGCAAAAGAAGCTGCCGAAAAATCTTATGCAATCGGATTCAGCAAGTTTTAGAAATTTCTTGGGCACATCATTCAACTTCTAAATATCCTTCAGGACGAACCACAAGGAACTAGAAGGTTTCATATATGCACAGAAAGTTCTACGATTCTAGTCTCTATAAAACTTAGAATCACATCAAAAACTTATCTGAGGAGAAAGTTATGCCAGTCGAAAGATAGCAATGTCACTACCCTGCCGAGAAGAACAACCTACTGCCTATTTTTTGACTTTTCTGGATTTGAGCGTCTAAAGGGTAACCAAATGCATCAAGTGAGAGTTTCCAAGTGCCAAAAAAAAGTGAAAAAGATGAAGAGAAGTGATCTCCTAGCTCGGATAGGAAAACTCGCCGGTTTGGACTATTTTCTGCCGGTTTTGCTAGGAGGCTTAAAGCGGCTGATCCATGGACTTGTAATCCATCAATAATGTGTTATCAATCCATATAAAGAGTCCATGAAGCATTGCAGCCTGATCCACAAAGAAAATCAGCTGAAAAAGTTTCCTTGAAGAACCAAGAAAGGAAGGAACCAAATCCTTGTTGCACAAGGATTGCCTTTGCCCATTCCAACTAGGTTTTGTCCCTAGGGTTTCTGCCGATTCTTCTCCTATATAAAGTCTCGTTTTTCTACATAAAAATCATCTCATCTCAAGTACAAGTACTAACCAAAAGCTCTATCAAGTCTTACAACCACCAAACACCAAATACTTAGCCGAAACCCTACCACCACCATCCAAATTTCCGTCCCCTTCATACTGCTTTCTGCCGAGCAGCCTTCCACCACAGTTTGAGGAGTCTTCCAAGGTTCTTAAAGTGTGATCAATTCCCTCTATGACTCTTGTATTTGTTATAGTTTGTGTGTGTTATATGAATTTATTTCGTTTCTTGATTTTTATCGAAACTATGTATGAACCGATTTTAAGTTTGTTTATAATATAGTAATCTGAATTTTAACTTGTTGATTTTGTGTGCATAGATAATTAGGACAGTTGGTTTTGATGCATGTTTAAGACTTAAAATTGGTTAGAACTAAGGTTAGGGCAGAAAAATCGAACACTAGTTATGTCAAAGAATATAATCTAAGTGCTAGGCTTCATGTGATAGAGTAATATGGTTAAGTCATATGCTGGAGTAGTCTTAAATTGTGTTTCTCACTTAGGTCTAACAACCTTAGAACTTGCAAGTTGAATAAGAAGATTGACGACCTTACTTGTGTGCTTGTTTTCGATTAAAGATTCATGTGCTTAAATGTTAAAGTGTGTAAAGTCGGATTAGTTTCACCTTAGGATTATACGTTGGAGTTGATTCTAAGAAGTTAAGTAATCTAACAATTGGATAACCGCTAGAGGACTAGTTGTGGTCGAAACTAATATAGGTCTAAATTGCATCGATACTTGTTCCTTACTTTCTCGCATGCATGTCTACATGTTAAAGAATCTTTTGTGTGAATTTCTTTGTGTGAAAGATGATGATTAAACTTGTATATAGTAAAATAGGATTTAAATTTCGTATCTTTAGGTTTAGGGGCAGCCTTGCTGCCGATCTCTTTCAATCCCGCCTTTGTGACGTTTTCATGTGTATAAATGTGAATATTTTTTCTAACATTCTCATGTTTCAGGTATCCTTAATCCCCGGTTAGAACAATCCCTACTTATTGCTATACTAACGATCTTTTGTAGGGTTATTATTTGCGAAGTGCTTAGGCAACTCGTCAATTTTTGGCGCCGTTGTCGGGGATTATAAAAGCTTTATTTGTGTGAATGTGTTGTATATATATTGCTGGAAATTTCGTGTAGTGTAAAGTTTTGATGTAATTTTTGGTTTGAAAATTTCAGTTGTAAAGTAGAAATATGCTCCGGCATGTAGAGTTTAAATTTCGAAAGTTGTATGATGTATGATGAATGTATGATTGTAATAACTTAGTTTAAATTGCTAGGAAGTGTAGATGATTATTTGTGTTGGATTTGTTTCGAGTTTTGAGGAGAAGAGGAATAGGCAAGGTCACTTTTGTTAATATTAGTCTTAACCCTTCATGTTATCTTTCGAGGTCTCATGAGATTGAGAGCGGCTTTTATTGACACTTGTGGTACTGTTAACACGATTGTTCTTAACTGAGTAAGGGGCATAAATGTTCACCTATTAGTGTGTATTGTCCTGACTTAGCATCGAAGTTTGTAAAACTAGATCTCAAATGCCCACAGACTGATCATTCTTCTCGGTGAAGGGATCGATAGGGGATTGTCCTCCGTGGAACCAACAAATGAGTCTTTTCTTGAGCTATTTTCGGATGATACATGCTAGCCTTCTGAAACCACGGAACGATTGTGTCTAGACAATATTACCTAGGTCGTATGTCTACCGAGCTTCAAAACTTGAGATAGATTCGATATGAGTGATCTTTTGTACTTAAAAGAAAACGTTTTGTGTAGTTCAAACTCTCGAGGTATATCGGATAACGTATGATACTACCGGGGGCTGCATCAGTCTATTACACCGTTATCTCCTCTACTCCACGTACCTTGAGAGTTAGAACAAACTTAAAAGCAATTAGACTTAAGACAATTTTCGATTCTGTTGACAGTATATATGGTACACCGCCAAGCATGTTCGGCGACCTCGTGGACCGTGCAACCGGCGTCATAGGTCCTACTTCCGGCATCTGGCAGGTAGACCGCAACCCCGGCTACATGTCCATTGTTCCACATCACCGGTGCCGCACCCGGAGGGCGTGCCACCGGGCTCCTAAAGTAGCTTCGTGAGTAAGGAATTGTGTAATAGTGTAATAAGCATCCCACATTGGAGAAGTTGTACAGGAGGGAGTCTTCCTTCCCTATAAATAGAAGGCTTCCCCCTTAGTGTTAAGGACTCTTGATCTTGGATACTTGCTACTCTTGGCATGTAACCACCACCGATGGCTTATTAGCCGGCTATAGTATATTCCAAGTAGACGTAGCCGTGCCTTCCGATGGCACGGTGAACCACTATATATCCTTGTGTTCATGTTCCATATTTATTATTCTGTCTCTACCAGGCCTACGGGTTTTAGGTACGAATAGATTCCATCATTGTAAAATTTCGTCACCTTATATTCTTCTTGCCGAGATTTGTTTCTTCTTTTGCCGATTGAGTGTATAGTGTGACATTGCTTGAAAGTTGTTTTGTAATCGCCAATGTCGTGGCTTGTAATAATGTATATTCTTACTTTTTATTTCTTCACGATGGTTCTAACATGTTTCATGTTGCAAATTTCAGAATAGTGCATGTCCGAGTCTAATCTTTGGACACGAGAACATCAAGGTCGATTGCAACGTTTGAACCAAGAGCTCACCATTTCCGTTGTAGCATCGCTGCCCCCATCCGAAACCTCTAGCTCGGTAGTATCATCACCTAGTTCGGCACCTTCCTCGCCGAGCTCTCCATCGTTCATCTCGTCGTTGTGTGATTTGCAAGGTCCTGAATTTGAGGCATTTGCCGAGCCTATTGTTGAGCCATCGAGAATGTCTTCAATTAGAGCTCAAAATGGTCATGTCACCGGAGGAGAAGGAGCCGCACCCTCTAACATAACATATCCTCCTTTGGAGACCGATAAGACAGGAGAAATTGAATTGAGGAGTGAATTCCTCCACAAGTTGAAGTCGTTTTATGGATTGCCAAGTGAGGATCCGAACAAGCACTTGCAATGGTTCAACTTCACCACAGAGAGCATGTGTCCAAGAGGGACCGATTTGCAACATTTCAAGATGAAGGCTTTTCTATTTTCGTTGGAAGATCAAGCGAATGAGTGGTTGTTTGAGGTACCTAGTGGCCGAATCACTTCATGGAATACAATGGTGGATGAGTTTTTGCTCAAGTACTTTCCCGCTTCACGTATCACGGATTTGAGGAAGCAAATCACTAGTGTGAGGCAAGCCACATATGAGACTTTCTTCAATTACTACAAAAGGTTCAACTCCCTAGTTTCTTTGTGTCCGTCGCATGGCATTAGTGATGGACTCTTGTTATAATATTTGTATGAGGGATTGCGCCTTATGGAGAAGGAGTTATTAGATTCGACCGCAGGAGGTAGTTTCTTGAAGTTAGACGCTACACCGGCAAGAAATTTATTGGAAGTTCGAGCATTGAACAACCAACAATTTGGCATGACACGCAGCAACGTCGTGAGGAGTGAGAAGGTACATGAAACGTCGTCTAGCTCAAAATTGAAAGAGAAAGTGGAGAAGCTTGCCGATTTGGTGAGTAGTTTGATGAAGGGAAAACGTGCCATAGTGTGTGGCGTGTGCACTGAAAATCATGAAACCGAGCAATGCCCTCAACTTGGATCGAATGAGGGATAGAGAAGTGTAACGCCATTGGTTTTCAAGGAGGCCAAAGGTACGGAAACTTCAATCTAAGGTTCAACGATCATCCAAACTTTAGGTGGTCGAACAATGATAATGTGTTGAGAGCACCGAACCAAAGAGCTGCTGCCCCTTATCAACCGAGAGCACAAGGGCCTTATGTGCCGAGAGCCCCTTTTCAGCCGAACCAAGGAGGGAAGCCGGGCCAAGTGCCATTTCAACCGAGCCAACCTCAAGCAATATCGAGCAATCCCAACTACGAAAATGCTTTGATTCAATCTCTTTCGAGTGCTACTCAAGCGTTGCTTGCGGGGCAACCAAATCACTCAAAAGACATAGGTGAGCTCAAGACTCAAATGGGGCAAGTAGTGGACTTCATGGGAAGATTTAAGTTGCCTAGCAAGACAATTCCTAATCTGAGAAACGAGCAAGCCAAAGTGATCAAAACTCGAAGTGGAAGGGAGTTGTTACCTCTGAGGAGCCCTAAGAAGACGAGCATGCCACTCAATGTGATCGAGGAAGAGGAGCAAGCTGCCGGCAGCCTACCTACTGCCCAGCAGCCTGCCTTGCGGGACTGCACTGCTGAGAGTCGCTGTCGAAACCGAGAGGAGGGGAGTTGCAGAGAAGCCTGCAGACGAGCCTCCTACTGCCGAGAAGGCTTCTGCTGATACAATAAGGAAGAACGAGGTTGAAAAAGATCCAGCAACATCAAAGAGAGAGGAGCAGCCAAGCCTAGCACGCAAGAGAGGAGTGCCGAGCTTATGCATTCCCTGCCCTTCTCGCTTTGCAAGATCGAAAAAGGATAAGTCCAACGAGGAAGTGTTGGAGATTTTCCGGAAAGTTCAAGTCAACATCCCTTTGTTGGAATGCATCAAGCAAGTACTGAAGTATGCAAAGTTTTGATAGGAGCACAAAGTGCTACGATATTAATATGTTTATACCCTCGTTTATGCTTTTTTTAGCCCTTATTTATCTAAGATCGAGTCATAATCTAGATTAATGTATATTTGGTAGAGTTTGGCAAAAATGTGCTTAAAAGATGGAAATTTACAGAAAATTAACACAGTGCTAAAAATCGAAGTCATATTATGTTTCGTTTATTCTGTAAAGCTTCCATGTTGCTTTTGATGGGTTTTTCTTCTCTTATGAGCAGTACACACATATATGATCGAGCAATGGAAAGAGTTCGAGTAATTGGAGTTAAAGAACATGTCGGGATTTGCCACGCAAATTCGGATTCAGTTGGTTCCAGGAATTCCCTGGGCTCATCACTCAACTTCCCAATTTTCCCCAGAAAAGCTCATTTAGAACTAGAAGACGCGCCATATATGCCTGAAAAGATCTCTGAGTCTAGTTTCCACATAAATTAGAATTGTATGAAAAAATATTTTCTTGAGAAAGTTATGCCCGATTGAAGACACAAAGGTCAAATCTGCCTAGAAGAATGGAAATTTCAGCTTATTCGCTGCTGATAGGCTGCAAATCTACAGATGCCAACTTGCAGCCTCGCCAGCACTAGCCGTGCCAGCACTAGCCTTGCCAGCCTGTCAACGCGCAAGCGCACATGCACCCCTGCACCCGAGAGCAAGCATCCTTGCTGAGAAGAGTTTCCGAATAATTTCCAAATCACTTCCTGCCTTCCTTCGTGACTGATGAATGCTGAAGCACGCAAGCAATGATAACCCTACAAAAGATCGTTAGTAGTATAAGCAAGTAGGGATCGTTCTAAGCCGGGGATTAAGGGTACCAGAAACATGAGAATGTTAACACAATTTATTCACATATGTACATAAAAACGTCACAATTGGGGGGTGAGATAAGGGTCGGCAGCCATAGGGCTGCCCTAAGCTAGATACGAAATAAAACGCAGGAATTTAAACTCTAAACTACTATGTACAAGTTTTGGTCGACATCTTTCACACAAAGCACTCATTAAAAACTATCACAAATCGAAACAAGTAACAAGTAGGGACTCACGAAAACATGCATTGAAATATTCAAGACTCAACTTAATTCCAACCTAACTAGACTCCTTAGGGGTTTATCTAGTCGATTTTAGATTTCACGAAAATACTTAGAATTAGCTTAGTGTATAATCCTAATCTTTAGCTAACCGATTAAAGACACTTAGTGTAGAAATTAACCAATTAGCATATAAGGCACGAAATCTCTTAGTCGGAAACAAGTTAACATGTAAGGCGTCACTCTTCATATTAGACAGGCAAGTTGTAAGAATTACTCAAACCCTAGGGTAACAACATAAACCAAATCGACTTAGTGTTCTAACTTGACCTATGTTACTACGGCAAGGGAATTCAACATCTAGACAACAACCATGGCCTACAAATGCATCTAAATATCTCCTTCGGTTGCACACGAATTCAAACAACTAATCAAGAAGAAATCGAGAATCAAGTCAAACAAGCATCCCTAAGACCTAACCGGTTACATATTTACAAATTATGTTTGCATATTTTTATCTTTCAAAGAACCATGAAATCAAAAATTTAATGTTAGCATGACACCAAGAATCAAACTCATGAACTACTTTAAATATACAAAACCAAATAAACAAATTGTCTTTACATAGACATAAAAACAAATACCAAAAGAATATCCAAACTACATAGACATAGTATCAAAAAATAAAAGAATTACCAGCCATGAGTAGAGAATGGATTACACTTTGAAACACCTTAGAAGCTTCGAAAAATGATGGACGGATGGAGGTTGAAGGTGTACGGCAGAAATTTTCTGGATGGTGAGAGAAGGGTTTTCGGCTTGCTTTTCTTTCTAAGACTTAAGGTAGAAAATTTGATAGAGCTTTAGACTTGTGTTTTGGCTTAGGATGTGACAGGTTTTTCTGAGAATTTGTTGGCTTTATATAGAGGAAAAAACCCTAGGGTTGCCGGCAACACAAAGGAATGAAAATTCATTTTCCTAGTTGGTTTATGTTTCCTTGCCGGTAAAGCTATGCATTCTTGGACTTTTATTCTGATCTTGGACTTCAATCGGCATCAATGACATAGCATGGACATGTCCAACAAGTCTTTAGGTCCAATATATATCCGATCCATGCTCCCAAAAATTCAATGGAGAGTTATCCTGATGCAACCGGGAAACTTCAGTTTTCCCGGCAGAATGACTTTGTCTCAGTAAATCCGGCATACCTTCCTCCTCATAACTCCGATTGATACGATTCCAAGTCCCAAAGAAACTAGACTCATAGAGCTTTCCATTGATATAAGACACATCCTCTGGTTCCAAACGATGCGTCCCACAGAAATTTCGAAATGCTGGACACAGTCTCAAAAAAATCATGGTAGTCCCTGGATCGTAATGCTCAGACTGCCAAGTTTCAGTTATCTTTTGGGTGACTTTCCGAACTCCGATTGATCTGAAATTTGGATACAATACTCTTTAACTTGCCAACAAAATTCATACCAAATTTCATTAAATTTGGAAAAGGATAGGTCAATTTAGCACAAGCCTCAAAATCACAAAAAAAACAAATTTTACTTTATTTCCTCAGAGTTCTAAACTTAGTCATTTTTCGGATTATTTAAGCACATTTTTCCAAAACTCAACCAAAATGATACTAAACTAAATTATGACTCGATCTTAGATAAATAAGGGTTAAACGAAGCATAAATGAGGGCAAAAACATATTAATATCGTCGCACATTGTGCTCCTATCAACTACCCCACACTTATCATTTGCTAGTCCCTTAGCAAAACTAAATAAAACTAAGACTCTAACTACTATTGCCCCTAACAATTTGTCTCAGGCTCGTATGTACATATAGCTTTCAAGTTAATGCATGAGAATGCTGAGCACGAAAATTCTAAGTTTCATGAACATGTAACATCAATATGAACGTGTAAGAGCAAAAAGTAAGCATATTAACTTGTTAAGCTAATTCGATCCTCCTCACTAGGCATACTCTCTTCTTTTCACTCGAAACATTGCTATTCACACATAAATATATGCAAGTGAAAGATAATGAATTTCAAAGAGTAACTTGCATATATCAAAGAAACGAAAGCACTTTGTGAATAAATTTTTAAGGAAAAACCTCATATCACTACCAGAAAAAAGTCTTTTCCCGACGAAATAAAAAAAAAAACGGCCAACGAATTAAAATTTTTGTCGGTACTTCCAACGAATAGCCGACGATTTTATTTTTCATCGGTGGAAAAACAAAATCGTCGGCCATAGTTTAACCATAGCCGACGATACTGTTTTTTCGTTGGTATAAACAAAAATCGTCGGCTATATTCATATATTAATCGATGATTTGGATTTTCGTCGGCATTTCTCTGAAACATTAGCCGACGAAAACTTTTGAAATTTTGGTCGACGAAATTGACATTTTCGTCGGCTATAAGTCTATATATTTTCAGATCTATCACTAACGATAAACTATTGCTTCATCCTTCAAACAGAAAAAAGTGATAAAATACGTTTACGGTTGAAAAATGACAAGATTCCGATAAAATCTGAGTGTCGAAAGATGCGGTCAAAGGTTTTATTCCTTCGTTTCCCTAATGGTAGCGTTACCTTCGGTAAATATTTTGAGGAAAATTTTTATACGATTAGTTGCATCTCATCGATTTGAAACTATTATCTGTTGAAGGTCAGGCAAAAAAACGTCATTTAGACAGTCCAATTACCATTTCTAAGCGTTTAGAGGTTTGACTTACCCGGTTGACCGTTTCGATCGAGCCTTTAACGTAGTCAGCTGAAGTTGGATTTTTTTCCATACGTGTATTTAATCTTAACGGTGATATCTGACGGTTGGAATAGATTTTCTAAACTTTTAGATTCAAAATCAAAACATATGCACTAATGTTCCTTAACTTGTTTACTAAGTGTTTGAGTGAATGTATAGTTTCAAATAGTTACTATACGTAGACTCTTCAAATGCAAAAATGTTGTGAAATAAGATATGACCGAAATAATGAAATACGTCTACAGTTGAAAAATGACAAGGTTCTGATAAAATCTGTGTGCCGAATGTTGCGGTTAACTGTTTTTTACTTTCGTTTTCCTATGGGTAGCCTGACGTTCGTTAAATCAATTTTGTAAAATTTTTATATGATTAGTTGCGTCTCATCGATTTGAAACTATTATCTGTTGAAGGTCAGGCCAAAAAACGTCATTTAGACAGTCCAATTACCATTTCTAAGCGTTTAGAGGTTTGACTTACCCGGTTGACCGTTCCGATCGAGCTTTTAACGTTGTCAGCTGAAGTTGGATTTTTTTCCATACATGTATTTAATCTTAACGGTGATATCTGACGGTTGGAATAGATTTCTAAACTTTTAGATTCAAAATCAGAACATATGCACGAATGTTCCTTAACTTGTTTACTAAGTGTTTGAGTGAATTGATAGGAGCACAATGTGCGACGACATTAATATGCTTATGCCCTCATTTATGCTTTGTTTAACCCTTATTTGTCTAAGATAGAGTCATAATATAGTTTAGTGTTATTTTGGTAGAGTTTTGGAGAATGTGTGCTTAATAATCGGAAAAATGACTAAGTATAGAAATCTAGAAATAAAGCAAAATATGTCTTTTTCGTGATTTTGAGGCTCGTGCTAAACTGATCTATCCTTTTCCAAATTTGATGAAATTTAGTATGCATATAATTGGTAAGCTAAAGTGTATTGTGTCAAAATTTCAGATCAATCGGAGTTCGGGAAGTCACCCAAATGAAGGCTGCAACTTGGCAGTTTGAGCAAACCAATCCAGGGACTACCAGGATTTTCCTGGGACTGTGTCCTGACTTCCGGAATTTCTGTGGGACACATCGCTTGGAACTAGAGAACGTGCCATATGCCGTTGGAAAGCTCTACGAGTCTAGTCTCTCTGGGACTTGGAATCGTAGCAAAATATTTCCTGAGCAAAAGGTTATGCCGGTTTGAATGCACAAATGTCAAGTCTGCCGAAAGAAGAAAACCTAAACCGAGTTCTACATGGATTTGGCTTACGAATGTGGACTGAATTCCATCCTTTGTGCAAGGTTTTTGGCTGAATTAATTCATGGAAAACCTAAAGAGATATTGCTCAATTATTCAGTCATTATCTTGGGAATTTTCGGCAGAAAATAGAGGAAGAAAATCGCAACAAATCCTGATCAAATTCGGCAGAATTCCTGTGCACGTCATCCAACTTCCACGGACTCTCCCGGATAGCTCGCAATGAATCAGAGTTCGAGCCTTATATGGATAGAAAGCTACGGGTGTCTAGTTTCCAACCCAACTGGAATCACCTCAATATCTCTTTTCTAGAGAAAGATATTCCATAATCTTCACTCGAAGGTCAAATCTGCCAGCAGGATAAGTTTGAGAAAAACTAGGTTTTGTGAACCCTAGTTGCAGCCACCCTTTGGCCTCTATATATTTGACGATTTTCACACAGAAAAGATCTCTTCTCTCTCACTTTTTACTAGCCGAAACTCTATCCAATTAGCACCACAAATCCCATACACTTTTACAAGCCGAATTCCACCATTCATCACCACCACCGATCGCATATCATCACCACCGAATCCTCTTTGCCGATTCCTCTACAAGGTTTCTTATAAAGTGTGATTCACTCAACTCTCATGGCTTGTAATTTTCTGTATAATTACTTAACTTTATCTATGAAGTTTGTAAGGATTTGTGGTTTGTTATTTGGTTTTATTAATTTTACATTGGATTTCCGAAATTCTGTTATGTGTTTTGGTTTTCTTTTTGTTTAATTGATGAACATGTATATGACGAATTGATTGTATGATAATAGGGCAGTAACTTTGTTTGATGATTTGATGATTTTATTTGGTTTATTTTCTGAATTCGTATGCACAACAAGTTTTAGGGTTAAGTGAAGCTTTAGCTAGGCTGATCTTGGGTTTAATTCTTTATGTTACCGAACCACAAATATGAGGTAAGTTATACACGAAGTTGATTTATCTTGTATTGGGTCTAAGGGATAGAGTAATTCAGAAAATATGCATGTTGAAGCAAGGTGAGGTGACGCCATACTTGTTGCATGTTTCCAATTCAACTCATTGTGCTTATGTGTTTCTTGGTTTAATTTCTACACGAAGTGTCTTTAAACTTATTAGCACTATGTTTAGGGTTATGCACGAAGCTAATTCTAAATAATTGAGGAGTTTTGAATGATTAGATGAACCACGAAGGGCTCTAGTTATAATTGGAACTAAATTGCATGAAATCGGATTCAATAAAGTTGCTGCCGTATTGTTGTTTGATCGGTTTGTTATGTGCATGTGAGTTTTGTGTGATGTGTGTTGTGTGAAAGATGTTGATCACATGTAAATATATAATTTAGGATTTAATTTCGTGTAGAATATAGAAACAAATTCTCCAACTCCCCCATATGATTTTGTAATGCTTTATGTGATTGAACGCCCTGATTTCCCCGGATTGAACGATCCCTACTTGTCCTATACTAACGATGACACAAGAGGGTAATATGTGTATGAAGTTGTTTTGCAGGTACAGATTATGCTCGTATTATAGCTCCATCAATTTTTGGCGCCGTTGCCGGGGAAATTAAAATCTTTTGATTCATGAAGTGGTAATTTATAACTTTGTATCAATTTTTGGATGTGTATAATTTTTCCTTAGTTTTGGGATATGTATAATAGAATTTTCGGACTTGTAATAGTAAGTAGGAAATTTTCGGTTTTTGGTTTTTGGTTTTGCATGAGTTGCCGATTATGTGCTATAATTTTTGTGTGATTGTTTGTAACACTTAGATAAATTTCTAGGAAGTTGATAGTTTTTGTGTATGTTTTGAGTTTATTGTACTTTCTAAAGTGTAACATGTAGGTGAAGCCTCTTTTGTTGATCATAACCAAAACCCTTCATACGAATGGTGCTTTGTTGAATCCGTTTTATGTAGATTGGGAAACGCGGGATACTTCCCCCCCACGCATACAGGCGACATTTCAGCAATAGTATTACTTCTATGAGGTTGAGGGCGGTTTTAATCAACACTTGTAGACCGCTAGGACCCGAGTTTATTTTACAAAGTATAGGGCAAGTTATTTTCATTGATTGGTTCGAGGTTTGTAAAACTGGTTCTCAAAATCCACAGACTGATGATCATTCTCGGTGAGTGAGTCGATAGGGGACTTGTCCTCCGTGGTTACCCACTTTGAGACCTGCCTGGTTCCTAAAGAGAGTTTACTCTCCGTGAATTTTAACGACACCGCCTTTGAAAAGTAAAATATGTTCGACCTAGACAACCGCTTGTGCCGAAGCATCACCTCACTTTAGACGCTAGAAAATAACTTGAACATATGTGAATCTATCTTTCTTCAAAACAAAATTCGTCTTTGATTTTTTAGGTATATCGGAATAAGCATGATACTACCTTGGGCTGCATCAGTCCATTGCACTGTTATATCCTCTGCTCCACGTACCTCGAATTTTAAAGTTGTGTGAATAAAAAGAAATAGACTCTAGGTTCGGCAATCTCACACAATTTTCGATACTCTTGGAAAACTAGGACCGAATTCTAGTTTGTTACTTGTGAAATTTGTGAAATTTGTGAAAGTTTGAAACTCTTGTGTGCTATCTATATGTACATTTCGTTGGTTATTATAACATTTACACAAATACTTTTGTTTTTCTTTTTGAATTCCTTGCCTAAACACGTGATTTTCGAATAATTTCAGGGACATGAATGTCCAATTGGTCACGCGACATTAGAGGCCGTTTGTATCGAATTGGAGAGATATACGATCTAGAATTGCCAGCAACTCTAGGTCAAGCACGTTCACCATCACCAGAACATCAGTTTGTATCTCCCACCTCATCACTTTTTGACAGAAATTTCGTTGCACCACCATCACCATTTCCTTCAGAGTCTTCGTGTGAACTTAATCCTTTGTTTCACGAAGAACCAGAGTTTGAGCTACTTCAGAGTCCCATACCAATTCAATATTTGAACTTTGATTTACCTGATCCCATATTTAATATGACTTCATTGAGGGAAGAGAATGGGCAAGTCGATGTGCCACAAGGAGGAGCGGCAAGACCGAGTAATGTGACATATCCTGCTGTTGCACCTGGCAAATCAGCAGAGTTTGAGTTGAAAGGTGGATTTATTCACCAGTTGCCGAAGTTTTATGGACTTAGTGAAGAGGATCCTAATCGCCATATCCACAAGTTTGAGTTTCGATGTGAGTCAATGTGTCCAACTGGGGCAGATTTGCAGCATGTGAGGATGAAAGCATTTCCTTTCTCACTTGAAGAAAGGGCAGCCGAATGGTTCTATGTAATGCCACCAGGAAAAATGACGTCTTGGAACACAATGGTGAAGGAATTTCTCACAAAATATTTTCCTTCATTAAGGGTGACACAAATCAGAAAGGAGATCACCTCAATTAGACAAGAGCCAGACGAGAGCTTTGATGTGTACTATGATAGGTACAAATCTTTGGTGGCAACGTGTCCTAATCATGGGATATGTGAGGGTCTTTTGCTGCAGTATTTTTATGAAGGGTTGCGTCCTTTGGAGCGTAGATTTCTTGACTCAGCGGCTGGAGGATCTTTGATGGAAAAGAGCAAGGAGGAAGTTAAGAACTTGTTGGAAATGCATTTCACTAACCAACAACAGTTCGGGTCTACTTCCTCTCAACCGTTGGCGCCACCACAAGCAAATCAAGGAGGCATGGCGTATCAACCTAGACCTCAAGGACAGTTTCAAGGATTTGCAAGATCTCAGCAACAATTCTACAGCAACAATGCTCAAGCATCATCGAATCCTAACTATGATGCAATGCTGAAATCTTTGAATGATGCAACTCACACATTGTTGCAATCTACAACCTCAAACACTAAGGATATTTTTGAGCTGAAGAATCAGATGGGAAAGGTTGTGGATTTTATGGGGCAGATCCAAGAACAAGGGAGGTTACCTGGAGGAGTAATCCCTAACCCCAAGAATGAGCAAGCAAAGTCAATCACCACGAGTGTGGTAAAGTCTTGGAAGGGCCGAATGTTGGGAGGACTATTGAGGCCGTGGTGGAGTGTGATGATGATATTGCCGAGCATAAGGTGGCACACGGCAAGGATGGTGTAGCACACGGCAAGGAGGCTGAGAAGAATAAACCAAGCAAGGATGAGCTCGATGTGATGAAGAAAAGGGACTTGGAGAAAGATCCCGCAACCTCAGAAACACACAAGGGAAATAACTCAAACTCAAGTGGTTTAGTTAATACTAACCTATCTTCATGTTTGCCTTTCCTTCCAGATTTGCTAAATCGAAGAAGGAGAAATCAGATGAGGAGGTACTTGATATCTTCAGACGTGTGGAGGTAAACATTCCATTGCTTGAGTGCATCAAGCAGATTCCAAAATATGCCAAGTTTTTGAAGGAGCTTTGCACAACAAGAAGGCATACAAGGGAGGAGCAGGTGGTGAAGATGAGTGAGACGGTTTCAGCCGTCATTCAAAGAAAGCTCCCACCGAAAATGAAAGATCCTGGCAGCTTTACTATTCCTTGCATTATTGGACAATGTTGTTTTTCTAATGTTTTGCTAGACCTAGGAGCGTCAATTAATGTGATGCCCTATAATGTTTATAAGTCTCTAGGTCTAGGAGAATTGAAGAGAGAGAATGTGATTATTCAATTGGCTGACAGATCTAACAAATATCCTGAGGGATATGTTGAGGATGTTCTTGTGCAGGTTAATCATCTGATATTTCCTGCAGATTTTTATGTGCTTCATATGGAAGATTCACCCCACAATTCAACTCAATTATTTTTGGGGCGACCATTTATGAGAACCGCAAGAACAAAGATAGACGTTGCAGAAGGCAACCTCACCATGGAGTTTGATGGTGAAGTTATTAGCTTCAACGTGTTTGAAGCTATGAGGTATCCAGTTTCTGATTTAAAACCTTGCTATGCTATTGATGTTGTTGATTCGTTTGCACAGGTTTTATTAGAAACTATGGATCAATAGCAATTAGCTATTGAGATGGGGGCCGGAATTGACGAACAAAAGAGAGAGGAGACGACGGATTGGAATGGCAAGTCTCGGCTTGAACTTGAGCCGAGCATCATGAATGTTGTTGCCGAGCTAGAGGCAGTCCCTCATCTAAGGTATAAACGTTTCACGTTAATTCCAATTACTACTAATAAATTGTTACCATCTGTGGAACAGGCCCCAATGTTAGAGCTTAAGGCTCTACCTGATAATTTGAAGTATGCATATCTTGGAGACGATGATACTTTACTAGTGATTGTGTCATCAAAGCTGAGCGAGCAGCAAGAACAGAGACTGATTGATGTGCTTAAAAGAAACAAAACCGCCATAGGTTGGACGTTGGCGTACATCAAGGTATAAGCCCTACAACTTGTGTTCATAGGATCTTGTTGGAGGAGGATGCCAAGCTGACAAGAGAAGGCCAGAGACGTCTTCACCCACCAATGATGAAGATTGTGAAGGATGAGGCGATCAAACTTTTAGATTGTGGCGTCATATATCCTATCTCGGATAGCCAATGGATTTCACCTGTTCAAGTTGTACCCAAGAAGAGTGGAGTTACTGTGGTAAAGAATGAGAATAATGAGTTCGTGCCTCAGAGATTGGTCACAGGTCATAGGATGTGTATTGACTACAGAAAGTTGAATGCGACTACACGAAAAGATCACATGCCTTTGCCTTTCATGGATCAGATGCTGGAAAGATTCGCTGGACACGAGTTCTATTGCTTTTTGGATGGGTATAGTGGGTACAATCAGATTTGTATTCATCCGGATGACCAAGAAAAGACAACGTTCACATGTCCCTTCGGTACGTTTGCTTATCGACGTATGCCTTTTGGTTTATGCAACGCACCAGGTACGTTCCAACGTTGTATGTACTCTATTTTCTCTGATTATATTGAAAATATCATTGAAGTCTTTATGGATGATTTTAGTATATATGGAAAAGACTTTGATGCATGTTTAGAAAATTTAGAGTTAATCTTGGAAAGATGTGTTGAAACTAACCTTGTATTGAATTGGGAAAAATGTTACTGTATGGTAAATCAAGGGATAGTTTTAGGTCACATTATTTCTGCTAAGGGAATTGAGGTTGATAAGGCTAAGATTGATATTATGCTTCACTTACCCTCTCCCACAACTGTGAGAGAGGTACGTTCGTTTCTTAGCCATGCAGGATTTTATCGAAGGTTTATCAAGGATTTTTCCTTGGTAGCAAAACCCTTGTGTTCTCTTTTGCATAAAGATGTTCCGTTCGTGTGGAGTGAAGAGTGTGAAGCAGCTTTCGGCAAGCTCAAGACATTGTTGACGTCGGCCCCTATAATGGTGCCACCAGATTGGAGTCTTCCGTTTGAGCTAATGTGCGATGCATCAGACTATGTTGTTGGAGCAGTTCTTGGTCAACGAAAAGACAAGAGGCCGAATGCCATATACTATGCCTCTAGGACTTTGAATGATGCTCAATTGAATTATTCCACCACAGAGAAAGAGCTATTGGCTGTTATTTTTGCTTTAGAAAAATTTCGTGCATATCTATTGAATTCTAAAGTGATTGTTTATTCTGATCATGCAGCCCTTAGATATTTGATGAAGAAGAAAGACGTCAAGCCATGTTTGATTCGATGGATTCTCTTACTCCAAGAGTTTGATATCGAAATTAAGGACAAGAAGGGAAGCGAAAATATTGTAGCGGATCATTTGAGCAGAATTGTGCAAGAGGAAGAGACGTTGCCTTTGCAAGAATCTTTTCCAGATGAACAACTTTTTCGTTTGGAGACACACGCACCTTGGTATGCTGATATTGTGAATTATTTGGTTACTAAGACTTTTCCTAGTAATATTTCGCAGGATACCAAGATACGGATCAAAAAGATGTCAAGGCACTACATTTGGGATGATCCATATCTATGGAAGCATTGTAGTGATCAAATCATTCGACGTTGTGTCCCACAAGAAGAGCATAGGCCGATCCTTGCTCTTTGTCATTCTGAGGCGTGTGGAGGCCATTTTGGGCCTAGGCGTACTGCCCTTAAGGTATTGGATTGTGGATTCTTTTGGCCTACACTTTTCAAAGATGCTTATACATTTTGTATGACATGCGATAGATGCCAAAGAACAGGTAATATTGGTTCTAAAGATCAGATGCCTCTTTCCCCTATAATTGTTGTTGAAATATTTGATGTTTGGGGTATTGATTTTATGGGACCTTTTCCATCATCCAAAGGTTTTCTGTATATCTTATTGGCAGTTGATTATGTTTCTAAGTGGGTGGAGGCGAAAGCCACAAGGACTAATGATTCTAAAGTTGTTGCAGGATTCTTGAGAACTAACATATTTTCTAGGTTTGGAGTACCACGTGTGCTTATAAGCGATGGAGGTTCTCACTTTTGCAACAGAACCATAGAGGCTTTACTCAGGAAATATGGAGTCACTCACAAGGTTTCCACCCCATATCACCCTCAGACTAGTGGAATGGCAGAAGTATCAAATAGGGAGATCAAGCGAATATTGGAGAAAACTGTTGGTCCAACAAGGAAGGATTGGAGCAATAGACTTGAGGATGCTTTGTGGGCATATAGGACAGCCTACAAGACGCCTATAGGGATGTCTCCCTTTAGGCTAATATACGGCAAAACATGCCATCTTCCGGTGGAATTGGAACACAAGGCATAGTGGGCGGTAAAAGAATTTAACATGAATGTTGATGATGCAGGTATTCACCGAAAATTGCAGATTGGAGAGTTTGAAGAAATCAGGAATGATGCATACGATGCGTCTTGGATTTATAAGGAGAAGACGAGGTTATACCACGACAAGAAGCTAAGAAGAAAGACGTTTCTAATTGGCCAAAAAGTTTTGTTATATCATTCTCGTCTTAGATTATTTCCTGGAAAATTAAGGTCACGTTGGATTGGCCCTTATATTGTTACTAATGTGTTTGCTCATGGTGCTATAGAAATCAAAAGTGAAGTTTCAGGTAAAATTTTTAAGGTGAATGGTCATCGACTTAAGCCTTATTATGAACCTTTTGAAAAGCAACTTGAGGAAATTGACATTGAGGATCCACCAAGATCGGCATTAATGGAGAAAAGAGTCTAGGCTGAGTAGACTATAAACATTAAGCGCTGCATGGGAGGCAACCCATTTCAACCAAAATTGTGAAGGAGCCATCAACGAGAGTTTGAATTTTCTAAATCCCTAAACTCTTTTTGGTTGAATTGTATAAATGTGAAATTTGTGAATTTTATCATATGCTTAGAAATTACAACATTATTTCTGGTTTACATTGAGGACAATGTAATTTTCTAAGTGTGGGGTAGAGAATACATGTTTTACATATTGGTTTTCTATTTGGTTTAAAAAAAAAAAAAATCGTTTGTTTTGTTTTGTTTGAGTCTTAGGATGCCCTTAAATAGTCTATGATGATTATATCTTTGAATGCATAGATGATGGTTTTGCATAATCTTGAAAATAATTGTGAGTTTCATGGACTTTGTGATTGGTATGAACATTTGAGACTTGAACTTAATTGTGTAATAAGCATGCATGTTTGTGTTGATTTTGTTCCATAATAACCTGTGTGAGCTTTGATGCCATATACTTTCTTCATGAGCGATAAATATAAAAAATGGGCAGAATTTTCAAATCTCATTATTCTTTGTATAATCAATGACTATGTGCTATAACTTTTTGATGGACTCTAGAATGCTAGAACTTGCTCTTGTTGATTTTTGAGACTATTATTCATAACTTGCCATGATTTTGAATATGATTGAAAAGATCTTGTTAGGATTACCACCAAAGTCAAACAAAGCATGTGCCTAATTTGTGCCCGTCGTGGGACTCCTTAGTTTTAACCCCATTGAGCCTATATTTAGCCATTTTCTTTCATCACCATGATACACATTCCTTGAACTCAGAATAGTTTAACCCTTTCCCTTGTTATCAAGACTTGGTAAAGCTGAATTTTATTGTGGAATTGTACTTTGGGGTGATGATATGAAGTAAGTGTGGGGTGAACTTGTCCAAAAGAAAGAAAAATTTTGTTGCCGAAATAAAAAGAAAAGAAAAGAAAATCGGACAGAAAAATGAAAAGAAAAAAAAAATTGATCCGAGAAAAAATGCAAAGGTTTCGGCAAAAGAAAAGAAAAGAAAAGTTTGGATTGAGTTCTTATTGTGAATTTGGAGTTGTTTGATAATTGAAGGTCTATTATTGATATATTTGACCTTTGTCCTTGTTCACTATGTTTTGGGGAAGAAAAAAATGAAGTTTGGGTCCAACATGATAAAATTTGGCCCTCGAATTGAAGTCATAAGGAGTATTGAGCTTTGCTAAGTCTTGGTGACATTGTTATCACCACCATTCTAAATTCGAATTCCTTATGCCTAACCCCATTATCTCCCTTATTTTGATCTTTTCATGATTCTTAAGATTGGTAAACTTTGATTGTGGAGATTTTCTCAAGAGTAAGCATATGGTTTTTGGTCCATTCGTGCACATAATTGTTACATGAGATTCTTCTGAAAATATTATTCACAAAGTGCTTTTATTTGTTGAAATATGCAAGCTATTTGTTGCCTTACAATCTGTTCTCTTGCATATACTTTGAGTGAATATTGTCATATCATGTGTGAAAAGAAGAGAGTATGCCTAGTGAGGAGGATTAGATCAACTTAACATGTTTACATGCTTATTTTTCTCACTTCTGACTTATTCATGCTATGAAATTTATCTATGACGCTTGGAATTTATGTGCTTACATTTACTTGCTTAACTTGAAAGCTATGTGCTTAAAGATCCTGAGAAAATCATTTAGGGGCAGTAGTCGAGTCTTTTTGTTTTGTTTTGCTAGGGACTAGCAAAGGCTTAGTGTGGGGTAGTTGATAGGAGCACAATGTGCGAAGATATTAATATGCTTATGCCCTCATTTATGCTTTGTTTAACCCTTATTTGTCTAGAATAGAGTCATAATATAGTTTAGTGTTATTTTAGTAGAGTTTTGGAGAATGTGTGCTTAATAATCGGAAAAATGACTAAGTATAGAAATCTGGAAATAAAGCAAAATATGTCTTTTTCGTGATTTTGAGGCTCGTGCTAAACTGATCTATCCTTTTCCAAATTTAATGAAATTTGGTATGCATATAATTGGTAAACTAAAGTGTATTGTGTCAAAATTTCAGATCAATCGGAGTTCGGGAAGTCACCCAAATGAAGGCTGCACCTTGGCAGTTTGAGCAAACCAATCCAGGGACTACCAGGATTTTCCTGGGACTGTGTCCTGACTTCCGGAATTTCTGTGGGACACATCGCTTGGAACTAGAGAACGTGCCATATGCCGTTGGAAAGCTCTACGAGTCTAGTCTCTCTGGGACTTGGAATTGTAGCAAAATCTTTCCTGAAAAAAAGGTTATGCCGGTTTGAATGCACAAAGGTCAAGTCTGCCGAAAGAAGAAAACCTAAACCGAGTTCTACATGGATTTGGCTTACGAATGTGGACTGAATTCCATCCTTTGTGCAAGATTTTTGGCTGAATTAATTCATGGAAAACCTAAAGAGATATTGCTCAATTATTCAGTCATTATCTTGGGAATTTTCGGCAGAAAATAGAGGAAGAAAATCGCAACAAATCCTGATCAAATTCTGCAGAATTCCTGTGCACGTCATCTAACTTCCACGGACTCTCCCGGATAGCTCGCAATGAATCAGAGTTCGAGCCTTATATGGATAGAAAGCTACGGGTGTCTAGTTTCCAACCCAACTGGAATCATCTCAATATCTTTTTTCTAGAGAAAGATATTCCATAATCTTCACTCGAAGGTCAACTCTGCCAGCAGGATAAGTTTGAGAAAAACTAGGTTTTGTGAACCCTAGTTGCAGCCACCCTTTGGCCTCTATATATTTGACGATTTTCACACAGAAAAGATCTCTTCTCTCTCACTTTTTACTAGCCGAAACTCTATCCAATTAGCACCACAAATCCCATACACTTTTACAAGCCGAATTCCACCATTCATCACCACCACTGATCGCATATCATCACCACCGAATCCTCTTTGCCGATTCCTGTACAAGGTTTCTTATAAAGTGTGATTCACTCAACTCTCATGGCTTGTAATTTTATGTATAATTACTTAACTTTGTCTATGAAGTTTGTAAGGATTTGTGGTTTGTTATTTGGTTTTATTAATTTTACATTGGATTTCCGAAATTCTGTTATGTGTTTTGGTTTTCTTTTTGTTTAATTGATGAACATGTATATGACGAATTGATTGTATGATAATAGGGCAGTAACTTTGTTTGATGATTTGATGATTTTATTTGGTTTATTTTCTGAATTCGTATGCACAACAAGTTTTAGGGTTAAGTGAAGCTTTAGCTAGGCTGATCTTGGGTTTAATTCTTTATGTTACCGAACCACAAATATGAGGTAAGTTATACACGAAGTTGATTTATCTTGTATTGGGTCTAAGGGATAGAGTAATTCAGAAAATATGCATGTTGAAGCAAGGTGAGGTGACGCCATACTTGTTGCATGTTTCCAATTCAACTCATTGTGCTTATGTGTTTCTTGGTTTAATTTCTACACGAAGTGTCTTTAAACTGATTAGCACTATGTTTAGGGTTATGCACGAAGCTAATTCTAAATAATTGAGGAGTTTTGAATGATTAGATGAACCACGAAGGGCTCTAGTTATAATTGGAACTAAATTGCATGAAATCGGATTCAATAAAGTTGCTGCCGTATTGTTGTTTGATCGGTTTGTTATGTGCATGTGATTTTTGTGTGATGTGTGTTGTGTGAAAGATGTTGATCACATGTAAATATATAATTTAGGATTTAATTTCGTGTAGAATATAGAAACAAATTCTCCAACTCCCCCATATGATTTTGTAATGCTTTATGTGATTGAACACCCTGATTTCCCCGGATTGAACGATCCCTACTTGTCCTATTCTAACGATGACACAAGAGGGTAATATGTGTATGAAGTTGTTTTGCAGGTACAGATTGTGCTCGTATTATAGCTCCATCATGAATGTATAGTTTCAAATAGTTACTATACGTAGACTCTTCAAATGCAAAAATGTTGTGAAATAAGATATGACCGAAATAATGAAATACGTCGACGGTTGAAAAATGACAAGGTTCTGATAAAATCTGTGTGCCGAATGTTGCGGTTAACTGTTTTTTACTTTCGTTTTCCTATGGGTAGCCTGACGTTCGTTAAATCAATTTTATAAAATTTTTATATGATTAGTTGCGTCTCATCGATTTGAAACTATTATCCGTTGAAGGTCAGGCAAAAAAACGTCATTTAGACAGTCCAATTACCATTTCTAAGCGTTTAGAGGTTTGACTTACCCGGTTGACCGTTCCGATCGAGCCTTTAACGTAGTCAGCTGAAGTTGGATTTTTTTCCATACATGTATTTAATCTTAACGGTGATATCTGACGGTTGGAATAGATTTTCTAAACTTTTAGATTCAAAATCAGAACATATGCACTAATGTTCCTTAACTTGTTTACTAGTGTTTGAGTGAATGTATAGTTTCAAATAATTACTATACGTAGACTCTTCAAATGCCAAAATGTTGTGAAATAAGATATGACCGAAATAATGAAATACGTCGACGGTTGAAAAATGACAAGGTTCTGATAAAATCTGTGTGCCGAATGTTGCGGTTAACTGTTTTTTACTTCGTTTTCCTATGGGTAGCCTGACGTTCGTTAATTCAATTTTGTAAAATTTTTATATGATTAGTCGTCTCATCGATTTGAAACTATTATCTGTTGAAGGTCAGGCAAAAAACCGTCGTTTACCTAGACTAATTTCTGTTTTTAAGCGTTTAGAGGTTTGACTTTGTAGTTTGACCTATAGTTTAGCCGACGATCCGCGATCTATTTCGTCGGCTAAACTCTTGCGATCCGGCCCTTATTATTGTCCGCCATTGGATGGCTCAGATCCGACGGCTGTTGATCTTCCAAAGTATAGCCGACGACATTCAAAGAATAGCCGACGAAATCTTGTAAATCGTCGGCTAAACTCTTGCGATCCGCGCCTTTTTATTGTCCGCCGTTGGATGGCTCAGATCCGACGGCTGTTTATATTTCAAAGTATAGCCGACGACATTCAAAGAATAGCCGACGAAATCTTTTAAATCGTCGGCTATTATCTCTGCTATAAAAGCTGAAAGTCGCAGCAGCCCGACTTTTTCTCTCCTAAACCCTAAAACATCTCCTCCTCCTCCTTCTCCTCCTCCTCCGGCCTCCTCCTCCTCCTTCCCCTCCTCTTCCGGCCTCCTCCTCCTCCTTCCCCTCCTCCTCCGGCCTCCTCCTCCTCCTCCTTCCCCTCCTTCCCCTCCTCCTCCTCCTCCTCCAATCTTAACGGTAATTTTTTTTTTTTTTGCAATTTATTTTAATTGTATAATTTAGGTATATAATTTAGATATTTAAGTGTGTGTTAAATTGTTATATATATTGGTTATATATATAAATTGTTAGATTAATTATATATATAAATTTGTAGATTAATTATATAAATTGTTATATATATGTTAATATATACACATATTTGTATGTATATATATGTATATATATATATATGTTCATGTATATTTTAATTGTTATATATAAATTATTAAATTAATTATATATATAAATTGGTAGCCTAATTATATAAATGGTTATATTTATGTTAATATATAAATGGTTATTTGTTTGTATATATATGTTAATGATGAAATATAGTTATATTTGTATATAAATGGTTATATTTATGTTAATGGTTAGTATTATTTAAAATTAGTTAAATTATAAATATTAATTTGTTTGTATGTTTTAAAATATGTTAGTATTATTGGTTATTATATTAATTAGAATTTGTTATTTAATGTAATATAATTTAATATTAATTAATGTATTAATTTATTTGTTTCCAGATGGCCGATGCATTTAGACAGCTATTCGGAGGCCGTCGTTCCAGATCTAGGGGTTCTTGAAGTTCTGGCGGATCCGGAGACTCCGAGAGGACCCCTAGCCAGCCTGAGAGGACCACCAGCCAGCCTCAAAGGATCGATTCATCCCAGCCGCGGAGGAGTGTGAGCAACCGGCACCAGACCCTTTTATCGGCGGGGCGGCCGTCGAGCAGTTCATGTCCCCCTCTCCGGCCAGATCCTCCGAGATGTAGTACGCAGCTATTTCAGGACGACATAGCTCCAGACGTTTATCAGGTCCGTATGCCTGAGGTTCATCGGGAGCTGATGACGAGTCCTGCGCCGTCTGCTGCTGACTCTACTGAGGGGCCTACTCTCCCTAATCAGCTATACCTGCCATACAACATTCCTGCCATACCCGAGGTCAACGAGCGTGGTGTGCCCATATGGCCTGCTAGGCCTCAGTACGTGAGTGTTGCGGAGGCATACCATTATGAGCCATTTCAGAGACCTGAGCTCCTGATTTCGGCGAGATTAAAAGGAAAGTCGACAGACAGGTCATCGAGTTCAGGTAAAATTTGATTTTATTAATTAAATATTTTATTAAAATTAACGCACTAATATTTAATTTTATTAACCAATCGTCGTTTATGTGATAGGGACCGCCGCTAGCAGTTCAAGCAGGAATACGAGAGGTGTCATATGTTTTGATACGCTCAGGAAAAGTGTTGAGACCAGCGGGAGGATCCAGATCAACGAACCCCCTAATCAGGATGTTCAGGGGAAAAAACGCCGCGATTACGCGGGTTGCGTGGGAGCACTAATTACGGATAGAGTCCCTATGTTGTGGACACGGTGGGCTGATGTGCCGGAAGAGATCAAGAGGGAGGTCAACAACGCGGCGTCGGTGAGTAATTTAAAAAACTTAATTTCTTTATCGTAATATTTAATAATTTCCGGTATTGTTATAATTTTAAAACTAATAAAATATTATCTTTTAGGCATACTTCGAGATTGCCGAACACAAGCAGGCTTGGGCGTACGCGATGCAGAACTCGAGGTACATTGGGAATTCCTCATCTTATAATTTGAAATATTTTATGATATTAATAATATTTCTAATGCACTTTTGTTTTTTCCGTAGGTTCAAAGAGTGGAAGAACGAGCTCCGTACCCACTTTACCGAATACGACAAATATGGTCGTATGGGTACTCCAAGAGAGTTCATGTTCAGGGAGTACGAGTGGCGTTGGTTGAAGACAGTAGACTTCAACAACCCAGTTATGCAGGTAAATACTAAACTTAACTATAAATGTTTATTTTGTTAATATTTTAATTATTAGTTTAATTATTTTATAATTATTACACTAATATTTTTTTATGCATTTTTCTAATATTTTATTATTTGTTTGAAGGAACGGTCTCGAATAAATTCTGCGAACCGCCGCGGTAACTCAACCCCCCATCATGGTGGTTCTAGGCCATTTTCACAATATCAGGAGGAGGCGCTTAGAGATCATCCTTTAAGCAACCCGTACGTAGAGACGTTCAAGAAGGCTTATCCATTAGCGACAGAAGAGCTTGTAAGTCGTTGATTACGATTTTAAAATTTTAATTATTAATTTTATTTAATTATATATTTGTTAGAATATTAATTTTTTTTTTCCCGTTTAATTAGGAGAGGGTGAACCGGGCCGAAGAAGAAGTGTTGCAGGAAGTAGTTCGGGAGACACAACCGAACATTTCAGAGGAAGATCTGCAAGAAGCCCTGAGCTAGGTCGACCGATCGAATGTCCAAACTGCAGCGAGGATATTCGACGCAGCCTTCCCAAAACGGTCAAACGACTACTACTGCTGGGGTTTGGGAAGTTCTGGAATAGGGGTCCTGAAGACCACTAAGGGAGCTCAAAAGAGGGGAGGCGGGGACACCCAACAGATGAAGGGGGAAATGCAGAGATTGGCAGAAGAAAATGCAAGATTGGCGGCCCAATTCCAGAGAACACAGTAGTATCATATGGAAATGGAGCGTTGGCATGCTGAATGCGAGAGAATTCAGCGACAGAACTACGCCGGCCAACAAAACTGGTGGTATGCTATGTTCGCGGCACAACAACAAGGCCTTGAACCCCCGCCCCCGTTTGAGCCGTTAGATGAACCTCGAATGCCGAGAGCTCCCGAGTTCATTCAGCAGGATGACGAGCATGATGGACAGCACTACCAGCTTTGACAGAATAGCCGACGAAATTTTTTTCGTCGGCTATTCCAAATTTTCGTCGGCTATTCCTTCTACCGACGAAAATTTCGTCGGCTATAATTCGTCGGTAAAACCCCGTCGGTAATACCAATGGCCGACGAAAAAAACCAATTCGTCGGCCATTCCAACCATGGCCGACGAAAATGATTTCGTCGACCAAAGCTTGGTCAGTATAGCCGACGATTTGAGCTATTTCGTCGGCTATTTCGTCGGAATATATTAATATTTTAAAGTTATAGCCGACGAAATAATGTCAATTTCGTCGGCTATAACTGCATTTTGGGCAAAAAAAAATACCGGATCGGAGGAGGAGGAGGAGGCTGGAGGAGGAGGGGAAGGAGGAGGAGGAGGAGGAGGCCGGAGGAGGAGGAGGGGAAGGAGGAGGGGAAGGAGGAGGAGGCTGGAGGAGGGGAAGGAGGAGGAGGAGGCCGGAGGCCGGAGGAGGGAAGGAGGAGAGAAAAAAGGCGGGAGGAAGCGATTTAAAATATTTAGAAGGAGAATAGCCGACAAAATTAATATATTTCGTCGGCTATACTTTGGAAAATCAACAGCCGTTGGATCTGAGCCATCCAACGGCGGACAATAAAAAGGCGCGGATCGCAAGAGTTTAACCGACGAATTCAAATATTTCGTCGGCTATGCTTTGGAAAATCAGCAGCCGTTGGATCTGAGCCATCCAACGGTGGACAATAAGCGGATCGAAGGAGTTCAGCCGACGACATATACTTTTCGTCGGCTAAACTTAGAGAATAGCCGACGATTTGAGCTATTTCGTCGGTTATTTCGTCGGAATATATTAATATTTTAAAGTTATAGCCGACGAAATAATGTCACTTTCGTCGGCTATAACTGCATTTTGGGCAAAAAAAAATACCGGATCGGAGGAGGAGAAGGAGGAGGAGGAGGAGGCTGGAGGAGGAGGGGAAGGAGGAGGAGGAGGAGGAGGAGGAGGAGGCCGGAGGAGGAGGGGAAGGAGGAGGAGCAGGAGGCCGGAGGCCGGAGGAGGGAAGGAGGAGAGAAAAAAGGCGGGAGGAAGCGATTTAAAAGATTTAGAAGGAGAATAGCCGACGAAATTAATATATTCCGTCGGCTATACTTTGGAAAATCAACAGCCGTTGGATCTGAGCCATCCAACGGCGGACAATAAAAAGGCGCGGATCGCAAGAGTTTAACCGACGAATTCAAATATTTCGTCGGCTATGCTTTGGAAAATCAGCAGCCGTTGGATCTGAGCCATCCAACGGTGGACAATAAGCGGATCGAAGGAGTTTAGCCGACGACATATACTTTTCGTCGGCTAAACTTAGAGAATAGCCGACGATTTGAGCTATTTCGTCGGCTATTTCGTCGGAATATATTAATATTTTAAAGTTATAGCCGACGAAATAATGTCACTTTCGTCGGCTATAACTGCATTTTGGGCAAAAAAAAATACCGGATCGGAGGAGGAGAAGGAGGAGGAGGAGGAGGAGGAGGAGGCTGGAGGAGGAGGGGAAGGAGGAGGAGGAGGAGGAGGAGGCCGGAGGAGGAGGGGAAGGAGGAGGAGGAGGAGGCCGGAGGCCGGAGGAGGGAAGGAGGAGAGAAAAAAGGCGGGAGGAAGCGATTTAAAAGATTTAGAAGGAGAATAGCCGACGAAATTAATATATTCCGTCGGCTATACTTTGGAAAATCAACAGCCGTTGGATCTGAGCCATCCAACGGCGGACAATAAAAAGGCGCGGATCGCAAGAGTTTAACCGACGAATTCAAATATTTCGTCGGCTATGCTTTGGAAAATCAGCAGCCGTTGGATCTGAGCCATCCAACGGTGGACAATAAGCGGATCGAAGGAGTTTAGCCGACGACATATACTTTTCGTCGGCTAAACTTAGAGAATAGCCGACGATTTGAGCTATTTCGTCGGCTATTTCGTCGGAATATATTAATATTTTAAAGTTATAGCCGACGAAATAATGTCAATTTCGTGGGCTATAACTGCATTTTGGGCAAAAAAAATACCGGATCGGAGGAGGAGGAGGAGGAGGAGGAGGAGGCTGGAGGAGGAGGGGAAGGAGGAGGAGGAGGAGGAGGAGGAGGAGGCCGGAGGAGGAGGGGAAGGAGGAGGAGAAGGAGGAGGCCGGAGGAGGAGGAGGAGGAGGGGAAGGAGGAGGAGGAGGAGGCCGGAGGCCGGAGGAGGGAAGGAGGAGAGAAAAAAGGCGGGAGGAAGCGATTTAAAAGATTTAGAAGGAGAATAGCCGACGAAATTAATATATTCCGTCGGCTATACTTTGGAAAATCAACAGCCGTTGGATCTGAGCCATCCAACGGCGGACAATAAAAAGGCGCGGATCGCAAGAGTTTAACCGACGAATTCAAATATTTCGTCGGCTATGCTTTGGAAAATCAGCAGCCGTTGGATCTGAGCCATCCAACGGTGGACAATAAGCGGATCGAAGGAGTTTAGCCGACGACATATACTTTTCGTCGGCTAAACTTAGAGAATAGCCGACGATTTGAGCTATTTCGTCGGCTATTTCGTCGGAATATATTAATATTTTAAAGTTATAGCCGACGAAATAATGTCAATTTCGTGGGCTATAACTGCATTTTGGGCAAAAAAAATACCGGATCGGAGGAGGAGAAGGAGGAGGAGGAGGAGGCTGGAGGAGGAGGGGAAGGAGGAGGAGGAGGAGGAGGAGGCCGGAGGAGGAGGGGAAGGAGGAGGAGAAGGAGGAGGCCGGAGGAGGAGGAGGAGGAGGGGAAGGAGGAGGAGGCCGGAGGAGGGGAAGGAGGAGGAGGAGGAGGCCGGAGGCCAGAGGAGGGAAGGAGGAGAGAAAAAAGGCGGGAGGAAGCGATTGAAAAGATTTAGAAGGAGAATAGCCGACGAAATTAATATATTCCGTCGGCTATACTTTGGAAAATCAACAGCCGTTGGATCTGAGCCATCCAACGGCGGACAATAAAAAGGCGCGGATCGCAAGAGTTTAACCGACGAATTCAAATATTTCGTCGGCTATGCTTTGGAAAATCAGCAGCCGTTGGATCTGAGCCATCCAACGGTGGACAATAAGCGGATCGAAGGAGTTCAGCCGACGACATATACTTTTCGTCGGCTAAACTTAGAGAATAGCCGACGATTTGAGCTATTTCGTCGGCTATTTCGTCGGAATATATTAATATTTTAAAGTTATAGCCGACGAAATAATGTCACTTTCGTCGGCTATAACTGCATTTTGGGCAAAAAAAAATACCGGATCGGAGGAGGAGAAGGAGGAGGAGGCCGGAGGAGGAGGGGAAGGAGGAGGAGGAGGAGGCCGGAGGCCGGAGGAAGGAAGGAGGAGAGAAAAAAGGCGGGAAGAAGCGATTTAAAAGATTTAGAAGGAGAATAGCCGACGAAATTAATATATTCCGTCGGCTATACTTTGGAAAATCAACAGCCGTTGGATCTGAGCCATCCAACGGCGGACAATAAAAAGGCGCGGATCGCAAGAGTTTAACCGACGAATTCAAATATTTCGTCGGCTATGCTTTGGAAAATCAGCAGCCGTTGGATCTGAGCCATCCAACGGTGGACAATAAGCGGATCGAAGGAGTTCAGCCGACGACATATACTTTTCGTCGGCTAAACTTAGAGAATAGCCGACGATTTGAGCTATTTCGTCGGCTATTTCGTCGGAATATATTAATATTTTAAAGTTATAGCCGACGAAATAATGTCACTTTCGTCGGCTATAACTGCATTTTGGGCAAAAAAAAATACCGGATCGGAGGAGGAGAAGGAGGAGGAGGCCGGAGGAGGAGGGGAAGGAGGAGGAGGAGGAGGCCGGAGGCCGGAGGAGGGAAGGAGGAGAGAAAAAAGGCGGGAGGAAGCGATTTAAAAGATTTAGAAGGAGAATAGCCGACGAAATTAATATATTCCGTCGGCTATACTTTGGAAAATCAACAGCCGTTGGATCTGAGCCATCCAACGGCGGACAATAAAAAGGCGCGGATCGCAAGAGTTTAACCGACGAATTCAAATATTTCGTCGGCTATGCTTTGGAAAATCAGCAGCCGTTGGATCTGAGCCATCCAACGGTGGACAATAAGCGGATCGAAGGAGTTTAGCCGACGACATATACTTTTCGTCGGCTAAACTTAGAGAATAGCCGACGATTTGAGCTATTTCGTCGGCTATTTCGTCGGAATATATTAATATTTTAAAGTTATACCCGACGAAATAATGTAAATTTCGTGGGCTATAACTGCATTTTGGGCAAAAAAAATACCGGATCGGAGGAGGAGAAGGAGGAGGAGGAGGAGGCTGGAGGAGGAGGGGAAGGAGGAGGAGGAGGAGGAGGAGGCCGGAGGAGGAGGGGAAGGAGGAGGAGAAGGAGGAGGCCGGAGGAGGAGGAGGAGGAGGGGAAGGAGGAGGAGGAGGAGGCCGGAGGCCGGAGGAGGGAAGGAGGAGGGAAAAAAGGCGGGAGGAAGCGATTTAAAAGATTTAGAAGGAGAATAGCCGACGAAATTAATATATTTCGTCGGCTATACTTTGGAAAATCAACAGCCGTTGGATCTGAGCCATCCAACGGCGGACAATAAAAAGGCGCGGATCGCAAGAGTTTAACCGACGAATTCAAATATTTCGTCGGCTATGCTTTGGAAAATCAGCAGCCGTTGGATCTGAGCCATCCAACGGTGGACAATAAGCGGATCGAAGGAGTTTAGCCGACGACATATACTTTTCGTCGGCTAAACTTAGAGAATAGCCGACGATTTGAGCTATTTCGTCGGCTATTTCGTCGGAATATATTAATATTTTAAAGTTATAGCCGACGAAATAATGTCAATTTCGTGGGCTATAACTGCATTTTGGGCAAAAAAAATACCGGATCGGAGGAGGAGAAGGAGGAGGAGGAGGAGGCTGGAGGAGGAGGAGGAGGAGGCCGGAGGCCAGAGGAGGGAAGGAGGAGAGAAGGAGGCTGGAGGAGGAGGGGAAGGAGGGGAAGGAGGAGGAGGCCGGAGGAGGGGAAGGAGGAGGAGGAGGAGGCCGGAGGCCAGAGGAGAAGGAGGAGGAGGAGGAGGCTGGAGGAGGAGGGGAAGGAGGAGGAGGAGGAGGAGGAGGCCGGAGGAGGGGAAGGAGGAGGAGGAGGAGGCCGGAGGCCAGAGGAGGGAAGGAGGAGAGAAAAAAGGCGGGAGGAAGCGATTTAAAAGATTTAGAAGGAGAATAGCCGACGAAATTAATATATTTCGTCGGCTATACTTTGGAAAATCAACAGCCGTTGGATCTGAGCCATCCAACGGCGGACAATAAAAAGGCGCGGATCGCAAGAGTTTAACCGACGAATTCAAATATTTCGTCGGCTATGCTTTGGAAAATCAGCAGCCGTTGGATCTGAGCCATCCAACGGTGGACAATAAGCGGATCGAAGGAGTTTAGCCGACGACATATACTTTTCGTCGGCTAAACTTAGAGAATAGCCGACGATTTGAGCTATTTAGTCGGCTATTTCGTCGGAATATATTAATATTTTAAAGTTATAGCCGACGAAATAATGTCAATTTCGTGGGCTATAACTGCATTTTGGGCAAAAAAAATACCGGATCGGAGGAGGAGAAGGAGGAGGAGGAGGAGGCTGGAGGAGGAGGGGAAGGAGGAGGAGGAGGAGGAGGAGGCCGGAGGAGGAGGGGAAGGAGGAGGAGAAGGAGGAGGCCGGAGGAGGAGGAGGAGGAGGAGGAGGCCGGAGGCCGGAGGAGGGAAGGAGGAGGGAAAAAAGGCGGGAGGAAGCGATTTAAAAGATTTAGAAGGAGAATAGCCGACGAAATTAATATATTTCGTCGGCTATACTTTGGAAAATCAACAGCCGTTGGATCTGAGCCATCCAACGGCGGACAATAAAAAGGCGCGGATCGCAAGAGTTTAACCGACGAATTCAAATATTTCGTCGGCTATGCTTTGGAAAATCAGCAGCCGTTGGATCTGAGCCATCCAACGGTGGACAATAAGCGGATCGAAGGAGTTTAGCCGACGACATATACTTTTCGTCGGCTAAACTTAGAGAATAGCCGACGATTTGAGCTATTTCGTCGGCTATTTCGTCGGAATATATTAATATTTTAAAGTTATAGCCGACGAAATAATGTCACTTTCGTCGGCTATAACTGCATTTTGGGCAAAAAAAAATACCGGATCGGAGGAGGAGAAGGAGGAGGAGGAGGAGGAGGAGGAGGCTGGAGGAGGAGGGGAAGGAGGAGGAGGAGGAGGAGGAGGCCGGAGGAGGAGGGGAAGGAGGAGGAGGAGGAGGCCGGAGGCCGGAGGAGGGAAGGAGGAGAGAAAAAAGGCGGGAGGAAGCGATTTAAAAGATTTAGAAGGAGAATAGCCGACGAAATTAATATATTCCGTCGGCTATACTTTGGAAAATCAACAGCCGTTGGATCTGAGCCATCCAACGGCGGACAATAAAAAGGCGCGGATCGCAAGAGTTTAACCGACGAATTCAAATATTTCGTCGGCTATGCTTTGGAAAATCAGCAGCCGTTGGATCTGAGCCATCCAACGGTGGACAATAAGCGGATCGAAGGAGTTTAGCCGACGACATATACTTTTCGTCGGCTAAACTTAGAGAATAGCCGACGATTTGAGCTATTTCGTCGGCTATTTCGTCGGAATATATTAATATTTTAAAGTTATAGCCGACGAAATAATGTCAATTTCGTGGGCTATAACTGCATTTTGGGCAAAAAAAATACCGGATCGGAGGAGGAGAAGGAGGAGGAGGGGAAGGAGGAGGAGGAGGAGGAGGAGAAGGAGGAGGCCGGAGGAGGAGGAGGAGGAGGGGAAGGAGGAGGAGGAGGAGGCCGGAGGCCGGAGGAGGGAAGGAGGAGGGAAAAAAGGCGGGAGGAAGCGATTTAAAAGATTTAGAAGGAGAATAGCCGACGAAATTAATATATTTCGTCGGCTATACTTTGGAAAATCAACAGCCGTTGGATCTGAGCCATCCAACGGCGGACAATAAAAAGGCGCGGATCGCAAGAGTTTAACCGACGAATTCAAATATTTCGTCGGCTATGCTTTGGAAAATCAGCAGCCGTTGGATCTGAGCCATCCAACGGTGGACAATAAGCGGATCGAAGGAGTTTAGCCGACGACATATACTTTTCGTCGGCGAAACTTAGAGAATAGCCGACGATTTGAGCTATTTCGTCGGCTATTTCGTCGGAATATATTAATATTTTAAAGTTATAGCCGACGAAATAATGTCAATTTCGTGGGCTATAACTGCATTTTGGGCAAAAAAAATACCGGATCGGAGGAGGAGAAGGAGGAGGAGGAGGAGGCTGGAGGAGGAGGGGAAGGAGGAGGAGGAGGAGGAGGAGGCCGGAGGAGGAGGGGAAGGAGGAGGAGAAGGAGGAGGCCGGAGGAGGAGGAGGAGGAGGGGAAGGAGGAGGAGGAGGAGGCCGGAGGCCGGAGGAGGGAAGGAGGAGGGAAAAAAGGCGGGAGGAAGCGATTTAAAAGATTTAGAAGGAGAATAGCCGACGAAATTAATATATTTCGTCGGCTATACTTTGGAAAATCAACAGCCGTTGGATCTGAGCCATCCAACGACGGACAATAAAAAGGCGCGGATCGCAAGAGTTTAACCGACGAATTCAAATATTTCGTCGGCTATGCTTTGGAAAATCAGCAGCCGTTGGATCTGAGCCATCCAACGGTGGACAATAAGCGGATCGAAGGAGTTTAGCCGACGACATATACTTTTCGTCGGCTAAACTTAGAGAATAGCCGACGATTTGAGCTATTTCGTCGGCTATTTCGTCGGAATATATTAATATTTTAAAGTTATAGCCGACGAAATAATGTCAATTTCGTGGGCTATAACTGCATTTTGGGCAAAAAAAATACCGGATCGGAGGAGGAGAAGGAGGAGGAGGAGGAGGCTGGAGGAGGAGGGGAAGGAGGAGGAGGAGGAGGAGGAGGCCGGAGGAGGAGGGGAAGGAGGAGGAGAAGGAGGAGGCCGGAGGAGGAGGAGGAGGAGGGGAAGGAGGAGGAGGAGGAGGCCGGAGGCCGGAGGAGGGAAGGAGGAGGGAAAAAAGGCGGGAGGAAGCGATTTAAAAGATTTAGAAGGAGAATAGCCGACGAAATTAATATATTTCGTCGGCTATACTTTGGAAAATCAACAGCCGTTGGATCTGAGCCATCCAACGGCGGACAATAAAAAGGCGCGGATCGCAAGAGTTTAACCGACGAATTCAAATATTTCGTCGGCTATGCTTTGGAAAATCAGCAGCCGTTGGATCTGAGCCATCCAACGGTGGACAATAAGCGGATCGAAGGAGTTTAGCCGACGACATATACTTTTCGTCGGCTAAACCAAATTTCGTCGGCCATACTCGAACAAATAGCCGACGAAACCAAATTTCGTCGGCCATACTCGAACAAATAGCCGACGAAATCATTTTCTTCGGCCATAATTCGTCGGCCAAGGTTGGAATGGCCGACGAAATTTTTTTTTTCGTCGGCCATTGGTATTACCCACGGCGTATTACCGACGACTTATGGCCGACGAAATTTTCGTCGGCAGAGGGTATAGCCGACGAAAAAATGGAATGGCCGACGAAAAAATTTTCGTCGGCTATTCTTCCATATCTGGTAGTGTTATTATGGAAACAAACTAGCTGAAACATGCATGCTTTAGTAATCAACAAGTCCTACATGTTCCTACCAAAGCACATAATCCATGTATGCAAAGAGGAGAAAAACATCATTGACATATTAGGGGCATCCTAAGACTCGAAATAACAATTTAAACACTCTATTTTTGTATTACAATTTTCTAAATTTTCTTTTCTAAACTAAGCACACAAAAACATAAACGGAATACGTTATCCCACCCCACACTTAGAAAATTACATTACCCTCAATGTAAGCACAAATCTATATCAACGAATTTCCTAAGCATGAAAGTGTCTAACACAACCCAACATATCATCACAAACCAAAGAAAAAGAGAAGGGTTAAGAAATTTCAAACTCTCGGTGATGGCTCCTTCACTTTTCTTTGATCAACTCGGGTTGCCGCCCAATTAGCGCTTTGTTTTATTAGTCCATTGCTTAGACTTGTCACCACATGTTTTGCATGTGTTTATCACGGTCCAAAGTAACTCAAATCGGCAAGAAGGAGATCAACAAGGTGCTCGTTGCACCACTCATCCGTATCGGCAGGAATTTGCAATGTATCCGGGTGCTGCTGCGTATCCGTGTCGGCATTGATGCTTGTGTCGGAGGCGTGACCTGCAGCTAGGCAAGCTGGCTGCACATTTGTCTCGGCAGTAGGTTCAGTCTCATGTCTTTCGGCAGGGGGATGGGCAGGTGCCGTGACTTGGCTTTCGGCAGGATGTATGGCAATGCTACCGGCAATGGCCAGCTCGGCAGGAGGCAGCAGCTCGGCTGCTTTGGAGGGGCTCGGTGCTTCTTCTAAATCAATCTCTTTGATCGTGTGTTCTTTAAAAGTGTCGAAGTAAGGTTTAAGTCGATGCCCGTTTACCTTGAATGCCTTACTTGATACATTACTTTGGATTTCAATTGCACCATGAGGAAACACCTTTTTTACTAAGAAGGGTCCGATCCAACGAGAACGAATCTTTCCCGGAAAGAGTCGAAGTCTTGAGTGGTATAAGAGAACTTTTTGTCCAACCTCAAACGTCTTTCTGATGAGTCGCCGAAGCGATTCTTCAATCAAAAACCCTCTAAAAAACGTTAGTAGTATATGATAAGTAGGGATCGTTCTAGTCGGGGATTAAGGGCACCTGAAATATAAGTAAGGTAGCACAGTTTATTCACATATATACATATTCACATGAGTTCAAGGGGGGAGAATTTGGATTGGCAGCAAGGCTGCCCTAAAATCTAAAGATACAAAATTTAAACGTATTTCTACTATGTACATGTTGATCATCATCTTTCACACAAAGCAATTCACACAAAAAACTCTTTAACATATAGACTCGCATGCAAGAAAATAAAGAATAAGTATCAACATGTTTAGATTCAATCTTAGTTCCAACTACAACCTAGTTGTAAGACTTCTCAAGTTTTAAGACCGAACTTTTGGTTATGGGCCCTAAAGTTATGTTAATCCTTTTGAGACTTAACAATTGTGCGCAATAGTCTAAATTGGAGACAAGCAAAACAAATAAGGTCGTCAATCTTCTTATTTTAACATGCAAGTATCTAAAGTATTAAACCCTATATGAGCAACACAAATCCAAGCAACCTTTTGAGAATAGCAAGTTCGTAATTACTCTAGCCGATTAAACCTAGCACCTAGGTCAATGTTCAAGACAACACTAAGTACCGATTTTCATACCCAATCCTTAGATACTAACCAATTTTAAACCTAAACATGTAAGACACCTACTGTCCTAATTATCCTGGCAGGACCCGCCCCAGATTTCACCCTGAAATCCGGATAAGATCCTACGGGGACCACCTTAAGACTAACTCTATCGATAAATCGATAAGTCAATCTTAAGATGGAAAACCCTAAAACCTGCAACAACCAAAACACTTCTAAATTCCAGTTCCATCCGTAACACCTAGAGCCACCTGCTCCCCAAATCACAACAACCGCCACAATTAAATACAAAATCTAATTCAACTGGCTCACAGGTAATCAGAGCAATCTAACAAAATGAACTGGAATCACAAATGGAAATATAACAAGAAATGTAATATGAAAATAAAAGAATAAAGGATCACAGATCCCACCTAGCGGAAGCGACAATGATGATGACTATACCTCGACTCCGAGTACTCTTGACCTATGATCACTACTCTACACACTGGGCGATTTAAACTGAAGGGCGCAGGGGAAAGTAATTTAAAAACACGTTAGAGTGAGTGGATAAAATAATATCGTATAACACTTTATAAAAAAAGTATTATGTTACTTCCCCAATATTTTATAACTGAAAACCACTATGCATGCATTTTCGTAAAACGTCCCACGTTTAAGAAAATCATAATAATTAATCAGCCCCGCTGATATCTCAAATACACAAATAATATTTTGTTTATACTTTCAAAATAAATACTTTGAAAATCAAATAGTAACATACCACGACCAATCCCATTGGCTGAATCCCAAATCATTTTATAGTAAAAACCCAGCCCCACTGGTATATCGAATAATCAAATAAAATATAACTCGACCAATCCCATTGGCCCATTTCCAAATATTCTTGTAATTAAAAATCCAGCCCCGCTGGTTCGGGAATTTATTAAATAAATGAAAGTCGAAAATATTCCCGAAACCCAATTAATATAATATCCTGACCAATCTCATTGGTCATATAATAAATAAAATAGGGAAACGTCATTACCACCATTTAATAGTAGCCCCTAAGGCTAAGGGTCGAGCCTCAGCTCTCATCTATAGGTTCCCCATGCCCGTACACGTCGACCACGTCGACCACCGAGCGTGAATCTGACCTATATGGTCAAGTCGTCACCTCGCGTGGGCTCAGGCGACTAAGCTAGCTAGTATCAATATATATCCGGACCCTGATATTGATACGACCCGAACCTAGAATTACCGTTTAACTGTTTTACTTTTATTATTTCTCCTCGGGAATTGTTTTTACGATTTGAAAGTTCTAAAGGTTGACTTTTAAATAAGTTGACTCGACCGAGGATTTTATTTCACGACGAGGTAGAAGACGTTGAAACGAGTATGTGGACACGTAGCATGCTCAATTTGGAGTTCGTATGAAAAAGTTACGATGTAAAATCGGTAGTTGTCCGATTTTTAGACGAGTATAAATAGCGGGGAGGAAATTTCCCGAAACGGCAGTTTTTCTTTTCTTTCTTTCTTTTCTTTTTCTTTTTCTTCTCTCTCTCTTTTCTCTCTCCTCTCCCCCAACTCGGCCCGACCTCCGGCCGAGTCTACGCCGTCCGGCCGAACTGGGCCGGCGCATCGGTCACGTTCGGACCGGCTCGGCCTCCTCTTCGCGTCGATGGGAGCGGCGAGGCGTGAAACGCCGCCGTTTGGCCGTGTGACGCCTGAGACCGAACGCCTCCGATTTGACGGAACTCCCTCCTCCGGCCACTTCTTGGCCCGATTTTAGGGGGGGAATGGAGACCTTGACTTGTGTAGTAATCCCACCAAAGGAATCGATCCAAATCGATCCAGGTAAGGAGAATTTAGAATTTGAAATTTTTAGGGTTTTTGATTCCGAATTGGAGGTTGTGTAATTGATGTTATTGATGCAATTGGAAGCTAGATTAGTGTTTAGAACATTGTTTGGAGTCGATGGAGTATAATTTTGTGTTGATTTGGTTGGTTTTTGGAGAAAATTGGATTTTGGGAGTTTGGGCCGCCGTATGCGGCGGCTGCGCTTGTTTTTGACGGCGGAGGCGACGGGGATGAGTCCCCGAGGTGGTGGCGATGGTGTTGGGTGAATTTGGTGCCGATTGGAGGTGTTTTTAGCCTTCGTGGCGGAGACGGCGGTGTGAGGAAGACGATGAATAGTGAAACCGGTAAAAAGTAAAAAGTAAAACGGTAAAAGGTGAAAAGTAAATGGTAAAACAGTAAACAGTAAACAGTTAAGGGTAAATAGTAATTGAATTTTAACCATTTACTGTTTGACTTTCAGAATTACTGTTTTACCTAGAATAATTACTGTTTGACCATTAAAAGTTACTGTGGACTTACCGTAAAAAGGTAAAAGTTGTTTTAAAAGAGTTTTACGATGAAATAACTAGTAAAAGGATTAATCGGACACGAGGTGGGTGTCCTGAGTCATTTCGGACGTAGATTTTCGGTATTGAGGCGTAATTCCTTTACCGATAACTGAAAAAGAGAAAATTGGGAGGTTTCGTGCGAGTGAGGACGTCCGTAGATTTAACGTTTATGATTAAATTCCGAGTTTCGTAATAATTATAATTACGTTCCTATTACAGGTCGAGAGGTGATTCGACGGGACGAGAGACCGGATTAGCGGCGCGCTCGGCCGTACTGTGAGTGGATTTTTATTTTAAATAAATGCATGCATAATAATTTTAATGAAATGAAGTTTATTTTAAATAAATGATTTGAGAAGAATGAGAATTTATATAATTAAAATGATATTGATATTTAAAAGAAATGTGGTTTTGGGGTTTTACATTTACTACTGTTTTAGTAGTACGTATTTTAACCGGAAATGAGATTTCCGGAAATGGTAAGATTTGATAAATCATACTTAATCGTTTTTATTGTATTTTATATTCGAAAGACCGGAAATGATATTTCCGGGGAGTTTATGATTTCACGGCATGTGAGACATGTCGAAGTTATTTATTCTTTTCGATATTATTTCTATGACATTGAGACATGTCAGATATATATGTTCCTTCGAGGCTATGATTTTATTTGATTATATATATATATATATATATATATATATATATAAGCCTCAGATGTACGGTCGGGGACCGTACGGATTTATGATATATAAGGGGATACGTGTTTTCGGTTTTGTTTTCGGATTTTCGCCATATCAGGGTCGGGATATATGTATATATTGATGCTAGCTAGCTTAGTCGCCTGAGGCCACACGAGGTGACGACTTGACCATATAGGTCAGATTCACGCTCGGTGGTCGACCTGTACGGGCATAGCGTGATGACGCTATTGGGACTCTTGGAGATTTGACCCTTAGCCTTAGGGGCTACTATTAAATGGTGGGTATGACGTTTCCCCTATTTTATTATATGATATGACCAATGGGATTGGTCAGGATATTATATTAATTGGGTTTCGGGAATATTTTCGACTTTCATTTATTTAATAAATTCCCGAACCAGCGGAGCTGGATTTTTAATTACAAGAATATTTGGGAATGGGCCAATGGGATTGGTCCAGTTATATTTTATTTGATTATTCGATATACCAGTGGGACTGGGTTTTTACTACAAAATGATTTGGGATTCGGCCAATGAGATTGGTCGTGGTATGTTACTATTTGATTTTCAAAGTATTTATTTTGAAAGTATAAACAAAATATTATTTGTGTATTTGAGATATCAGCGGGGCTGATTAATTATTATGTTTTTCTTAAACGTGGGACGTTTTACGAAAATGCATGCATAGTGGTTTTAAATTATAAAATATTGGGGAAGTAATATAATACTTTTTATATAAGGTATTATACGATATTATTTTTATCCACTCACTCTAACGTTTTTAAATTACTTTCCTCTGGGCACTTCGGTTTAAATCGTCCAGTGTGCAGAGTAGTGATCAGAGGTCAAGAGTACTCGGAGTCGAGGCATAGCTGTCATCCTTGTTGCTTCCGCTAGGTGGGATCCGTGATCCCTTATTATTCTATTTCTTGTTATATTTCCATTTGTAATTCCAGTTCATTTTGTTAGATTGCTCTGATTACCTGTGAGCCAGTTGAATTAGATTTTGTGTTTATTTGTGCCGGTTGTTGTGATTTGGAGAGCAGGTGGCTCTAGGTGTTACGGTTGGAACTGGAATTTTAGAAGTGTTTTGGTTGTTGCAGGTTTTAGGGTTGTCCATCTTAAGATTGACTTATCGAATTATCGATAGAGTTAGTCTTAAGGTGGTCCCCGCAGGATCTTATCCGGATTTCAGGGTGAAATCCGGGGCGGGTCCTGTCAGATATGGTGAAAATCCGAAAACAAAACCGAAAGTACGTTTCCCTTTATATATAAAAATCCGTACGGTCCCCGACCGCACATCTGAGGCTTATAAATATAATAAAATAGAATCATAGCCTCGAAAATATATATCACCGGCATATCTCATATGCCGTAAGATAATCTCGAAAGAGAATATATATATAAAGCCTCGACATGTCTCACATGTCGTGAAGTTCACAAATAGTGAAATCATAAATTACACGGAAATCTCATTTCCGGATAAAATTACGTATTATTCAAAGGTAATCTTAAATATATAACTCAAATTCATATTTCACAAAAATATTAAATTCATAAACATCAGAGTTATATATATATATATATATATATATATATATATATATATATATATTATCGAAAACTGATAATTCATTTCATGCTTCACTACCAGAAAAAAGGTTTTTCCCGACGAAAAAAAAAAACGGCTGACGACTAAAAATTTTCATCGGTAATTCTATAGAATGGCCGACGATTTTATTTTTCGTCGGTGGAAAAACAAAATCGTCGGCCATAGTGTAACCATAGCCGACGATACTGTTTTTTCGTTGGTATAAACAAAAATCGTCGGCTATATTCATATTTCAGTCGACGATTTTGGATTTTCGTCGGCCTTTCTCTGAAACATTAGCCGACGAAAACTTTTGAAATTTTGGCCGACGAAATTGACATTTTCGTCGGCTATAAGTCTATATATTTTCAGATCTAGACAGCAGCTGCTCATTTAAAAAAAAAACGAAAAAAAACCGGAGAAAGAGTGAAAAATCTGTGGGTATTGTTGAAATCATCCTCTCTTACATTGTGGAGCTATATATAGGTACGTATATGTGTATATATGTTGATTTTGAGTTTTAGTGATTTTGAGTTAGTAAGTGATTTTTTGTTTTGTTATTGTTTTAGTGTTAGAATGTATGTATATATGTTGATTTTGAGTTGTAGTTGAGTTGATTTTAAGTTAGAGTTTAATTATGTGTTTTAATTTGATGTTATTTTAATTAGTGTTAAAATATATATATATATGTGTGTGTGTGTGTGGAGTTTAATTATATATATATATATATATATATATATATTAATTAATGGTTGTTGATAGTGTAATTAACTTAAATAATGGTTGATATATAGTGTAACTTAAATAATGGTTGTTAATGGTATATATATATATGAGTTGATGTTGATAATAATATATATTGTAATGTAATTAATTATTAAGGATTTATATATATATATATATGTATGTGTTAATTAATTAATTTCTTATTAATTAAAGTTATATATATATATATATTATTTTCAGGCTATATATGGATCTGGATAAGAGTTGGATTTCACTTCCAAGGCATGACAAACGATACACTACAGGAGTTGTGAATTTTTTGCAGTTTTTCGAGGAAAATGCAAACGGGAATGAATACCATTATTGCCCGTGCAATAAATGTAAGTGTCGCAGTGATATGTGTCGATTTCCGATTAGGACAGTATGGGAGCACCTAAAGAATAAATGGTTTTGGCCGAAGTACACACGTTGGACATATCACGGTGAGCCATCATTAGACTGATCGCATGATCATGAGCAGTTTTTTTAGGCGGGCAGTAGTAGTACATCCAACGATCCAACAATGGCATTCGTCAACGACGTGTTTCCTTTTGAAAGCGGTGTACGTGGGGAACAATATATGCATGACCCGGTGCAGCCCTTCCCACAAGTTGTCAACACTGCTGCCTTTGAAAAGTACAACAAACTGATTGCATTGCAACAGACCCATGTGTCTTCAAGTTTTGAGAAGACAGTTCTTGAAAGTGTGATGGAGGTAATGAGGATTAAAGTCGAGACAAAATCGACTATCAGGCAAGTGGATGAATATCTACAGTACACTTCTTCGTTGTTGGAGGAGGGTCATCGTAATCCTACCAATCATCGTAAGGTCCGAAGTATCCTCAAAGATCTAGGGCTTTCCTACATTAAGATCCATGCATGCGCATTTGACTGCGTTCTCTTCTGGGGTAAAGATGCAGAAGGGAATGACCTCGCTAGCCTTGACGCATGTCCGATATGTCATTCTGACCGATATAAGTTGAAGGGAGCAGGCAATAGGAAACCTGTGAAAGTGCTTCGGTATTTTCCGTTGAGAGATAGGCTTGAGCGGTTGTACATGTCAGAAACCACCGCAAAAGCTATGAGATGGCACGGTGAGCGGGACGCGGGAGACGCAGATATCATGACACACATCTCTGACGGAGCGGCTTGGAAGCATGTAAACAATGAGTTTCCTCATTTTGGTTGGGATGTCAGAAACGTCAGGTTCGGGCTCTCAACCGACTGGTTCAACCCTTTCGGCACCATGAGTCTTTCATACAGTATATGGCCGGTGATTTTGGTACCTTACAACCTTCCTCCGTGGATGTGCATGAGGAAGGAATATAATATGTTGACGTTGTTGATTCCGGGGCCTGGTTACCCAGGGAAATGTCTCGATGTGTATATGAGACCATTGATTGAAGAGCTTAAGGTATTGTGGGACGTTGGCCATCCCACTTTTGACAAGTACAAGGAGGAGACGTTCCAGATGTATGTCATGGTTATTGGTACCATTAGTGATTTTCCTGCTTATGGGATGTTGTCGGGCAGCGTTGTTAGGGGATACAAGGCTTGTCCAGAGTGCCTCAACGATTATAAGAGCACCCCTCATTGCAACAAGATATGCAGAATGGGTCATCGTGTGTTCCTTCCGGCGGATCACCACTGGCGTTACGAGTCCGCCGCATTTGATGGAACCGAAGAACACGGTGGTCCTCCTAGAAGATGGACGGAAAGAGAAATTTTAGCAGTGCTTAATGAGTACGATTTTGGGCCCCTCAGCAATCATCCCTATATTGTAGTGGAAATACCTGAAAGACCTGAGGAGTACAAATTCTGGACACATAAGAGCATATTGTGGGAACTCCCGAACTGGTGTGAGTTGCTGATCCGTCACTTCCTAGACGTTATGCACATAGAAAAAAATGTTTCTGAAAGTGTGGTGGGCACAACGCTGAACTTGGAGGGGAAGACGAAAGACGGTCCTAAGGCTCGCACTGATCTGCAAAACATGAATATCAGAAAACAACTATGGTTGAAACAAGGGAAGAGAAAAATGCCTCAAGCTCCTTACACCGTCAAGCCTGAGCAAAATCAGAAATTTTCCATTGGATAAGTTGGGCCAAGTATCCTTCAGGCTTTGCTGGAAATATAGCCAAGTGTGTGAACAGACAATTCAACAATCTTTACGGGTTGAAAAGTCATGACAATCATATCCTGCTACAACGTCTCTTCCCTGTTTTCATTCGACTGTTCCTCCCCCGTCACGTTGTGGAGCCGTTAGTAGCGTTGGCAAGATTTTTCCAGAAGGTATGCACACGGGAAGTGAGAAAATCTGACCTCCGGGAAATGCAACAAGACATTGTTCATATCATGTGTAAATTTGAGATGATATTTCCTCCAAATTTTTTCGACATCATGCCTCACCTCATGATCCATCTTCCTCGGCAGTTGTTGCTTACCGATCATGTTGCTTACCGGTCCTCTCGTCGGCTATGATTTAAAACAAAAAAACAAAAAATGACCATATTCCATTTTCTATCACTAACGATAAACTATTGCTTCATCCTTCAAATGCAAAAATGTTGTCAAATAAGATATGCCCGAAATAATGAAATATGTCTACGGTTGAAAAATGACAAGATTCCGATAAAATCTGAGTGGCGAAAGATGCGGTCAAAGGTTTTATTCCTTCGTTTCCCTAATGGTAGCGTTACCTTCGGTAAATATTTTGAGGAAAATTTTTATACGATTAGTTGTATCTCATCGATTTGAAACTATTATCTGTTGAACGTCAGGCAAAAAAAGGTCATTTAGACAGGCCAATTACCATTTCTAAGCGTTTAGAGGTTTGACTTACCCGGTTGACCGTTCCGATCGAGCCTTTAACGTTGTCAGCTGAAGTTGGATTTTTTTCCATACATGTATTTAATCTTAACGGTGATATCTGACGGTTGGAATAAATTTTCTAAACTTTTAGATTCAAAATCAAAACATATGCACTAATGTTTCATAACTTGTTTACTAAGTGTTTAAGTGAATGTATAGTTTCAAATATACGTAGACTATTCAAATGCAAAAATGTTGTGAAATAAGATATGACCGAAATAATGAAATACGTCCACAGTTGAAAAATGACAAGATTCCGATAAACTCTGTGTGTCGAATGTTGCGGTTAACTGTTTTTTACTTTCGTTTTCCTATGGGTAGCCTGACGTTCGTTAAATCAATTTTGGAAAATTTTTATACGATTAGTTGCGTCTCATTGATTTGAAACTATTATCTATTGAAGGTGAGGCCAGAAACCGTCGTTTAACTAGACTAATTTCCGTTTTTAAGCGTTTAGAGGTTTGACTTAGTGGTTTGACCTACAGTTTAGCCGACGAAAATTATATGTCGTCGGCTAAACTCTTGCGATCCGCGCCTTTTTATTGTCCGCCATTGGATGGCTCAGATCCAACGGCTGTTGATTTTCCAAAGTATAGCCGACAATGTTCATAGAATAGCCGACGACATTCAAAGAATAGCCGACGAAATCTTTTATTTCGTCGGCTGTTTTCTCTGCTATAAAACCTTAAAACCGCAGCAGCCCGACTTTTTCAACCCTAAATCCGCAAAAACTCCTCCTCCGCTCCTCAAATCGGCCGTGCGTCTCCTCTATTCCAAACTGGTCGTCCTCCTCCTCCTCAAATCGGCGCCGGCGCCGTCTGCTCTCCTCCTCCACCTAACCCTCAACCCTAAATCTGGCCTCCTCCTCCTCCGGCCACCTCCTCCTCCTTCCCCTCCTCCTCCTTCGCCAAAACAGATCCGAAGGTTTTTTTTGGTTTTTTTTTTCAATTTATTTTAATTTTATAATTTAGGTATATAATTTAGATATTTAAGTGTGTGTTAAATTGTTATATATATATTGGTTATATGTATAAATTGTTAGATTAATTATATATATAAATTTGTAGATTAATTATATAAATTGTTATATATTTGTTAATATTGGTTATATGTTAATGTATATTTTAATTGTTATATATAAATTGTTAAATTAATTATATATATAAATTGGTAGCCTAATTATATAAATGGTTATATTTATGTTAATATATAAATGGTTATTTGTATGTATATATATGTTAATGATGAAATATAGTTATATTTGTATATAAATGGTTATATTTATGGTAATGGTTAGTATTATTTAAAATTAGTTAAAATTTAAATATTAATTTGTTAGTATGTTTTAAAATATGTTAGTATTATTGGTTATTATATTAATTAGAATTTTTTATTTAATGTAATATAATTTAATATTAATTAATGTATTAATGCCTCAAGCTCCAGATGGCCGATGCACTCAGACAGTTATTCGGAGGCCGTCATTCTTCCAGATCTAGGGGTTCTGGAAGTTCTGCCTGTTCCGGAGACTCCGAGAGGATCGTTAGCCAGCCTGAGAGGACCACCAGCCAGCCGCGGAGGAGTGTGGATTCATCCCAGCCGCGGAGGACTGTGAGTTCTCGGTACCAGACCCTTCTCCAAGCGGGGCGGCCGTCGAGCAGTTCACGTCCCCCTCTCGGGCCAGATGCTCCGAGGTCCAGTAGACAGCTATTTCAGGACGAGATAGCTCCAGACGTTCCTCAGGTCCGTATGCCTGAGGTTCATCGGGAGCCAATGACGAGTCCGGCGCCGTCTGCTGCTGACTCGACTGAGGGGCCTACTCTCCCAAATCAGCTCTACCTCCCTTACAACATTCATGCGATACCCGAGGTCGACTTTCGTGGTGTGCCCATATGGCCTGATATGCCTCAGTACGTGAGTGTTGCGGAGGCATACCATCATCAGCCATTTGAGAGACCTGAGCTCCTGATTTCGGCGAGGAGAAAAGGAAAGTCGACAGACGGGTCATCGAGTTCAGGTAACATTTGATTTTATGAATTAAAAGTTTTATTAAAATTAACGCACTAATATTTAATTTTATTAACCAATCGTCGTTTATGTGATATGGACAGCCGCTAGCAGTTCAAGCAGGAACACGAGAGGTGTCATATGTTTTAACACGCTCAGGAGAACTGTTGAGAGCAGGGGGAGGATCCAGATCAACGAACCCCGTAATCAGGAGGTTCAGGGAAAAAAACGCCGCGATTACGCGGGTTGCGTGGGGGCACTAATTAGGGATAGAGTCCCTATGTTGTGGACACGGTGGGCTGATGTGCCGGAAGAGATCAAGAGGGAGGTCAACAACGCGGCGTCGGTGAGTAATTTAAAAAACTTAATTTCTTTATCGTAATATTTAATAATTTTCGGTATTGTTATAATTGTAAAACTAACAAAATATTATCTTTCAGGCATACTTCGAGATTGCCGAACACAAGCAGGCTTGGGCGTACGCGATGCAGAACTCGAGGTACGTTGGGAATTCCTCATCTTATAATTTGAAATATTTTATGATATTAATAATATTTCTAATGCACTTTTATTTTTTCCGTAGGTTCAAAGAGTGGAAGAACGAGCTCCGTACCCACTTTACCGAGTACGACAACCGTGGTGGTATGGGTACTCCAAGAGAGTTCATGTTCAGGGAGTACGAGTGGCGTTGGTTGAAGACAGTAGACTTCAACAACCCACTTATGCAGGTAAATACTAAACTTAACTATAAATGTTTATTTTGTTAAAATTTTAATTATAAGTTTAATTATTTTATAATTATTACACTAATATTTTTTTATGCATTTTTCTAATATTTTATTATTTATTTGAAGGAACGGTCTCGGATAAACTCTACGAACCGCCGCGGTAACACAACCCCCCATCATGGTGGTTCTAGGCCATTTGCACAATATCAGGAGGCGGCGCTTAGAGATCATCCTGATAGCAACCCGTACGTGGAGACGTTCAAGAAGGCTTATCCAAAAGCGACAGAACAGCTCGTAAGTCGTTGATTACGATTTTAAAATTTAAATTATTAATTTTACTTAATTATATATTTCTTAGAATATTAATTTTTTTTTTTCCCGTTCAATTAGGAGAGGGTGAACCGGGCCGAAGAAGAAGTGTTGCAGGAAGTAGTTCGGGAGACACAACCGAACATTTCAGAGGCAGATCTACAAGAAGCCCTGCGCCAGGTCGACCGATCGAATGTCCAAACGGCAGCGAGGATGTTCGACGCAGCCTTCCCAGACCGGTCAAACTAATACTACTGCCGGGGTTTTGGAAGTTCTGGAATAGGGCTCCTGAAGACCACTAAGGGAGGTCAAAAGAAGGGAGGCGGGGACAGCCAACAGATGAGGGGGGAAATGCAGAGATTGGCAGAAGAAAATGCAAGATTGGCGGCCGAGTTCCAGAGATCACAAGAGCAACACCGTAGTATCATTTGTATATGTCCAGTTGGCATGCTGAATGCGAGAGAATTCGGCGACATAACTACGCCGACCAACAAAACTGGTGGTATGATATGTTCGCGGCACAACAATAAGGCCATGAACCCCCGCCCCCATTTCAGCCGTTAGTTGAACCTCCAATGCCTCAACCTCCCGAGTTTGTTCAGCAGGATGACGAGCATGATGGACAGCAGGATGCTGGGGATGACGTGGTGGACTTTAGTGTTTTAGGTGATGATTAGCGTTATATTTTATGTATACTGGAACAAATTAAATAATAAGTCATTTAGACGTGTTTCTTGTTGGTGTAAATGCATGGATTGTCATTGTGAATTGCAGGTTGCTTGGAATGGTAATTTAGAAATTAATTTAATTTTTTTCCCCAAAATGTAAGAATAGCCGACGATATTGGCATTATTTCGTCGGCTATAAGTACTATAGCCGACGAGTTTTACCAAATTTCGTCGGCTATAATTGTTATAGCCGACGAAAATGACATTATTTCGTCGGCTATAACTAATTAATGCCTATTAAAATATTAATATATTCCGACGAAATAACCGACGAAATAGATGAAATCGTCGGCTATATTTCAGAACAAATAGCCGACGAATTTCGTCGGCTATAGTTTACGATATCGTCGGCCATAATCGAAAATATCCGACGAATTTCGTCGGATATTTTACCCAGGTTTGGTCGACAAAATGAATTTTCGTCGGTAATATCGTCGGCCATACTCGAAAATAGCCGACGATTTCGTTATTGTCGTCGGCCATTCGTTTTACTGACTGCCTTTCACCGACGAATTATAGCCGACGAAAGTTTCGTCGGCAGAATGAATAGCCGACGAAAATTTGGCATAGTAGACGAAATTTTTTTCGTCGGCTATTCTGTCTGATCTGGTAGTGCTTCAACATTATAAAAATAAATTGCCTTTCATGCTTAAGGATGTATGCAATTAAAATAAACTGCATTTCATAAAATATTTATGCATGCATTATTTAAAATAAAATCCACTCACAGTACGGCCGAGCGCGCCACTAATCCGATCTCTCGTCCCGTCGAATAACCTCTCGACCTGTAATAGGGACGTAATTATAATTATTACGAAACTCGGAATTTATTTATAATCGATAAATCTACGGACGTCCTCACTCGCCCGAAACTTCCAATTTTTCCTTTTTCACTTATCGGTATAGGAATTTCGCCTCAATACCGAATAATCTACGTCCGAAATTACTCAGGACAACCACTCCGTGTCCGATTAATTCTTTTCCTAGTTATTTCGTCGTTAAACCCTTTTAACCAACTTTTAACCTTTTTACGGAAAGTCAACAGTAATAAACCAAGGTCAAACAGTAATTTGGAAAGTCAACAGTAAATGGTCAAATTCAAAATTACTATTTATCATTTACTTTTACTGTTTACATTTTTACTTTTACTATTTACTGTTTTACTGTTCAATATTCACTTTTTACCGTTTTACCTTTTTACCGGTTACTATTCATTTTCTTCCTCAGCCGCCGGCAGTCGCAGCTCCGCCGCCCCGCCGCCACTACAGTGGCCCAAAACATCACAAATCGAATCTAAATCGACCCAATACCATCTCCACCACCTCGGGGACTCATCCCCGTCGCCTCCGCCGCCAAAAATAGCCCCAGCCGCCGCATACAGCGGCCGACACGGCGGCCTAAAACCCCCAAAATCCAAATTTCTCTAAAACTCACCCAATCAAACATTAACCAACACCTAATCAACTCCATTCATTGTCCTAAACTCGAATTTAACATCCAAATCCAACAAAAACACCAATTACACAACTCTCCAATTCGGAATCAAAAACCCTAGAATTTTGAATTCAAAATTCTCCTTACCTGGGCTGAACTGGATCAATTCCTTCCATGGGATTGTTGCACACGTCGAGACCTTCGATTCCCGACCGGAATCGGGCCGAGCCGTGGCCGGAGGAGAGAGCTCCAGTTCGACTGTGTACAACCAGCTCGGGCGGCGCAAGGCCAAACGGCAGCGTTTCACGCCGTGCCGCTACCACCGACGTGAAGAGGAGGCCGAGCCGGTCCGAACGTGACCGGTGCGCCGACCCAGTTCGACCAGAAGGCGTAGACTCGGCCGGAGGTCGGGCCGAGTCGGGGGAGAGGAGAGAGAAATGAGAGAGAAGAAAAAGAAAGAAAGAAAAGAAAAATTGCCGTTTCGGGAAATTTCCTCCCTGCTATTTATACTCGTCCAAAAATCGGACAACTACCGATTTTACATCGTAACTTTTTCGTGCGAACTCCAAATTGAGCATGCTACGTGTCCACGAACTAGTTTCATCGTCTTCTACCTCGTCATGAAATAAAATCCTCGGTCGAGTCAACTTATTTAAAAGTCAACCTTTAGAACTTTCAAATCGTAAAAACAATTCCCGAGGAGTAATAATAAAAGTAAAACAGTTAAACGGTAATTCTAGGTTCGGGTCGTATCATATCCAACATACAAAATTACATGCTAAAATCACAAAAATTTAACATAAACATCAATCATACAATCTGTTTACATAGAAGTTCAATAAAAACCAAGAATCGAATCGAGTTTATACAATACAAACAAACTAGAACAAATACAAAAGTCATAGAGAGGATGGATCACACTTTTATAACCTTGAAGACTCCTCAATTGTGTGGTGGACTGCTGCTTGGATGGTCGACATGAAGCAAGAACAAGGGCAGAATTTCGGATGGTGGTGATAGAGGGTTTTGGCCAAGTATTTGGTGTTAGGTGCTTGAGAGACTTGGTAGAGCTTTTGGCTAGTACTTGTGTTTGAGATGAGATGATTATTTTCTGATAATTTATTGGCTATTTATAGAGGAAAAACCCTAGGGTTGCCGGCAGCAAAAAGGAATGGAAATTCCTTGTCCAAGTTGGTTAAGGTTTCTTTGTGGCAAAGCAATGCATTCTTGGACTTCACTTCTGAACTTGGACTTCAACCGGCAGCATTGGCATAGCATGGACATGTCCAATAAGTTATTAGGTCCATTAAATCCGATCCATGCTTTCAAAAATCCAAAGGAGAGCTTTCCTAATGAAACCAGGAAAATATAGCTTTCTCGGCAGAATTGACCTTACTCCAGTAAATCCGGCATAACTCCCTCCTCAGAGCTCTGATTGATGCGATTCCAAGTCCCAGAGAAACTAGACTCATAGGGCTTTCCAACGGCATATGGCACATCCTCGGATTTCAAGCGATGGGTTACACAGAAATTCCGGAATTCAGAACACAGTCCCAGGAAAATCCTGGTAGTCCCTGGATCGTAATGCTCACTCTGCCAAGTTGTAGCCATCTTTTGGTCGACTTTCCGAACTTCGATTGATCTGAAATTTTGACACAATACACATTAGCTTGTCAACTATATGCATACCAAATTTCATTTAATTTGGAAAAGGATAGGTTAGTTTAGCAGGAGTCTCAGAATCACAAAAAAGACATGTTTTACATTATTTTCCAAATTTCTATACTTAGTCATTTTTCGGATTATTAAGCACATTTTTCCAAAACTCCACCAAATTAATACTGAACTAAATTAAGACTCTATCTTAGATAAATAAGGGTTAAACAAAACATAAACGAGGGCATAAGCATATTAATATCGTCGCACATTGTGCTCCTATCACTTTCCTCGGAGCATCTTATCATGGTAAGTATGAGTTTTCTCCTTGTATATCCAAGCGGCATCATAGGATTCATTTCGTATTTCTTCAAGTTCGTTGAGTTGAAGCTTTCTATGAAGGCCGGCCTCATCAATGCTCATGTTGAAGATTTTAATGGCCCACCATGCTTTGTGCTCAAGCTCTACCTGTAAGTGACATGCTTCGCCATAGGTTAACCGAAAAGGTGACATACCTATCGGTGTTTTGTATGCGGTTCTATAAGCCCACAAAGTATCATCGAGATGATCACTCCAATCTTTCCTTGAAGGTCCAACGGTTTTCTCTAGAATTTGCTTCATCTCTCGATTGCTTACCTCGGCCATGCCACTTGTTTGAAGATGATAAGGTGTAGAGACTTTGTGTGTGACGCCATACTTCTTCAATAGTACCTCAATGGTGCGGTTGCAAAAGTGAGAACCTCCATCACTAATCAAGACTCTTGGAACTCCAAAATGTGAAAAGATGTTGGTCTTGAGGAATTCAGCAACCACCTTTGAATCATTGGTGCGTGTGGCCTTTGCTTCTATCCACTTTGACACATAATCAACCTCAAGCAAGATGTAGAGAAAGCCTTTACTTGAAGGGAATTGTCCCATGAAGTCTATCCCCCAAAGATCATGAATTTCGATGGAGTTGATGGGTTGTAGAGGCATTTGATCTCTTGGACCGATATTTCCCATTCGTTGGCATCTATCACATGACTTACAAAACATGTAAGCATCTTTGAAAATCGTGGGCCAAAAGAATCCACATTCAAGCACTTTCAAGCCGATCTTCTTTGCTCCAAAATGTCCTCCACACGCCTCACTATGATAAAATCTTAGAATTGGTGCATGCTCATGCTCGGCAACACATCTTCGAAGCACTTGATCAGTACATTGCTTCCATAAGTATGGCTCGTCCCAAAGATAGTGATGATCCGAAGCTTTGCTTGTTTCGGCATAGTGCTAGGGAGTTGCCGAGTAGCTAGATAATTGGCCAAGTCGGCATACCAAGGCTCTTGTGCTTCGAGTCGAAAGAGTTGTTCATCCGGAAAGTTTTCAATAAGGGGCAGTCGAGCCTCTTGTTTTACAATTCGGCTTAGGTGGTCAGCCACTACATTCTTTACTCCTTTCTTGTCTTTGATCTCAATATCGAACTCTTGAACCAAAAGAATCCATCGAATGAGCCTTATCTTTGTCATAATATATCTCAAAGCGGTATGATCACTATAAACAATGACTTTGGAATTCAAAAGGTATGATCGAAACTTTTCCAAAGTAAAAATTACCGCTAAGAGTTCTTTCTCGGTTGTGGAGTAATTAAGTTGAGCATCATTGAGCGTTCTTGAAGCATAGTAAATGGCATTTGGCTTCTTCTCTATTCTTTAGCTGAGTAACGCACCAAGCACATAGTCACTTGCATCATAGATGAGCTCAAATGGGAGCTCCCAATCCGGCGAGGCTAGAATCGGCGCTGTGCATAAAGCTTGCTTCAATCGGCAAAAAGCTTGCTCACACTCCTTATTCCAAACGAACGGCATCTCCTTTTGAAGTAGATTGCTCAATGGCTTAGCTTCCTTGGAAAAATCCTTGATAAATCATCGATAGAAACCGGCATGTCCAAGAAAGCTTCGCACATCTCTTACATTCTTAGGGCTCGGCAAGTGTTGGATGAGTTCCACCTTGGCTTTGTCGACTTCTAGTCCTTTTGCCGATATAATGTGGCCTAAGACAATACCTTGTGTTACCATGAAGTGACACTTCTCCCAATTAAGTACAAGGTTAGTCTCTACACACCTCTCAAGTATCTCCTCCAAGTTCTTCAAACAAGTTTCGAAGTTGCTTCCATAAACACTAAAGTCATCTATAAAAACTTTGATAATGTCTTCAATAAAATCCGAGAAGATAGCATACATACATCGTTGAAATGTTCCGAGTGCGTTGCATAGGCTGAATGACATCCTTCTATATGCAAAGGTGTCAAATGGACAAGTAAAAGTGGTCTTCTCTTGATCATCCGAGTGTATCATGATTTGGTTGTATCCACTATAACCATCAAGAAAACAATAGAAGGCATGGCCGGATAACCTCTCTAGCATTTGATCCATAAACTGTAAAGACATATGATCCTTCCTTGTTGTAGCATTGAGCTTCCTATAGTCGATGCACATACGATGACCGGTTACAAGTCTTTGTGGCACTAGCTCATTCTTCTCATTCTTGACAACCGTTATACCACTCTTCTTTGGAACTACTTGCACGGGAGATATCCACTAACTATCTGAAATTGGGTAAATCACCCCACAATCAAGCAACTTTATTATCTCATCTTTGACTACCTTCATCATGGGAGGATGCAATCGGCGTTAAGCCTCCTTGGTTGGCTTTGCTCCTTCTTCTAGCAATATACGATAAACACATGTAGTAGAGCTTATTCCCTTGATATCCGCTAAGGTCCAACCTATAGCGGTCTTGTACTTCTTAAGCACACTTATTAAATCTACTTCTTGCTTTTCACTAAGCTTTGAAGACACAATGACCGGTAAAGTATCTTCTTCTCCAAGATAAACATACTTCAAGTGACTAGGGAGTTCTTTTAGTTCTAACTTTGGGGCCTCTTCCACACTTGGACGAAATTTGGTTGTGGCATTGGAAATTGACAAGAACGAGCTAAATTTGGAATAGGGCCGAGCCTCTAGCTCGGCATACACTTCTTGGAGGCTCGGCTCTATTTTCTTCATGGTGTCTTCACTTGCTCGTTCTCCCTCCTTGTCAAATCCGACCACTTGCTCGATCGCTAGTTGCTATGCATCAAGCGAGGTCGACATAACTTGCTCGACCTCCTCCAAAACGTCACTAGCTTGGCATTCCTTCAAATCGGCAATAGGAAATTTCATGGTGTTGACAGTATATATGGTGCACCGCCAAGCATATTCGGCGACCTCGTGGACCGTGCAACCGGCGTCATGGGTCCTACTTCCAGGGTCCATCGAGTAGACCAGCACCCCGGCTACATCTCCATTATTCCACATCACCGGTGCCGCACTCGGAAGCCGTGCCACCGGGCGCCTGAAGTAGCTTCGTGAGTAAGGAATTATGTAATAGTGTAATAAGCATCCCACATTGGAAACATTGTAAAGGAGGGAGCCTTCCTTTCCTATAAATAGAAGGCTTCCCCCTTAGAGATAGAGATCTGGGATCCAAGGCATTCCACCCTTGTAACCCGATGGCCTATTGGCCGATCGTAGTAGATTCCAAGTGGACGTAGCCGTGCCCTCCGATGGCACGGTGAACCACTATACTTGCTTGTGTTCATATTCTATCTTTATTATTGTGCTTCTGCCAGGCCTACGGGTTTGTGCAGAAACACATGGCATCAAAAACATTGAACTTAATCACTTTCCCATCAAACTCCATTGTCAAGTTGCCCTCGGCAACATCAATCTTTGTTCGTGTCGTCCTCATAAATGGCCGGTCAAGTAGCAATTGAGTGCTATTAACCGACGAGTCCTCCATCTCCACCACATAGAAATCGGTGGAAAAGATGAGTTGGTTCACTTGCACAAGAACATCTTCAACATAGCCCTCCGGATACTTGCTTGAGCAATCCGTAAGTTGAATGATGACATTATCCTTCTTGAGAGGCCCTATATTCAACGTTTGGTACACATTGAGTGGCATGATATTAATCGATGCTCCCAAGTCCAACATCACATCTTCAAATCGAGTGTTGCCTATCACACAAGACACATTGAAGCTTCCCGGATCTTTCATCTTTGGTGGCAACTTTCTTTGAATAACGGCTGTCACCGTTTCGCTCATAGTAACCACACGAGTCTCCCTCGTGTGCCTCCTTGCCGTGCATAGCTCTTTAAGGAACTTAGCATACTTAGAAACTTGCTTAATGCATTCCAACAAAGGGATGTTGACTTGCACTTTCCGGAAAATCTCCAACACCTCTTCATCAGACTTGTCTTTCTTTGATCTAGCAAAGCGAGAAAGGAATGGAATGCTTGAGTTTGGCACCCCTCTCTTAGTCACTTGGCTTGGCAACAACTCCTTCATTGATGTTGCGGGATCACGCTCACGCTCGTTGCGCAACCCCTCCTTCTCGGCAGCTTGCTTCCTCTCGGTTTCTCTCCTCGCGGTGGCATCTCTCTTGGCAGCAGCCTTGCTTGGCTCGGCTGCTCCACTCTCAGCATCATTCTTGTCGGCAATGACAGGTCCGGCAGCCTCATCTTCCTCCTCGATCACATCAAGAGGCAGTCCCTTCTTCTTTGAACTTTTTGGAGGCAACAACTCCCTTCCACTTTGAGTTTTAATCACTTTGGCATGCTCGTTCCTTGAATTAGGGATTGTATTGCTAGGCAACTTCCCTTGCTCGGTAAATCTTCCCATGAAGCCCACAACTTGCCCCATTTGAGTCTTAAGCTCACCAATGTCCTTCGTGTGATTTTTTTGACCCGCGAGCAATGCTTGAGTAGCACTTGAAAGAGATTGAATCAAAGCATCGTAGTTCGGATTGCTCGATCCTCCTTGAGTTTGGCTCGGTAAGGCATGGCTCGGCTGCATGGTTTGGTAGGGTGCTTGGCTTGGTTGAAATGGTGGTCTCGGCATAAAGGGTGGTCTCGGTTGATAAGGGGCAGCAGTCCCTTGGTTCAGCTGCATTGGTGCCCTAAGCACATTGTCATTGTTTGCCCATTGGAAGTTCGGATGATCATTAAACCTCGGATTTAAGTTCCCATATCGTTGCCCTCCTTAAAAACCAATGAAATGCACTCCTCTACCCCCTCACTTGATCCAAATTGAGGGCATTGTTCGGTTTGATGGCTCTCGGTGCAAATGCCACACACAATGGCACGATTTCCCTTCATCATGCTACTCACCAAGACGGAAGCTTATCAACTTTCTCCTCCAACTTCGAGCTTGATGACATCGATTTAATACAAAGAATACAAAGAAAGTTTAATAAGACAGAGTTCTCAACACATGAGATGCTCTATCTGGATAAAGAAAACAACCTTTTAATGATGCATGAAAACCGGAGAATGGAAGAACTGGATAATTGGGTGACTAGCTAAGGCCGAAATCTCAGCACATGAGATAACTGACTATTACAAGGAGATAGGTTAATTATTTGGGAGCTTGAGGCTTAGGAGTAACTGAAGTGAAGTCTGAAAAATGAGCGATGCTTCAACTGAAGGAGAGAGGCTCCTTATATAGGGCTTGGTAAGAGACCAAGAGCATCTTCTTTTACTGTGGGATTGGCTGACTTGACTGAAGAATCTGCTTTTTACTGTGTAATTACTCATAAGGTGACAAAACAGGAAGCGGCACGATTAGCTGTGTTTTGCACCGAAAGTGAACAGTAAAAAGTCACTATTCATGAATAGTGATTGGTCTCACAAAAATGGGTCTTGACTGTCTTCATAATAATCTTCATGATCGGCCCATCTTTTAGGTGACTTGGGTTTTGACTGGGCTATTGATTGACTGGAGGAAGGCGAGGAATGAGCTGAGCTAGTATCCTCATCCTCAGAACTGCTTGACTGATTGGAGAGCTGGGCCATGATTTGTTCGGCTAGTTCCTTTAATTCATTTCTGCTGACTTTCTTAGACCTGGATGTAGAAGAAGCCTTTCCTTTAGATTTTGAGGAGGAGGCACCTAGAGTGGCTGACTGGATTACTGGAGAAGTTGATTGGGCCGGTGTCATCTGCCGGGTTGGGCTTAGCTGGAGTGAAGGCCTGACTGAGGTAACTGGTAATGGGTTGACTTGAGCCAGAATGGCAGATGATTGATTGACTGAAAATTTTGTGTTGAAATTGTGCAATGTCTGCTCCACTTTGAATTTATCCCACCATTTGACTAGGAATTCTCTGGAGACGGTACCGAGAGAAACACCAGGTTCTTCTTGGAGTTTGTATTGCCACTTGAAAATATAGGGGACCTTGTATTTAGACATAAAATGTAATGTGGGGGGAAAATTCCTGTCATAGTCAGAAAATGTCATAACTTTGGTGAATCGATTAACTGCATCCTGAAGAGGTTCAGGTAAAAGATCAAAAGGAAAACCATGTGAATACCACCAGGAGTAGAACCACATGGGGAATTTTCTTGGGAAAGTTTTATCAAAATTAATAAACCAAGAATGATTGAAATCAAGAGTTTGGTGTAAAAAGATTTTGTGCCAAGCCTCTTCATATTGGTAATAACTGAATGAAATGTCATTATATTGGTGGTATGTGTATGGAGGGTATTTCCAGTCCTCAAGTGAGAGGATCCTGACCAAATAAATGGAATGATCTAATAGTTTATTTGGATCTTTGGTATCATAAATGGGTTTAATAGTAACAGAATTAGTTTGAAAGAGAATTTGTGTGAAGAATTTTAATGACTGAGAAGGGTCAGACCAAGCAAAATGTTGATTTGGGGGAAAATACATTTTTGCTAAAGCTATGGGAGATTTAATATTGCTTAAACATGGTTCGACATTAAATATATTTTGAGAAACTTTTAAAACATATGGGGATGATTTTTTAGCAGAATAAGGTCTGACGGGTTGGCTAGGGTATGAAACTGCATATGGATCATATTGGGAAACTAGAGCTGACTGAAAACTGGGCCGAGGACCAATAGTAGATCCAAGGTAATGAGTTGGATTTGGTAAATAAGGATGACTAGGATGACTAGGAACTAAAGCCCGACTAGAAGAAGGCTCAGCTTTGACTGTTGCTATTGGTTCTGTTTTGACTGCTGGAGCACTGGGCTCCGGTGTCTGCTGCTGCTTTGCTCTGGCCCGAGTCGTCATGGGAAGGGCCCTGAAGGAATTCACGAGTCAGAAATTCTGGTATATGATTATCTTCTCCTTTAATGAATGCAATTTCAAAATCAAAAACGCTTAAAATAGCTTGCCATCGGGCAAATATTTGTTTACTTGCAATATTTTGGACATCTTTTTCTAAAACATGTTTTGCACTTTTGCAATCAACTCTGATTAAGAATTTTTTATTTAATAAATCATCTTGAAATTTACTGACACAAAGAACAACAGATAAAATTTCTTTTTTAATAGTACTGTAATTGCGTTGTGACTGAGTCCATGCACCATAATAGAATCTGACAATTTGCTCAGGATGAGCAGGAGAAATCTGTTGCTTAAGGATACCGCCGAAACCTATTTCTGAGGCATCAGTTTCTACAATTTTGAAAGATTCTGCTAAAGGAATGCCTAAGTATGGTAATGTTTTGACATGACTTTTAATTTCTTTGACAAGGTTAGTATGAATAGTCGTCTAAGGTGGGGGATTCTTCTGAAGTCTATCAAATAAAGGTTTGCATTTTTGCCGAAGATTTTGGTAAAAGTCTGCAACATAATTTAATGAACCTAGAAATCTTTGAAGCTGATTTTTATCTAGGATTATGTCTGGGAATTTATCAGCGAATTGGATGACTCTGTGGATTGGTGTAATTTGAAGTTGATGGATATTGAATCCTAAAAAACGGATATTTGTTTGAAAAAGTTTGATTTTTGAAGCTGAGATTACTAAGCCACTGACTTTCATTACATTGTAAAATTGATTTAAATGTTTCCAGTGTTGATCAATAGATTGTGAGAAAATGAGGACATCATCGATGTAAACGATTATAAAATGACTGTATTGGTTTAATATGTCATTCAGAATGTTTTGGAATTCACTAGGGGCATTTTTAAGGCCAAATGGCATAACATTCCATTCATAGTGGCCAAAGGGAGTGACAAAGGCTGTTTTATATTTATCGTTTTCATGGATTTGGATTTGCCAGAATCCAGATTTTAAATCGAATTTAGAGAAGATTACTGAATTATTTAATCGATTGATGAGGTCTCGTTTGTTAGGAATAGGATAACGTATCCATTCTAACACTGTATTAAGAGGTTTATAATTGATGACTAAGCGAGGGGTACCTCTTTCTAATTCAACATTTTTCTGAACATAGAAAGCAGAGCAAGACCAAGGAGATTTACTGTGGCGAATTATTCCTTTATTTAGTAAATCTTGAATTTCTTTTTTACAGAATTCCATGGTTTCGTGGTTCATTTGAATTGGTCGAGCTTTTGTAGGGATATTTTTTTCATCAAATTTTTTAATATAAGGAAGGTTAACGATATGTTTTTTTTTATGCCAGAAAGCATTTGGAATGTCTGAGCATAAGTCTTTAATAATTTTTTCTTCAAAGTTTTTAATTTTGTTTTGGAGCGAAAGATCTTGTAATTGGCGGTCAATTCTTTTGAAATCAATTTCTTCTTTTAAATAATTTATTTGCCGTTGTTTGGCCTTGATGAGGTTGATAGTTTTTGAGATAGAATTTTCTTGAAAATATTTTAATGTATGAATTTCTGGGTTAGAAAGAAATTTGAATTTGACTGGTTCATTGAATGGGTAAGTAGTAATGCCATCATATTCTGTCAAAAACGGGTAAAGAATGGTGATGAAGGGAAGGCCTAAAATGACTTTGTCAGTTAGATCGTTAACTAAAAGGAATGGAGTTTTAAAACAGACATTGTTTTGGCAAACGTGTGCTTTAGAGATTTCGTATTTAATATTCATTTTAGTGCCATTGGCAGAACGAAGTGTTTCTTTTGTTTTTTCAAAATATTTTGAAGGAATTAACCCTTCTTGAATACAATTTAGGTCAGCACCGGAGTCAACCAGAGCTGGTGTGGTAAAAGAGAAATCTTTTATCCATATTTGAACTGAGGTATACCATTTTTTAAGATTAATTTGTTGGATAGTATTGATAGTAGCATGTTCATATATGTCTTCATTATGCTGTATGGATGAGGTTGGAGAAGTGTTATTTGTTATCTTAAGTATTTGGGTATCAATTTTAACCAGATTCAAATCGCCTTTGATGTCTTTATTTTCAAGTGTTAATTCCATTTGTTGTTGTTGTAAGGATTGGATTTCTGTTTTGATTATTTTTATTTCATGTTGAAGATCTTGGAGTGTTATTTCTTGTTTTTTATTTTTGAATTTATCAAAAGTCGTAGTAAGTGATAGTTTTTCTTGTGTGGTATTAACTACATGTTCTTGTGTTATTAATTTTTTTAATTTCTTAAGGTATTCAGCTTTAAGCTCTGGGTTATCAATTTTTCCAATTAAATCAATTAATAATTCTTCTTGTTCTTCTTGTTTGGAAAGTACATTAATAGATTTACAACAAGCGTCTTTACATGCCAATTTAATGTTTGGGGAAGAAGATGTTTCCGAACTGGAGGAAGATGATGATTCATTTAACATAGATTCGTTTTCATCGTTTTCAGTTTCAGAATCAGTATCTCTTATTTCTAATAATCGTATAAGATTGTTTCGTTCTTCTTGACTGATTTTTAATTGATTGATTGTATTTTTTACTGGACATTTATTAGCAAAATGACCAGGTTTACCGCATTTATAGCATTTAGTTTTGTCAGAAGGAGGGGACTTCTTTTTCTTATTATGTTTTGGCTGAAATTTTCTAAATTTGTTAAATTTGTTCTTAGTATAAAATTTATCAGGTGTGAAATCGTTGTTATTTTGGGACCGATATTTATGACGGTTAAATCTTCTTTTACTAGGATAGTAATTAGATTCATATTTGTGTTTTTTCTTTCTAGAGGGAGGAATAGAGGGTAGACCATATTGTTCACAAAATGTTCCTAATTCATACTTTGTTTTTCTCTTTTCAGTTTTTGTTTGAGAATTTAGTTTCATATCAATACACATTTTTAGACCTTCTTTTTGAATGATTGTGATAATATTTCCGTAGGTAAGGTTATTGTACTCAATGTGACCTGTTTCGTTACTTAGGACTTGTCTAATTTTGTGAGCGAAGAGTTTTGGTAAGCCGTTAATAAATTTTTCTTTCCAAAAGGGTTGGTTACTATCGTCTCTAAGCATAACTCTAGAGATAAAAACATCTTTGTACCATTTGAAATCACTTAGTGTTGGACATCTTAGGTTACTAAGTTGGTCGTGAATTCTGGACGTAATGTGACTTGGGGTGCCAATAAAATGTTGGATAATTATATAGAATAAAGTGTTTACTGCATCAGAAACTCCTTTTCCAATAGCACAGTAGGTCTTGCTGTGAATCCGATATACCTTTAGTTTTAAAACATATAAAGCAATCCAAGGTAGGTCTTGCTGTGAATCCGATATACCTTTAGTTTTAAAACATATAAAGCAAAACATGCTTTAGAAAAAGATGTCCAAAATATTGCAAGTAAACAAATATTTGCCCGATGGCAAGCTATTTTAAGCGTTTTTGATTTTGAAATTGCATTCATTAAAGGAGAAGACAACCATATACCAGACTTTCTGACTCGTGAATTCCTTCAGGGCCCTTCCCATGACGACTCAGGCCAGAGCAAAGCAGCAGCAAACACCGGAGCCCAGTGCTCCAGCAGTCAAAACAGAACCAACAGCAACAGTCAAAGCTGAGCCTTCTTCTAGTCGGGCTTTAGTTCCTAGTCATCCTAGTCATCCTTATTTACCAAATCCAACTCATTACCTTGGATCTACTATTGGTCCTCGGCCCAGTTTTCAGTCAGCTCTAGTTTCCCAATATGATCCATATGCAGTTTCATACCCTAGTCAACCCGTCAGACCTTATTCTGCTAAAAAATCATCCCCATATGTTTTAAAGTTTCTCAAAATCTATTTAATGTCGAACCATGTTTAAGCAATATTAAATCTCCCATAGCTTTAGCAAAAATGTATTTTCCCCCAAATCAACATTTTGCTTAGTCTGACCCTTCTCAGTCATTAAAATTCTTCACACAAATTCTCTTTCAAACTAATTCTGTTACTATTAAACCCATTTATGATACCAAAGATCCAAATAAACTATTATATCATTCCATTTATTTGGTCAGGATCCTCTCACTTGAGGACTGGAAAGACCCTCCATACACATACCACCAATATAATGACATTTCATTCAGTTATTACCAATATGAAGAGGCTTAGCACAAAATCTTTTTACACCAAACTCTTGATTTCAATCATTCTTGGTTTATTAATTTTGATAAAACTTTCCAAAGAAAATTCCCCATGTGGTTCTACTCCTGGTGGTATTCACATGGTTTTCCTTTTGATCTTTTACCTGAACCTCTTCAGGATGCAGTTAATCGATTCACCAAAGTTATGACATTTTCTGACTATGACAGGAATTTTCCCCCCACATCACATTTTATGTCTAAATACAAGGACCCCTATATTTTCAAGTGGCAATACAAACTCCAAGAAGAACCTGGTGTTTCTCTCGGTACCGTCTCCAGAGAATTCCTAGTCAAATGGTGGGATAAATTCAAAGTGGAGCAGACATTGCACAATTTCAACACAGAATTTTCAGTCAATCAATCATCTGCCATTCCGGCTCAAGTCAACCATTACCAGTTACCTCAGTTAGGCCTTCACTCCAGCTAAGCCCAACCCGGTAGATGACACCGGCCCAATCAACTTCTCTAGTAATCCAGTCAGCCACTCCAGGTGCCTCCTCCTCAAAATCTAAAGGAAAGGCTTCCTCTACATCCAGGTCTAAGAAAGTCAGCAGAAATGAATTAAAGGAACTAGCCGAACAAATCATGGCCCAGCTCTCCAATCAGTCAAGCAGTTCTGAGGATGAGGATACTAGCTCAGCTCATTCCTCGCCTTCCTCCAGTCAATTAATAGCCCAGTCAAAACCCAAGTGATCGAGCCGCCGAAGCGACTCAAGCAATCAAAAACCCTACAATCGTTAGTAGTATAGACATAAGTAGGGATCGTTCTAAGCCGGGGATTAAGGGTACCTGAAATATGAGAATGTTAGCACAATTTATTCACATATATATATACATATTCACACGAGTTCAACATGGGGGATTTGATATGAGGTTCGGCAGCAAAGGCTGCCTCTATATCTAAGACACGAAAATAAACCTAAACTACTATATACAAGTGATCATCATCTCTCACACATCACATAGCACAAAACACACAACTCACACACAAGAATTCATGCAAGACTCGGCAATATAGTTCAAGTTTCTTAGACTCTATTCAATTCACTTAGACTCTATTCAATTCCAATTTCAATTAGAGCCTCAACGGTCATCTAATCACTAGACTTACTTACGTATTTTAGAAAACACTCAACGTCGAATCCTAAAATTATACTAATCATGTTTGAAAACACTCAACGTCGAAGACAAACACAAAGAGTAATTAATCACAAAAGTCTATAAATTGAAGACATATCTTTAGGTATGGCGTCACTCATCCTATCAACATGCAAGTTTCATGAATTAAGTAACCTTGATTTTAACAACCTAGAATTCAGTTCGATCGTTGCCTAACTCAATCCCAAATTATTAAGTTGAATGAAATCGCAACCTACACAAGTGTCATGGCCATGACATCATGTAAACATTGATTTTTATGCACAAATTCATGAAACTAATCGAATAAAAACTAAAAATACATGAACATGCTACTGCCCTAATCTAACATATGAATTCAAGCATGCAATTGTTTGCAAAATTCATCACATAAATTCCAACAAAAATCGCAATTCATGTTCATCATACAATACCAAACGAAAACAAAGTATTTTTATAACAACAAATGTGACTAAACCAAGAATAAAAATACAAGACATAGGGATGGATCACACTTTAGAAACCTTGGAGAGCTTCGTCTTGGTGTGGTGAATGAGGCTCGGCAGTGGCTGAGATAGGGTGTGGAATCGGTGGTGAAAGGTGGTGGAATCGGTGGACTTGTGTTTTTACGGTTTCGGTTTAGAACTTTGGTAGAACCTTTGGTAGAGTTTAGGGCTAGTGCTTTGCAAAAGATGAGATGATTTTTCTGTAGGAAAACATGGCTATATATAGAGGCAAATTCGGCAGAAACCCTAGGTAGAAAACCTAGTCCAAATCGGCAAAGGCAATCCTTGTGCAACAAGGTTTTGGTTCCTTCTTTTCTTGGTTCTTCTAGGAAACTTCTTTTTCTGATTTTCTTCCTTGGATTGGGCTGCATATCTTAATGAACTTCTTGTGTAGGCTTGACAACTCCATTTGGTGAGCTTGGTCCATGGAAAAATGCCCCAAACCCGCAAGAACACAAGACCGGCAGCAACTCGGCTGGAATAACCTTGCTCCAGTAAATCTGACATATCTCCCTTCTCGGAGCTCCAATTGATGCGATTCCAAGTCTCAGATAAATTAGACACATATAGCCATCTCCCCATAAAATATCTCGATCAAATTCCTTGTGAATCGTCGGGAATGATTTTTCGAAGTTGGATCAAAGTCCCAGGAAAATCCTGGAAGTCCCTGGATTGGAATGCACGGACTGCCGTTTTGCAGCCAACTTTTGGGTGACTTTCCGAACTCCAATTGATCTGAAATTTTAACACAACATTCCTCAGCATATGAATATTAAGCACACCAAATTTCATAGAATTCGGACAAGGATAGATCATATTTGTACTCGTCACAAAATCGCGAAAAAGACATATTTTGCCCTATTTTCCAGATTTCTCATACTTAGTCATTTTTCGGACAATTAAGCACATTTCACCAAAACTCTACCAAAATTGACACTAACTATATTATGACTCTATCTTAGACAAATAAGAGTTAAACAAAGCATAAACGAGGGCATAAGCATATAATTTCGTCGCACATTGTGCTCCTATCAACTACCCCACACTTATCCTTTGCTAGTCCCTTAGCAAACTAAATAAAACTAAGACTCAAAACAAACTATTACCCCTAACAATTTGTCTCAGGCTCGTCTGTACACATAGCTTTCAAGTTAATGCATGAGAATGCTAAGCATGAAAATTCCAAGCTTCATGAACATGTAACATCAATAAGAACATATAAGAACAAAAGTAAGCATGTAGACATGTTAAGCTAATTCAATCCTCCTCACTAGGCATACTCTCTTCTTTTCTCTCGAAGCATGGTAATTCACTCATAAGTATATGCAAGCGAAAGATAATGAATTACAAAGAGTGACTTGCATATATCAAAGAAACGAAAGCACTTTGTGAATTTTTATGGAAAAACCTCATGTAACAACTATGTGCACCAATGAACCAAAACCATATGCTTACTCTTGAGATAATCTCCACAATCAAATTTAACCATCTTAAGAATCATGAAAAAGATCAATAAAAGGGTTGTAATGGGGCTAGGCTAAGAGGTATTCGATATTTGGATAAGGAGGCTCAAAAACGTCACCGTGTACTTTAGCAAAGCTCAAATCTCCTTATGTCTTCTCACCAAGGGTCGAATTTCTTCTTGTTGGACCCATACTTCATTCTTTTCTTCCCATAACATTACAACAATAATCAAGACAATAGCAATGCACAAAATTTTTATTTTCTATGCCGTGCCTTACACATTTTTTTCTTTTTCTTGCTCTCGGTATTTTTCTCTCTTTTTCTTTTGGTCCGAGCACATTTTTTTCTTTTCAATTTTCTAAGGCACGGCATACATTTTTCTCATATAGATTCATGGCTAAGTCTACCCCACACTTGTTCTTCTTCATCACACACGCGAAAACGCTTTCAAAATTCAAGCTTTACCAATACTTTGATCAAGGGTAAGGGCACAACTATACTAAGCTCATGGAAAGTGTTTAAGGGTGATGAAAGAAAAGGCTAATCGTAGGCTCAAAGCGGTTTACTAAGGTGTCCCACGACGGGCTCCAATAGGGCGCATGCTTTGTTTGGCAATGATGGTAAACCTAAATGATCTTTATTCAATCACATTCAAAATCAAGGTATTTTATGATATAAACGTTTTGAAAATCAACAAGAGTAAGTTCTAGCATACTAGAGTTCATTAAAAAGCTATGGCACATAGTCATCGAATAATCAAAGAATTATGAGGTTTCATTCTTCCTACGAATCTATTGAATTTTATCTTTTTATCACTCAAGAAGAAAGCAAATTGGCTCTAAAGCTCACATAGGTTATTATGGAAACAAACTAGCTAAAACATGCATGCTTCGTTAATCAACAAGTCCTACATGCTCCTACCAATGCACAAAATCCATGAAACTCACAATTTTAATTGTATGCACAACCATCATCTATGTATGCAAAGAGGAGAAAAACATCATTGACATATTAGGGGCATCCTAAGACTCGAAACAAACAAATTTAAACACTATTTTTGTGGAACAATTTTCTGAAATTTTTCTTTTCTAAACTAAGCACACGAAAACATAAACGGAATACGTTATCCCACCCCACACTTAGAAAATTACATTGTCCTCAATGTAAGCACAAATCTATATCGACGAATTTCCTAAGCATGCAATTGTCTAACATATTCCAACATATCATCACAAACCAAAGAAAAGGAGAAGGGTTAAGAAATTTCAAACTCTCGGTGATGGCTCCTTCATTTTTCATGGTCGAATTGGGTTGCCTCCCAATTAGCGCTTAAATTTTTATAGTCCGTAGCCTAGACTTCTCACCATGTGTGTTGTGTGTTCATCATGCCATGTGCAGCTCCGCAGTTGGGGCAGCAGCCCCTCTCGGCAGTAGGATTTTCTTGGCAGGCAAGCTTCTCTCGGCAGACGTGTCTGCTTCTCTTGAGGCCTGATTTTGGGTGTGTTCCACTATCCTAATACAAAAGTGTTCTGAATAAATGTTGTAGTGGACACACAGAGCTTTCCAACGGAATAAAATTCACCTCAATCGGACTAGTGGAAGTACGCCTTGTTGGCGGACCTATCGTGCTGCCCAGTTCTCTGTTCCACCAGATTGACCTTGCTGTACTCAAATTGAAACTGAGAACGGTTCGTAGCTCCAAATCCACTTCTGTAAAATCCTACGGAAAGTAGACTCAGAGATCTTTCCAACGGTGTATGGCTCAGCATCCCAGGTTTTGTGAGCTGAAAACGGCAGTCATTCAAAATTGACGGACTGCACTGTCCGATTTCTGTTTGGGCAGAACTTGATATTTACTGCACTTTTTCTTTTCAATTCGATCTGCACACACACAAAACAAATAAAATCGAACAAAAACAACAAACTAAAATTCAAGAATATACAATTTCATACAAGCTACGATTTCAACAAATTTTTCAAGGTTAGAAGAAAAAAATACAAGAATTAGAACGTCATGTTAGAGAGTTAGGATATATAAATATACGTTAAAGTTAGAGACACAGATTATTAACAAACTGTACATCACAAATATTAACACACTTTAACATTCACATAAAACAAGATTTTATAATACCCGGCAACGGCGCCAAAAATTGATCGAGCCGCCGAAGCGACTCAAGCAATCAAAAACCCTACAATCGTTAGTAGTATAGACATAAGTAGGGATCGTTCTAAGCCGGGGATTAAGGGTACCTGAAATATGAGAATGTTAGCACAATTTATTCACATATATATATATATACATATTCACACGAGTTCAACATGGGGGATTTGATATGAGGTTCGGCAGCAAAGGCTGCCTCTATATCTAAGACACGAAAATAAACCTAAACTACTATATACAAGTGATCATCATCTCTCACACATCACATAGCACAAAACACACAACTCACACACAAGAATTCATGCAAGACTCGGCAATATAGTTCAAGTTTCTTAGACTCTATTCAATTCCAATTTCAATTAGAGCCTCAACGGTCATCTAATCACTAGACTTACTTACGTATTTTAGAAAACACTCAACGTCGAATCCTAAAATTATACTAATCATGTTTGAAAACATTCAACGTCGAAGACAAACACAAAGAGTAATTAATCACAAAAGTCTATAAATTGGAGACATATCTTTAGGTATGGCGTCACTCATCCTATCAACATGCAAGTTTCATGAATTAAGTAACCTTGATTTTAACAACCTAGAATTCAGTTCGATCGTTGCCTAACTCAATCCCAAATTATTAAGTTGAATGAAATCGCAACCTACACAAGTGTCATGGCCATGGCATCATGTAAACATTGATTTTTATGCACAAATTCATGAAACTAATCGAATAAAAACTAAAAATACATGAACATGCTACTGCCCTAATCTAACATACGAATTCAAGCATGCAATTGTTTGCAAAATTCATCACATAAATTCCAACAAAAATCGCAATTCATGTTCATCATACAATACCAAACGAAAACAAAGTATTTTTATAACAACAAATGTGACTAATCCAAGAATAAAAATACAAGACATAGGGATGGATCACACTTTAGAAACCTTGGAGAGCTTCGTCTTGGTATGGTGAATGAGGCTCGGCAGTGGCTGAGATAGGGTGTGGAATCGGTGGTGAAAGGTGGTGGAATCGGTGGACTTGTGTTTTTACGGTTTCGGTTTAGAACTTTGGTAGAACCTTTGGTAGAGTTTAGGGCTAGTGCTTTGCAAAAGATGAGATGATTTTTCTGTAGGAAAACATGGCTATATATAGAGGCAAATTCGGCAGAAACCCTAGGTAGAAAACCTAGTCCAAATCGGCAAAGGCAATCCTTGTGCAACAAGGTTTTGGTTCCTTCCTTTCTTGGTTCTTCTAGGAAACTTCTTTTTCTGATTTTCTTCCTTGGATTGGGCTGCATATCTTAATGAACTTCTTGTGTAGGCTTGACAACTCCATTTGGTGAGCTTGGTCCATGGAAAAATGCCCCAAACCCGCAAGAACACAAGACCGGCAGCAACTCGGCTGGAATAACCTTGCTCCAGTAAATCTGACATATCTCCCTTCTCGGAGCTCCAATTGATGCGATTCCAAGTCTCAGATAAACTAGACACATATAGCCATCTCCCCATAAAATATCTCGATCAAATTCCTTGTGAATCGTCGGGAATGATTTTTCGAAGTTGGATCAAAGTCCCAGGAAAATCCTGGAAGTCCCTGGATTGGAATGCACGGACTGCCGTTTTGCAGCCAACTTTTGGGTGACTTCCAGAACTCCAATTGATCTGAAATTTTAACACAACATTCCTCAGCATATGAATATTAAGCACACCAAATTTCATAGAATTCGGACAAGGATAGATCATATTTGTACTCGTCACAAAATCGCGAAAAAGACATATTTTGCCTTATTTTCCAGATTTCTCATACTTGGTCATTTTTCGGACAATTAAGCACATTTCACCAAAACTCTACCAAAATTGACACTAACTATATTATGACTCTATCTTAGACAAATAAGGGTTAAACAAAGCATAAACGAGGGCATAAGCATATAATTTCGTCGCACATTGTACTTCTATCACCAAGTCACCTAAAAGATGGGCCGATCATGAAGATTATTATGAAGACAGTCAAGACCCATTTTTGTGAGACCAATCACTATTCATGAATAGTGACTTTTTACTGTTCACTTTCGGTGCAAAACACAGCTAATCGTGCTGCTTCCTGTTTTGTCACCTTATGAGTAATTACACAGTAAAAAACAGATTCTTCAGTCAAGTCAGCCAATCCCACAGTAAAAGAAGATGCTCTTGGTCTCTTGCCAAGCCCTATATAAGGAGCCTCTCTCCTTCAGTTGAAGCATCGCTCATTTTTCAGACTTCACTTCAGTTACTCCTAAGCCTCAAGCTCCCAAATAGTTAACCTATCTCCTTGTAATAGTCAGTTATCTCATGTGCTGAGATTTCGGCCTTAGCTAGTCACCCAATTATCCAGTTCTTCCATTCTCCGGTTTTCATGCATCATTAAAAGGTTGTTTTCTTTATCCAGATAGAGCATCTCATGTGTTGAGAACTCTGTCTTATTAAACTTTCTTTGCAACAAGAGTCCATCGCTAATGCCATGCGATGGACACAAAGATACGAGGGACTTGAACCTCTTATAGTAGTCGAAGAAAGTTTCATCTCCGGCTTACTTCATACTTGTAATTTACTTCCTTAAGTCAGTGATCCGCGAAGCGGGAAAATACTTGAGCAAAAACTCATCCACCATAGTGTTCCATGAATTGATCCGACCACTAGGCACATCAAACAACCACTCATTTGCTTGATCCTCTAATGAAAACGGAAAAGCCTTCATCTTGAAGTGTTGCAAATCCGTACCTCGTGGACACATACTTTCGGTGATGAAGTTGAACCACAAGTGCTTGTTGGGATCCACACTTGGCGTTCCATAGAAAGACTTCAACTTGTGAAGGAATCCACTCCTCAATTCAATCTCTCTGGTCTTAGCGGCTTCCAAAGGAGGGTAAGTAATGTTGGAAGGTGCAGCTCCTCCTCCTCCGGTGACATGACCATTTTGAGCTCTTATCGAAGTCATTATCACTTGATCAACAATAGGCTCTGCAAAAGCTTCGAATTCGGGATTTTGAAGATCACACGTTGACGAACTAACAGAAGGAGAGCTCGGCAAAAAAGGTGCCGAACTGATTGGACTAGATGGTGATGATGAGCTTGGACTAGATGGCTCGGATGGGGGCAGCGGAACAAATAAGGCGATGGCGAGCTCTTGGTTCAAACGTTGCAATCGGCCTCTATGATCTCGTGTCCAAATATTAGATTCGGACATGCATTATGCTGAAATTTGCAACATTTAAACAAGTTAGAACCATCATAAAGAAATAAAAAGCAACAATATACATCATTACAAGCCACGACATTGGCAATTACAAAACAAATTTCAATCAATGGCATCCATATACAAGGAATCGGCAAAGAAGAGCAAAGCATCGGCAAGAAAAGAGAAAAGACTTCGAAACGTTTTGTGTTCATGTAATCTCTAGGTCTAATTTCTTTTAAAATTTGTTCTAACTCTCAAGGTACGTGGAGCAGTGGAGTTAACGGTGCAATGGACTGATGCAGCATCCAGTAGTATCATGCTTTATCCGATATACCTCAAGAGTTTGAACCACACAAATTATTTTATTTTGAAGAAAATAGATCACATATGTCAAGTTATCTTCTAGCGTCTAAAGTGAGGTGATGCTTCGGCCCAAGCTATCGACTAGTTCGAGCGTGTTCTACTTTTCAAAGGCAGTGTCGTTAAGATTCACGGAGGGCGAACCCCCTACAGGAACCAGGCAGGACTCGTTTAGTGGTCACGGAGGGCAAACCCCCTATCGATCCCTTCACCGAGAAGAATGATCAGTCTATGACCTTGAGATCCAGTTAAACAAACCTAAGAACTATATCTATGAAAATAACGTGTCCCTTACTTTGTAAAACAAACTCGGGTCACTAGCGGTCTACAAGTGTTGATCAAAGCCGCCCTCAACCTCATAAAAATGGGTCTGCCAAGTTATCGCTCGTATGCGTAGGGGGCCAACGATAGACTAATTCCAACATTGAGCAGGGCCCGTTTCTCAATCTACATAAAAGACGGATCTAACATGACATCATTCGTATGAAGGGTTAAGGCTAAGACCAACAAATGCGGCTTCTCCCTACATATTACACTTTAGAAACTACAATAAACTCAAGCATACACAACACTATCATCTTCCAAGAAATTAAACTAAGTTATTACACATATACATTCTTTATACATCATGCAACTTTCGAAATTTAAACTCTACATGCCAAAGCATATTTCTACTTTATAAATCCCAAATAAAACCAAAAATTACAAACTTTACAAGAAAAATTTTCAGCAACTTTATATACAACACATTCACACAATTCAAGCTTTTATAATCCCCAGCAACGGCACCAAAAATTGATGAATGCCGAAGCACGCAAGCAATGATAACCCTATAAAAGATCGTTAGTAGTATAAGCAAGTAGGGATCGTTCTAAGCCGGGGATTAAAGGTACCTGAAACATGAGAATGTTAACACAATTTATTCACATATGTACATGAAAACGTCACAACTGGGGGGTGAGATAAGGGTCGGCAGCCATAGGGCTGCCCTAAGCTAGATACGAAATAAAAAGCAAGAATTTAAACTCTAAACTACTATGTACAAGTTTTGGTCGACATCTTTCACACAAAGTACTCATAAAAAACTATCACAAATCGAAACAAGTAACAAGTAGGGACTCACGAAAACATGCATTGAAATATTCAAGACTCAACTTAATTCCAACCTAACTAGACTCCTTAGGGGTTTATCTAGTCGATTTTAGATTTCACGAAAATACTTAGAATTAGCTTAGTGCATAACCCTAATCTTTAGCTAACCGATTAAAGACACTTAGTGTAGAAATTAACCAATTAGCATATAAGGCACGAAATCTCTTAGTCGGAAACAAATTAACATGCAAGGCGTCACTCTTCATATTAGACAAACAAGTTGTAAGAATTACTCTAACCCTAGGTAACAACATAAACCAAATCGACTTAGTGTTCTAACTTGACCTATGTTACTACGGTAAGTGAATTCAACATTTAGACAACAACCATGGCCTACAATTGTATCTAAATATCTCCTTCGGTTGCACACGAATTCAAACAACTAATCAAGAAGAAATCGAGAATCAAGTCAAGCATGCATCCCTAAGACCTAACCGGTTACATATTTACAAATTATGTTTGCATATTTTTATCTTTCAAAGAACCATGAAATCAAAACTTTAATGTTAGCATGACACCAAGAATCAAACTCATGAACTACTTTAAATATACAAAACCAAATAAACAAATTGTCTTTACATAGACATAAAAACAAATACCAAAAAAATATCCAAACTACATAGACATAGTATCGAAAAATAAAAGAATTACAAGCCATGAGTAGAGAATGGATCACACTTTGAAACACCTTCGAAGCTTCGAAATATGATGGACGGATGGAGGTTGAAGGTGTACGGTAGGAATTTTCTGGATGGTGAGAGAAGGGTTTTCGGCTTGCTTTTCTTTCTAAGACTTAAGGTAGAAAATTTAGTAGAGCTTTAGACTTGTGTTTTGACTTAGGATGTGACAGGTTTTTCTGAGAATTTGTTGGCTTTATATAGAGGAAAAACCCTAGGGTTGCCTGCAACACAAAGGAATGAAAATTCCTTTTCCTAGTTGGTTTATGTTTCCTTACCGGTAAAGCTATGCATTCTTGGACTTTTATTCTGATCTTGGACTTCAATCGGCATCAATGACATAGCATGGACATGTCCAACAAGTCTTTAGGTCTAATATATATCCGATCCATGCTCCCAAAAATCAAATGGAGAGTTATCCTGATGCAACCGGGAAACTTCAGTTTTCCCGGCAGAATGACATTGCCTCAGTACATCCGGCATAACTTCCTCCTCATAGCTCCAATTGATGCGATTCTAAGTCCCAGAGAAACTAAACTCATAGAGCTTTCTATTAATATAAGACACATCCTCTTGTTCCAAGCGATGCGTCCCACAGAAATTCTGAAATTCAGGACACAGTCTCAGGAAAATCCTGGTAGTCCCTGGATCGTAATGCTCAGACTGCCAAGTTTCAGCTATCTTTTGGGTGACTTCTCTAACTCTGATTGATCTGAAATTTTGACACAACACTATTTAACTTGCCAAAAAAATGCATACCAAATTTCTTGAAATTTGGAAAAGGATAGGTCAGTTTAGCACAAGCCTCAAAATCACGAAGAAAAAAAAATTTACGTTATTTCCTCAGAGTTCTAAACTTAGTCATTTTTGGGATTATTTAAGCACATTTTTCCAAAACTCAACCAAAATAATACTAAACTAAATTATGACTCGATCTTAGATAAATAAGGGTTAAACGAAACATAAATGAGGGCAAAAATATATTAATATCGTCTCACATTGTGCTCCTATCAGTGACTGTAAGAGGCTACGATCAATCCTAAGGATACAAGGACAAGTTACAGTCGTGTGAAGAACAAGAAAAAAATCAAAGCAAATACAAGGAAGCCATGAAGAACAAAGAATCCTATCGGTACAAGGAAAAGTGTACCCGGTTAAGCTAGGGATGGCTGCGTCCGATCCTGGGCTTCCGAATCCATTAGAAAAGTGGCTACCGATCTAAGAGAGGAGTTCAAGAATTATCGCAGCCGGTCCAAGAAGGAATTGCACAGAAGATTCTTGAAGAAAAACAAAGCTTGGCCGGCAAGTTAGGTTTTCTTCTCCTTCTTGTTGTCGGTTTTATGCAAGCCCCTCTCCTATATATAAAGGCCGAACCCTATGCAGAAAAGAGTTACATTCTAGCACAAAACACAAGTCATAAAGCTCTACCAAAGTTCTTCAAAAATCTTACATACAAAAGCTAGCCGAAACACATCTCCACCTTCACCAAAAATACCCTAACCGTGCCACCACCATCATCGCCGGATCAACACAATTCGAAGGCTCCAAAGGTGTTTGAAAAGTGTGATCTACTCCCTACTCTCGGTTTAGTAATTGTTGTATGTAGTTATGTTAGATTTTGTCTATGAAACTTGCATATATTTTTTTATTTCGAATTGTATATCTATGTATGTTTCGGATTACAATATGCATGTTAATTACGTATTTAAGTTCAATATAAGGGTTTTCCAGGATAAAATACGGATTGCATGTTAAAATTGTAAGGAAAATATGTAACAAGATAGTAACTAGGTAATCGGCAAAGCATGTTAATTTGGATTTAAACTTGTGCTTGGTTAGTTCTTTAAATTCGTGTGTCTTAAATGTTGGTGTTCTATGCAATTGCAATGTGTGGGGCATTGATCTCACTTAGCCGAAAATACATATAGATTTAGTATACGCTGAGTTGCTTTGTTTGTGTTGATTTCACGAAGGCTGGAGTAGTTTAAAGAACTTGCTTGTCTAATATAAAGTGGGATGCCTTGCATGTTAACTTGTTTCCAATTAAAAAGACTTTGTGCTTATTTGCTAGCTAGTAAACGTGTCTACGCTGAGTGTCATGTAAACCGGTTAGTAACAAGATTAGGATTATACCCTGAGTTAATTCTAAGTACATAAGAAGTCTAGTATCGATTAGATGACCGCTGAGGCTCATATTAGAATTGGAACTAAGTCAAGTCTAGATCACTTTGTCATTGTTTGCCGTGAATCTTGTTACTTGAAAGTTATGTGTTTTGATTGCTTTTCGATGAGTGCATGTATGAAAGATGTCGACCAACTTGTACATAGTAGTTTAGAATTTAAATTCATGCTTTATATTCATGCATTAGTTTAGGGGCAGCTTGCTGCTGATTCTCTTCATCCCCCAAAAGTGACGATTTTGTATGTATATTTGTGAATACTTGTCTTAACATTCTCATGTTTCAGGTACCCTTAATTCCCGGCTAGAACGATCCCTACTTATTCTATACTACTAACGATTGTAGGGTTTATCATTGAAGAGCCGCTTCGGCGGTTCGATCAAGTTTCTCAAAGAACTTTGCACGGCAAGGAGGCATACGAGGGAGACTCGTATGGTGACTATGAGCGAAACGGTGTCTGCCGTTATACAAAGAAAGTTGCCACAAAAAATGAAGGATCAATATCATGCCACTCAATCAATGTCATGTCACTCAATGTTTATCAAACGTTGAGTATAGGGCCACTCAAGAAAGACAATGTCATCATTCAACTTGCGGATCGCTCAAGCAAATATCCGAAGGGCTATGTCGAGGACGTGCTTGTGCAAGTAAACCAACTAATCTTTCCCGCCGATTTCTATGTGGTAGAGATGGAAGACTCGCCGGTCAATAGCACTCAATGCTACTTGGCCGGCTCTTTATGAGAACGGCAAAGACTAAAATTGATGTTGCCGAGGGCAATTTGACAATGGAGTTTGATGGTGAGGTGATAAAGTTCAATGTTTTCGATGCCATAAAATCTCCTATTGCTGATTTGAAGGAGTGTGGAGCTAGTGATGTTTTGGAGGAGGTCGAGCAAGTTATGTCGACCTCCCTCGATGCATAGCAACGAGCCATCGAGCAAGGGGTCGATTTTGACAAGGAGGGAGCACTAGTTGAGGTAGAAGAGGGAGCCTATGTCGAGCCTAGAATAAAGGAGATGGCTGTCAAACTTGATGTGACGAGTTGCCTAAGTAACACGCAAATAATAACCCTACAAAAGAACGTTAGTAGTATAAGCAAGTAGAGATCGTTCTAGCCGGGGATTAAGGGTACCTGAAACATGAGAATGTTAGACAATATTCACATATATACAATCATAAAATCGTCACTGTTGGGGGAGAAAAGAATCGGCATCAACGCTGCCCTAAATTCTAAAGACACGAAATTAAAGTCCTATTTCTACTATTTACATGTTGGTCGACATTCTTTCACAAAGCAATAGCACATAAGCAATCAAAACACATAACAATTTAGCAAACAAAACTCACGGCAACATATTAAAGTATTCTAAACTCGACTTAGTTCCAACCTAATTAGCTCCCTATAGGTATTACTAACCGATTAAGATTTTTCACAAATATTTCAAGATTAACTTAATTTACGTCAAATCCTTTAATTGTACTAAACATATTTGAAGACTCATATAGATGAAAACAAATATGCATAGTAATTGAATACGAAATCTTCTAGTTGGAGACAAGTTAATTAAGCAAGGCGTCACTCTTCTCATTAACAATTATGTTCTTTCAAACTACTCTAACCCTTAGGCATAAGCACAAACCAAACCAAGGACACGTATAAAATTTGACCTATGTTGCTACGGCAAATACAAGATCGATACCCACAATACATTGCAATTGTATAGGGCAGCAACCTTTGAGGCACACGAATTCAAAGAACAAACTAAGAACGAATTTAAAACCAAATTAACATGCTTGCCGGTTATCTTATTTACTATTTTGTTACATCTTTTCCTTATAAATTATCATGCAATTCGAAACTTATCTTTGAAAAACCTTATTAACATCATAAGAATAAAATTAGCATGCATCTTTATAAAACAAAACTCACAATCGTTTTTCACATAGACATGAAAACACAATAACCAAACATACACACACATAACTACATAAAATTTATTACAAACCGAAAGAGAGATGAAGTAGAGTGGATCACACATTGTAGACACCTTGAGGAGATCTTCAATAAGTGGTGGAGAGGCTCGGATGGATGATGAATGGTAATGAAGGAATCGGCAGGATTTTTAAGATGGTGGTGGTGGTTTTCGGCTTATAGCTTTATGTAGGATTTTTGGCTGAATATTGGTAAAGCTTTGGCTAGAGTTTTTACTTTAGAATGTGACAATTTTCTGAATGGAATTCGGCCTCTATATATAGGGGAAAAATTTGTGCAAAACTGGCAACAATAAGGAAAACGAAACCTAAACCGAGTTGGTTTAGGTTTCTTGCTAGCCACTTCTCTTTCCTTCTTGATTCTTTCGTGAGTTTTCCCCATGGACCGGCTGCATTGACTTATGGACTCCCTAAGTAATCGACAGCCCATACTTTGATGGATTAAAGTCCAAAATTCGGGTTGCAGCTTTTCCTAATTCACCCGGGAACACCTTTCCCTCTTCTAATAGGATTCCTTGTCTTCTTGGTTTGCTTGCGGCTTCATTGACTTCTTTGGTCTTCACATGCTTTCTTTCTCTTCCTAGCAACTCTAGGATATGTCACAGCTACTTGCAGCCACCTGGAAAGGCAAGGAGAGGTGTTGAAAGCCCTTGGAGGCAGTATCGGCAGGAAGGCAGCTTCTCGGGTGCAGGGTGCAGCAGGAGCTTGTGCTGGCGCGCGGAGGCTTCTAGGCAGGTGATGGCAGCAGCGGTAGCAAAGAATCAGCAATGGTAGGCTGCAGCAAGGGCTGCGCGTGTGCGGATTGAGTGCCCGTATCGGATACGAGGTGTCGGTATTCGATACTTGGTGACATAAGCCAAAACCTCGACGGACACGCCTGTGATATGTCTTTGGATACGTCTAGGCTTGTCTAGGATACAAGTTGGACATGAGATGTCCGTGTTCGGTATGTCTTGGTAGCTTGGTGCCTTGGCTGTGCTGCACTGCTGTGCACAAGTGTGCGCGTGCGCTTCTCGCTGAGTGTCCGATACTTGGTTTCTTCTCAGCAGATTTGACCTTTGTGTCTTCAATCGAGCATAACTTTCTCCAGAAAATAGCTATTAATGAGATTCCAAATTCTTAGAAAACTAGACTCAGAGATATTTCTATGCATATATAGTACGTCATCTAGTTCCAAATGAGCTGTTTTGGAAAAATTCTGGAAATTTAGTAAAGTGCCCAAGAAAATCCTGGAACTTGCTGAATCCAAATTTGCGTAGCAATTTTCGACAGCTTCTTTGGCTCTAATTTCTATAACTCTTTCCATTGCTCCACCATCAACGCTTGTACTACTCATAAGAGAAGAAAATTCCATCAAAAGTGATAGGAGCACAATGTGCGATGATATTAATATGTATTTGCCCTCGTTTATGCTTCGTTTTTCCCTTATTTATCTAAGATTGAGTCATAATTTAGTTTAGTGTCATTTTGGTAGAGCTTTTATCAAATATGCTTTAGAATCCGAAAAATGACTAAGTTTGAGAAATCTGGAAAATAATGCAAGTTGTCTTTTTCGTGATTTTGAGATGAGTAAAAATGTGATCTATCCTTGTCCGAATTTAATGAAATTTGGTGTGCTCATTATTCATATACTGAGGAATGTTTTGTTAAAATTTCAGACCAATCGGAGTTCGGAAAGTCGCCCAAAAGATAGCTGCAAAACAGCAGTTCAAGCAAACCAATCCAGGGACTTCCAGGATTTTCCTAGGACTGTGTCCCAACTTCGAAAAATCATTCCCGATGACTCACAAGGAATTTGGTTGAACTGTTTTATGTGGAGGTAGCTATGTGTGTCTAGTTTAGCTAAGACTTGGAATCGCATCAATCAGAGCTCCGAGGAGGGAGATAAGCCGGATTTACTACAACAATGTCTGTTCTGCCGATTCCAGGAACCTACTGCCTCCTTTTTGCGATTTCTGTTTTTGATGGACCAAATGGTGTACAAATGCATATGTGATGATGGTCCAAGCTTAAGGAAGGTTAGAGGATAACACCAAGCCAAGGCATTGAAGAAAAATCAGAAAAAGAAGTTTCCTAGAAGAACCATGAAAGGAAGGAACCAAAACCTTGTTACACAAGGATTGCCTTTGCCGATTTGGACTAGGTTTTCTACCTAGGGTTTTCTGACGAATTTGCCTCTATATAAAGCCATCTTTTACACAGAAAAACTGGTCACATTCCAAAGCAAAAATCTAGCCAAAGCTCTACCTAAATTTCCCCAAGAATCCTACACAAAAGCCCTAGCCAATACCACCTTCCACACACCCAAAGTTTCTGCCGAAACTTTGGTTTTCTGCCGAAACTTTGCTCTCTTGCCGAGTAGTAGCAGCCGCCTCATCCACAAGCCGCCGGATCCATTCACGACGAAGTCTTCAAGGTTTCTAATGTGTGATCAACTCCCTTCTCTTGGTTTTGTAATTTTTGTTGTAGCTATGTTAAACTTTGTCTATGAAGTTAACATGAATTCTTGGTTTCAATTTGTATGTCTATGTATGAATTGGATTGAAGTTTGGTTTTATAATTTGCATGATCAATTTGTTTTCTTTGTTTTTAAGTGGTATTTGGATGTAAGAATACAAATTGCATGTTAAAAAGTAAAGAAAATATGAAGTAAAGAGATAGGATAGGATTCGACAAGCATGTTCACTCTGATTCTAGTAGTTCGTTCTTGGTTTAGTCTTTAAATCCGTGTGCTGCAAAGATTGGTACTTAGCATATTCGCGATGTGTTTTGAGTATTGGTCTTATATCTGTCAATTTAAATAGGATTTAGAGTGGTTTAATCGACTATGCATGTTAACAAGAAGTGGTGACGCCTTGCTTGATTGATATGTTTCCAATTTAAAAGACTTTTGTGCTCAATTACTCTTTGTGTTTGTCTTCGACGTTGAGTGTTTTCAAACATGATTAGTATAATTTTAGGATTCGACGTTGAGTGTTTTCTAAAATACTTGAGAAGTCTAGGATGATTAGATAACCGTTGAGGCTCTAATTAAAATTGGAACTAAGTTGGATCTAGGATATTGTGTGCTCTTGCCGTGTCGTGTCTCATTAATTTGCTAAGTGTTTTGAGTGCTTTTGTGTTAGTAATTTGTGGAAGAATGTCGACCAACCTTGTAAATAATAGCTTAGATTATTTTTCAGCTTTCTTTTCATTTTATTTTCGCATCTAGTTTAGGGCAACCACGAACTTCATCTTCATCCCCCATGATAAATTTGTATATATGTATATAAGTGTGACAATTGTGTGCATATATGTTTGTGAATATTTGAGTTAACATTCTCATATTTCAGGTACCCTTAATCCCCGGCTAGAACGATCCCTACTTATGTCTATACTACTAACGATTGTAAGGTTTTGATTGCTTGAGTCGCTTCGGCGACACATCAAAAAGCAACATGGAAGCTTTACAAAATCAACGAAACATATAATGACTTCAATTTTTAGCACTTTGTCGATTTTCTGAAAATTCCCAATACTTAAGCACATTTTTGTATAAACTCTACCAAATATTCGTTATTCTCAATTATGACTCAATCTTAGATAAATAAGGGCTAAACAAAGCATAAATGAAGGCATGAACATATTAATAACATAGCACTTTGTGCTCCTATCATGATGCAGCCCCTATGTATACAAAGAAATCGTTCTTGTCAATTCCAAGTGCCACAACTAAATTTCGTCCAAGTGTGGAAGAGGCCCCAAAGTTAGAATTAAAAGAGCTCCCTAGTCACTTGAAATATGTTTATCTTGGAAAAGAAGATATTTTACTGTTATTGTGTCTTCATCGCTTAGTGAGAAGCAAGAAGTGGATTTAATCCGTGTACTTAAGAAGCACAAGACCGTTATAGGTTGGACCTTGGCGGACATCAAGGGAATAAGCCCTACAACATGTGTTCATCGTATCTTACTTGAGGAGGGTGCGAAACCTACAAGAGATGGACAAAGACGTCTCAGACGAAATTATCAAGTTTCTTGATTGTGGCATCATATACCTTATTTCGGATAGCAAGTGGATCTCACCCATGCAAGTAGTTCCCAAGAAAAGTGGTATAACGGTTGTGAAGAATGAGAAGAATGAACTTGTACCATAAAGGCTAGTGACCGGTCATTGCATGTGTATCGACTATAGGAAGCTCAATGCAACAACGAGGAAGGATCACATGCCTTTGCCATTCATGGATCAAATGCTAGAGAGGCTAGCCGGCCATAATTTCTATTGCTTTCTTGATGGCTATAGTGGATACAACAAATCGCCATACACACGGATGATCAAGAGAATACTACTTTCACATGTCCATTTGGCACCTTTGCTTATAGTAGGATGTCATTCGGCCTATGCAATGCACCCGGTACGTTTCAATGATGCATGTACAATATCTTCTCCGACTTTATTGAAAGTAAGATCGAGGTCTTCATGGATGACTTTAGCGTGTATGGACACGACTTCGACTCACAATTTAGAGAACTTGGAGGAGATACTAGAGAGGTGTGTAGAGACTAACCTTGTGCTTAATTGGGAGAAGTGTCACTTTATGGTGAATCAAGGTATAGTACTTGGCTATATCATATCCGAAAAAAGCATTGAAGTTGACAAAGTAAAGGTGGAGTTGATCCAACACTTGCTGAGCCCTAGGAATGTGCGAGACGTGCGAAACTTCCTTAGACATGCAGGTTTCTATCGATGATTTATCAAAAAAATTTCCAAGGATACTAAGCCGACAAGTGAACTTCTACAAAAGGATGTGTCATTCGTGTGGAGTGAAGCATGTGAGCAAGCGTTCAAGCGGCTCAAAGATAAGTTATGTTTGGCCCCTATCCTTGTTTCACCAAATTGGGAGGTGTCATTCGAGCTAATGTGTGACGCTTCGGACTATGCAATGGGAGTCGTGCTCGGCCAAAGAGTGGACAAGAAGCCACACGCCATCTACTATGCTTCAAGGACTCTCAATGATGCTCAACTCAATTACACCACAACGGAGAAAGAACTCTTGGCTGTAATTTTTGCTTTGAAAAATTTTCGATCATATCTTTTGAATTTCAAAGTCATTGTGTATAGTGATCATGCCGCCTTGAGATATCTTATGACAAAGAATGATGCCAAACCGAGAATCATTCGATGGATTCTTTTACTTCAAAAGTTCGACATAAAGATTAAATACAAGAAAGGAAGTGAGAATGTTGTAGCCGATCACTTGAGTCGAATTGTCAAGGAGGAGGATCGACTGCCCCTATTGGAGAGTCACCCGGATGAGCAACTCTTTCGGATCGATGCAACAAGTGAACCTTGGTATTCCGACATTGCAAATTTCCTTGCAACTCGTCACTTCCCAAGTAACGTGTCGAGCCACCTTAAGAACAAGATCAAGAAGCAAGCTCGACATTATCTATGGGATGAGCCATATGATAGGAGCACAAAGTGCTATGATATTAATATGTTTATACCCTCGTTTATGCTTTGTTTAGCCCTAATTTATCTAAGATCGAGTCATAATATAGATTAGTGTATATTTGGTAGAGTTTGGTAAAAATATGCTTAAAAGCTGGAAATTTACAGAAAATTGACAAAGTGCTAAAAATCGAAGCATATTATATTTTGATGATTCTGTAAAGCTTCCATGTTGATTTTGATGGGTTTTTCTTCTCTTATGAGCAGTACATACATATATGATCGAGTAATGAAAAGAGTTAGAGGAATTGGAGCTAAAAAAGCTGCCGGAAATTGCTATGCAAATTCGGATCTAGCAAGTTTCAGGTTTTTCCTGAACACATCATTCGATTTCCAGGAATTCCTCAAGTTAGCTCATTTGAAACTAGATGGTGTGCCTTATATGCATGGAAAGCCCTGTGAGTCTAGTTTCCATAGGATTTGGAATCGCATCAATTGCTTCTTCGAGGAGGAAGTTATGCTCGATTGAAGACATAGATGTCAAATCTGCCGGGAAGAATGGAAATTTCAGCTTAGTCCCTGCTGATAGGCTGTAAATCTCCGGATACCAACTTGCAGCCTCATCGCGACGCAGCGCGCGCAGCCTGACATCCGTACCACTGAGACGTGTCTGACACCGACACCTCGTATCTGGGCCATATCCCAAGTTCAACTTGGCGTATCCAATGACATATCTGACACGTGTTAAACGAGGTTCTGACCTAAGACACGCCGTATCGGATACTGGCATCTCGTATCTGATACGGGCATCCAACCTACACACATGCAGCCATCGCTACTGCCTACCGCTGCCCTTACCCTCCTACCGTTGTTGCTTGCATACCCCTGCGCCAATAGAGGCGAGGGCGAGAAAATCCTCCATATGCCCAAACTTAATTGGTCCCAGCCTAAAGACCATCTAGCCCATGCCAAGAGCTCTCCACCGTCGTGAACGTAGCTGCTCTGTCACCCCAAGATCGGTGGCATAACCGCTACAGCCAAATTACGCCCCCATTAATTCATATTCCCCATCACTCGGAATGCGCCTTCATTATTCTGACTTATTTTTTTGTTGAGTTAACAGTTCAAAAATATGACAATTAGTTTTCTCAAGTTGAATTCATGACTTTTCAAATAATTCTTGAATAAATTACAGTAATTTAAGGGCATGTTTACTAAACGGGAGAGGGAATAACTCTATAAGGAGTGACTCTCATTCCCCATTAAAATGGATGTTTACTAACCTATTAAGGAATGAATTTCGTGTGGGCCCCACAACATTTTTCAGGATTGACTCCCCATTTTCATTCCCTTGGGGGGAGGTAGTATTGATTCCTGATCATGGGGGAATCAACTTTTTATTCTAAAATTATTCTCATTATTTATTGATAATCCAGAAATACCCTATAAATATACATAATTCTCATTCCGAGTTCTCATTCCTACGTGTAAGTAAACATATGAACGTGAATGAATCCTAAGATTGAATCTGATTCCAGATTGATAGGAGCATAAAATACTACGTTTATAATGTGTTTTACCCTTATTTATAATTTGCTTTTACTCTTATTTGCCTAAGATCGAGTCATAATTTAGAGTCATGAACTTTGGTAGAGTTTATCATAAAATGTGCTTAAAAGTAGGAAGTTTACAGAAAATTAACAAAGTGCTGAAAATCGAAGTCATTTTATGATTCATTGATTCTGTAAAACTTCCATATTTCTTTTGATGAGTTTTTCTTCTCTTATAAGCAGTACACATATATATGATCGATCAATGGAAAGAGTTTGAGTATTTGGAGCTGTCGGAAATCGCTATACAAATTCGAATACAGTAGGTTCCAGGAATTTCCTGGGCACATCACTCAACTTCTAGAATTTCCTCAGAATAGTTCATTTGGAACTAGATGGCGTGCTATATATGCATAGAAAGATCTCTGAGTCTAGTTTCTACAGAATTTAGAAATGCATCAATAGCTATTTTCTGGAGGAAGTTATGCTTATTTGAAGAAGCAAAGGTCAAATTTGCCGAGAAGAAAACCAAGTATCGGACACGAGTGCCAGCGCGCGCACGAGTGCCAGCGCGCGCACACTTGCGCGCAGCAGTGCAGCGCTGCCGAGGACCAGCCATGATGATATCACGTGTCCGACATCTCGTATCGGACACGTGACACCTCGTATCCATGACACTACCAGACGTATCCGAGGACGTATCTCAGGTGTATCCGCCGAGGTTCACCCTATGACAGGACGTATCCGATACTGGCACCTCGTATCAGATACGGGCACTCACCTTGCACTCAGCCAGCACGCCAGCACGATGCCATCTCCTTACCTTTACTGCTGCCCATCCCTGCTGAGAGCCCTCGCACTGCACATGCGCGTGTCCGAGAAGAAGAAGTCCAGCCTGCAAGCACATGCATGCTGCATGCGCACACGCCAAGCCCGTGCCAAGAAGCATCGCGTGCCAGCGTGCGCGCTCACGCCTACGAGAAGCCCTACAGTTGCCGAGAACCTGCACTCATGCCATGAAGCTTCCGGGTGACCTTCCGAGAGACTTCAAGGTGGCTGCAAAGGTGCAAGACAAGTCCTAAGACTATTAGGAAGGTATGAAAGCGTGTGAAGACAAAGTCAAAGCTGAGCAGCTGCACAGAAGCCGAGAGAGACTAGGAATCCTGCTAGAATAGGGAAAAGTGTTCCCAGGTGAACTAGGGAAGGCTGCAAGCAGTTTTTGGACCTTAAATTTGTCAAAATATGGGCAGCCAATCTACACAAAGAATCCATGAAGCATTGCAGCCTGCCCATACAGAAAATGCATGGAAGTTTCTCTAAGAAAATAGGAGTGCACGGCAAGATACCTAAACCTACTCGGTTAAGGTTTTGCATTCTTTTTTCTATCCGGTTCTACCCTAGCTTTTTCCTATAAATAGAGGTCGAATCCTACACATAAAGTCGTCACATTCTAGCACAAAACACAAGTCATAAAGATCTGCCAAAGTTCCCCAAAAATCCTACATACAATAGCTAGCCGAAAACACATCTCCTCCTTCACCAAAATTACCTCAACTGTGCCACCACCATCATCACCGGATCAACACAGTTCAAAGGCTCCAAAGGTGTTTGAAAAGTGTGATCTACTCCCTACTCTCGGTTTAGCAATTGATGTATGTAGTTATGTTAGATTTTGTCTATGAAACTTGCATGTATTTTTAGTTTCGAATTGTATATCTATGTATATTTCGGATTGAGTTTTGGTTTTACAATATGCATATTAATTTCGTATTTAAGTTCAATATAAGGTTTTTCAAGGATAAAATACGGATTGCATGTTAAAATTGTAAGGAAAATATGTAACAAGATAGTAACTAGGTAATCGGCAAAGCATGATAATTTAGATTTAAACTTGTGCTTGGTTAGTTCTTTAAATTCGTGTGCATAAAGGTTGGTGTTCTATGCAATTGCAATGTATGGGGTATTGATCTCATTTAGTCGAAAACAAATATAGATTTAGTATACGCTGAGTTGCTTTATATATGTTATTTTCACAAGGGCTAGAGTAGTTTAAAGAACTTGTTTGTCTAATATGAAGTGTGATGCCTTACATGTTAACTTGTTTCCAATTAAAAAGACTTTATGCTTATTTGCTAGCTAGTAAACGTGTCTACGCTGAGTGTCATGTAAACCGGTTAGTAACAAGATTAGGATTATACGCTGAGTTAATTCTAAGTACATAAGAAGTCTAGTAACGATTAGATGACCACTGAGGCTCTAATTAGAATTGAAACTAAGTCAAGTCTAGATCACTTTTTCATTGTTTGCCGTGAGTCTTGTTACCTGAAAGTCATGTGTTTTGATTTCTTTTTAATGAGTGCTTGTGTGAAAGATGTCGACCAACTTGTACATAGTAGTTTAGAATTTAAATTCGTGTTTTACATTCATGCTTTAGTTTAGGGGTAGCCTTATGGCTGCCGAACCTCACTTCAAAATCCCCCATTGAAACGTGTAAATATGTATATATTTGTGAATATGTTTGTCTAACATTCTCATGTTTTAGGTACCTTTAATCCCCGGCTAGAACGATCCCTACTTGCTTATACTACTAACGATCTTTTGTAGGGTTTATCATTACTTGCGTGCCTATGGCATTCGATCACATATTGCAAGTAAATATAGATTTAGGAATGACTCTTCCTCTCTCCCATTCCTCCTCTCTCCCGTTCCTTCTCTCTCATATTCCTTGTCAATCTCATTACTGTTTAGTAAACATGGCCTAAGTGTCTTTTGTGAAAAATAATACCGGAAACAATTTCTACGACATGTTAGTACTGATAAAAGTTAAACATGTGGTGGATAAATTGACGTGTCATATCTAATTCAATGGTGACACGTGTTAATAATAATTAAAAATGTATGTATCAATTCCAATAGAAACTCGACAAATGTCTAAAAGTTACGAATAAAGAAATATATTATTGAATATGACGTGTTATCATCCCAATCGGTCAATGCCACGTATATATGACAAGAAATATTGACTAAATCAGTAGGTCTCACATGCTCATTCACTTTTGCAGTGCAATTGTTAACGTTTATAACCACTCTAGCTTGCTTCAAATTATGGCTTCCATGGTCCGAAATATTTCTCTTTACCTCTTCTTTCTTATGAAGAGAACTGCCTTCAATTTATTCATCGGATCAATGATTTACCAAACAAAAATCGACGAAGCAGTAAGTATAAGTTTCTTACAGCAATTTTTCTTACTTGTATTTGATTTTTCGATTTAGGTGTTTACAAATCACCTAGAAAATTTCCATGACGCGTAGACTCAACTGACATATGAGTTCTTGATTCATTCCCGATCTCGTCATCTCGATAAGGCGCACATGAAATTATTTGTTATTATTTACCTAGGAAAACTGATCTATATAAAAAAAAAATTAACGCAAAATGATTATAATTTATAGTTTTTTGCATTCTTTTACGTATGTGCCATTTGACAAATACAAAATTCATATCACACATGAGATCAAATTGGTTTGAATTTTGTTGATTTCAAACGCAAAATGATTATAATTTTGGTTTCAAACTAGAGGCCTTGCCTCAGTCTCAACGTCGCCATTGCAAGCTTTTATATAAGAATTGTATTGAAATTTGCATCTGATATTTAATTCTGTTATGGCCAGACAACAAAGATAGAGGATTAGAAGTTCTTTCTCGAATTGAAGAGGCTTTGAATTCAGAGAAGCGTTGACGAGCAAGGCATGAAAGATGAAGATGGTGTTATTTCACAAATGGGTCTCATGGTTTTGCCACAGAGTTGCCTCGAACTGGAGTTGCCTCGAACTGGAGTACTTGGTTCTTTATGTATTCAAAATTCACAAATACATCTCTAGTATACAATGGGACTCACCTTAAAAATTTAAATAATTTCCACTCGATCTTGCTTAACCATGAAGAGATGATAACAAATTTACCACTTTACAATGTTGTTCGAGCTTTGTTGAGGGGCAGTCAGAAGTTTCTGTGGTTTGCTCTGTTTCTCTGTCTAGGGGTTTGACCAATTTGGGGCTTAGTTATGTGGGCTAGTATAGTAGAGAATCAAATGAGAATGAGAGGATGTGCATGGGTGAATTGGTAAAAGTAGTACCAAGAGGGTGTCTGTGGAATATATAAAAGGGTGTGTAAATTTCAACTCCCTATTTTATTCATTAATATTCTCAACTTCAATAAATCTTAAAATATAAATCGAAGTTTAAATGATATTTGATGTACACTTTCTAACAATGAGTTTAGACTTCCAAGTCGCTGCAATTTTGGCCGCTGTTGCAATCCAGGCCCTTTGCAACTTTGTTCGTCGTAGTTCCAAGCCGGACTTCCGTCATAGTGCGATGCAAAAACCTGCCACACCTACTCAAAGTTGACTATGTATGACCGACTCATAAACGCTTTAAGACGGTTCCAATGATGCCGTTAACGTTAGAAAAAAATAAGTGAAAATAAGGAGCTTATATCGATGGTTAAAAGAGTAATTATTGTACATTTCAAATCAATTTTTCACCAAATTTCATACTTTTTTTTATTTTATTCTTTATTTTTAATAAGTAACTACTTTAGTTATTTTGTGCTCCAATGGGATGTGCAATTAAAATCAAAAATCAATTCAGTGAATTGAAATAGCGAGTTGATTATGTTTCTTTCTCTAAAATATATCAATTATGTTTGGGTTTGAACTTATTATATTTTTCAGTGTACTCGAACCGAATTAGTGATCAAGTCTATAATTCAAACATGCGTGAGCTTACAAGAACAAAACAAGAACTTCTCACTTTGATATAACAAACCATTAGCATCTAGATTCAAATTTCATCCTCGTTCTCACCTTAGTCACCACCAACATCAACAATTGATAGTGATACATTATCTCACGAAGACATTCAAACTTTTTTCTTGCTTGATAAAAAAAAAAATATCTAAAAACTATCATTTTCCACTAAAGAAAAACAGACCAAAATTGATTTTCATTTTGAAAAATAATTGTAAAAAACGTGAAAAATCCGGAGCAGCACATTTGTACTTTTGCGGCTCTCAGCTCTCTGAGCTAATAACCCAATTAGGCTTTTTCACTCGCAGCTTATTATTTCTCCTCTCTTCTCTTCTCTTCTTTTCGAGTGCCCTCATTTTCTCTCTATATATCTCTCTCGATCTTCACGGCCCTTGTTTCCCTATCGATCTCTCTCACAAAACCTAGGGTTTCGCCTCTCTCTCTGCAGTCCACTTCATCGTCTTCTTCTTTGCTTCGCTTCTCTCCTAGATTCGCTCCTGCTGCTAGGGTTCACAGATCTAAGACGGCTCTCACTTCCCAGCTCTGCTCTTCGCTCCTTTGCTCTTCACCATGTTCTGGAAGCTCACGTCTCTCTCCGCCTCCTCGCCTGTAACTCTCTCTCAACTTTACTATCTTCAATTTCGAAAAACCTAACTTCTCTGCTGCTTTGGTTATGAGAGAATTGACTGGTTTTCTGTTTGATTAATTTGTTTAATCGGTCTTGTTTTAACTCTGTTTAAGTTTGTTTGTTATTTAATCTTGATTTAAGTACCGCGCAATTAGTCTCTTACTTGAAGTTGTAATTCTAATTTGTTGTGTACTGATCTAGCTTAGTTGTACTAGTTACATGAATTGAATGTGAGGCTAATTTTTGTGAGCTGTGTTTTTTCCTAGTTGGGGTTTTCTATTTAAGCTTATATACTGTGATTTAAGTCGGTGAGCTTAGAATTGGATGGTTTAGCGAGTTTTGGTTATTCTCTGTTTGTTGTCGTGGTGACGCTGAAGGAGGAATAGGGAAAGAGCTAGTTTTAAATTGCATGCTTGCTTTTTAAGGATTTGGAGCTTGGAAGGCTGCATTTAGCAGTTTCTAGTTCCTAGGTACTGCCTGTTTGGAAAAAGTTACAGGCACGTACTGTTAAACTATTGAATTTGAGTGCTTTGAAGATTTTCGTGCTTACAAACTGCAAGGTTTTTTTTTTTTTCCTTGTCTTCTCATGATCATATTTCGCCTTCTGGTTTCTCTTTTCTATAGGTGGAGACGGTGCTAGACAAGGAAAATTTTGCGTTGGAAGAGCTTCTGGATGAAGAGGAAATTATCCAAGAATGCAAAGCCTTAAACACTCGACTCATTAATTTGTAATCTCCCGCTGAACTCTCTTTTGAGCTAGTGCTAGGAAATAATTCAAGTTTCCTTCTGCATTTGTTATAAATTTAATACCAGAATTTGCTCTCTTTTCTTCCAATGGTGGGAGTTTATGGAGGAATGAATTGTAGATGATGTAGTGAATTGTAGATGATGTAGTGTATTGTATCTAATGTGAGTGGGGATGATATGCACTCATACCATTCTGTAATTGTTGTTTTCAGTTTACGGGATAGAGCCCAGGTGGAGCAATTACTCCGTTATATTGTTGAAGAACCTCCTGAGGATGCTGAAAGCAAACGAACCTTCAAGTACACTTCCTGCTTGAAAAAAAATTACTATTTATCCTTAATATATTTGAATGCGTGTGCAAAAATTTGTGCTTTGTTTCTGATTAATTAGTTTTGTTTCATGATTCAGGTTCCCCTTCATTGCTTGTGAGGTTTTTACATGTGAAATTGACGTAATTTTAAAGACTTTGGTGGAGGAAGAGGAGGTATTCATGATCACATGTTGTATTTAATAAGCTAGTAGGTGTATAAAGTTTTGTCTCTAACTGATACTCTCTTATTAATTCAAATGTAGCTCATGAACTTACTCTTCTCCTTCTTGGAACCAAATCGCACTCATAGTGCCCCGCTGGCTGGGTATTTTAGCAAGGTAATCTATAGTGATGTTTGTGACCTTCTCTCCTAATGTTGGTGACAAAACAGATTTCTTCACGCTTTTTATTTGTGGCCAATTGTAGGTTGTTGTATGCCTTATGATACGGAAGACAGTCCCACTTATGAATTATGTTCAAGTAAGCAATTATTGGCTTATCTGGTTTTATCCATTGCATCCGTGTGGGAACAGAACTGTGCATATATCAGACCACTGACTGCATCCTCATATTGCCAGCGTCCTACATTTTCTAAACTGTTTTGTGTGCCCTTCTACATGAAGGCACAATATGCTCTTATATGTATCCCCTTTTTCTGTAGATTCTCAGTTGTCTATTGCTAGATATGGGCCGTATGCTCTTGGTCCATTTGATCATGACATTTGGCACCAAACTTGTGTTATTCCGACATTTGTTGATCTTTTAAGAAAAATCCAGATAGTTGTCCTATTTGTGTTTGTAGTGGTCCTCAATGTTTTCCTTATTCAATATCTGAAAGTTATCTGCTTCGTAAACAGCCAAGTTAATTTTACTAGGCTCAGCGTTGACCTGACTTTACTTTGTATTCCCTCCAATGACTGCTCATTTGAAAAAGAAAATATTGGGGTGTGCTCTGTAAAATGTGGTTGATGCTCTGAATTTATTGTACAGGCCCATCAGGATGTTTTCCGGCAACTAGTTGATTTGATAGGGATTACATCTATCATGGAGGTAATTAAGAGTACAATTTGTAGTAGTTTAAAATTGATGACATTTATGCTTGCAAGTTTTGTTTGAGATGACATCTGAGGCGCTTTCACCCACAGGTTTTGGTTCGACTTGTTGGCGCGGACGACCACGTGTATCCCAATTTTATAGATGTGATGCAATGGTTAGCTGAGAGTAATCTGCTAGAGATGATTGTAGACAAACTGAGTCCATCTGTAAGTGAAAAATTAACTGTTGATTACGGAAATTGCAGTAACCTTTTTTTTTTTTTTTAAATGTTTGGGTCACTGTCCAGTTGGTTACCTCAAGTAGAGTATCATATATGGGAAAAAAAACTTAAATGGAAAATTTTGCACAAGTCCTGTCTATGTCTATTGCTTGCGTTGTCAACTTAACTGTTTACCTTTGGCCTTTGTGGTTGGTGTTGTGTATGTTACTATAGTTGTTTCTTTTGGTAAGGATTAATAATAATGTGGGGGAAATACTAGAGAATAACTAAATGGACAGAACACTAGTTGGTATCATATATGTATTTATATCAGCTAAAAAATCTGAATGGAATTTTGAATATGCCTCTGCGTGGTGATGTCACGGATTGTGCATCTAACAGCTTTCTTTCTTCTTTTGATTAGAATCCTCCTGAAGTTCATGCTAATGCAGCAGAAACACTTTCTGCTATAACTCGAAATGCGCCATCAGCCCTAGCTACCAAACTTTCTAGCCCAAGGTTTGCAGTGACATCCATTTTTTAGCATTTGGCAATGACTATTTTATAATGTTTCTGTACATATAACTGTGGTTTTGAATTGTTATCATATAATTCATATGCAGTTTCGTCACAAGGGTATTTGATCATGCATTGGAAGATTCACCTTCAAAGTCTGGCCTTGTAAACTCACTTTCTGTCTGCATATCTTTGTTGGATCCCAAAAGATCAGCAGCTTCATCACCCTTGTTTCATTCTTTTCGGAGCCAACATATGTATGAGTCTCCAATCCCTGTTAATCCAGATACTGTCAGTGCAATGCTGCCAAAACTCGGTGAGTCTGGAAAATAATTTCCAACCAAACTACTATATGAAAATGCTATTGCATATTTTATTAAAGTGTGCTTCTCAGTACATTTCCCAGCACAATTTTTTTTTATCTTCCTGCTTTGTAGAATTTCATTTTAACATGGCCTTCATATCCACTTTAAAGGGGCTACCCTAGGTCCAGACCATGAATGGTGGAAGTAATTGAGCCTCACAGCAGCCTGGATTATAATGTGGCTCATAACTATAGTGTAAAAAATGTTACTAATGTCCTGTAAGTCAGTAACTGGTCGAAAATCTAAGGGATCTTTGATTCATCAATTGCGTGATGCATTTTCTGTCATCTGTACAAGCCTTGCTCTATAGCTTCCTTAAAGAACAAGAAGTTTTTTGTCAGTATGATTTCAAGAGTGAAAGTTTCGCATGTTCTGTCATCTATACAAGCCTTGCACTATAGCTATGGTTTCAAGAGTGAAAGCTATCGTTTTTCAGGTGACTTGCTTTCGCTTTTGAATGTGGCATCGGATGATAAAATATTGCCGACAACATATGGAGAATTGAGGCCTCCACTTGGAAAGCATCGTCTAAAGGTCAGTTGGGCCATCCGGTATATAACTATATACCTTCCGATTTTGTTGTCAATTGGAGTTGAATAAATGGTAGAGCTGCCATTTACGTTAGGGTTAATTTCATGCTGATTACCAGAGGTTATACCTCTTTCCAACTAGACTCCGGTGGTCTCATTTAGTATTTGTAAACATCTTTCCTATTAATCAATTTTTACAGCAAAGTTTCACTCAACTTAGTATGACTGACAAAATTGGTTAACCTTTGACGATTACCACCATCTAATTTAATCTGCTTCCTTTTATGTTAACACGGAAGATGCTTTTATGTTTTTTTTCTTTTTTCCTTCTGTTCAGTTTAAGATTGTGAATATGACTGTAAACTTTAACCTCTATGTGAAGATGAATGCCAATAAAAATGAAATGTGGGAGAGTTAAAACTAACTCATCAATGCAAACAGTTGGTCTTGTGTTTACTGCAAATAGTTGGTCTTGTGTTTAATGCATGTCAACTGACAAATACGTTTCAGGTTGTGGAATTCATTGCTGTTCTATTGAGATCTGGCAATGAAGATGCAGAAAAAGAACTGGTTAGCTCGGGAACCATCCAGCGGGTCATTGATCTTTTCTTTGAGTAAGTTACCTCTTCAATTGTCCAGTTTTTCTACACTGGATAAATCATCATGCTTTGACTTGGTTCCTCTTAAAATTTTGCCTATTCTTTTTACTTTCCATAGTACCTAAGTCTCTTGTTGAATGTCTCATTCTCTGTCCTCAGGATCCACCTATGAGAAATTTTCTATTTATGATATTAAAACAAAAGTTGAATTCTGATCAACTTACTATCTTTATATGATTAAATGCAGGTATCCGTTCAATAATTCTCTGCATCATCATGTTGATAGTATCATAATATCATGTTTAGACAGCAAGAGTGATGCCATTGTGGACCATCTTCTTCGAGAGTGTGATTTAGTGGGGAAGTTCCTCCAAACAGATAAACATCCCCTTGTTTCTGGCGATACCAGCAAGGTAGTTGGATGCATGTACTGGATAAATAGATGAATGGTGGTGATTATCATGTAGATTTGTGCAGAATATTAATTGCTCAACATGTTCTATATTTATAAAATGTCTTAATTCCTGTCCTCTGTGATGACATGTAATTGAGACGCTTTTGATTGAATGGATTTTGTATCTGTGCAATTGCACGTCACCATATATTTGACAATTACATACTTGGTCTTGGTGTTATATAAAGCCCTGATCATTTTACTTTTCCCTCAATTTGTAGCCAACAACACCTGCTGCGGGAAAATCGACTCCACGGGCAGGAAACCTGGGACACATAACACGAATTTCTAATAAGCTCATTCAGTTGGGAAACAGCCAAAGCCGTGTTCAGGCATGCCTGCAGGTAGGTTGTGGGTTTTGACTACCATAAGGCACCTTAAACTCAATACTAGCTACAAGTATAGTGTGCTGTGAGAAGTAATTATATGTAATTTGTAAGATAAATCTCAACAATGAAGCAGTATTTCAAATATATTAGCTCCATTTGTCTATTTACCTCTTTTTTGAGCAAAATTATACTGTGGAAGTTATATGTTTGGCTAACTAAGTTGAGATATATATAATAAAATTTATATACTGTATATAACATGTACATTAAGTAGTCTATTTGATATTGAATATTTGTACTTTTATATCCTCTTTCCTCTCTAACACCATTATATTTTATTGGTTCTCTTTAGGAAAATAGTGAATGGAATGAGTGGCAAGCCACAGTTCTGCAAGAGCGCAATGCAGTTGAAAATGTTTATCGATGGGCGTGCGGGTATGCTTGTGTCATATATCTGCTTTGGAATGTGTATTTTGGCTACTTTTCTGGTTTCAGTTGTATTGAATCCAAAGTAACTCGTTGTTTCCTAGTTTATGGCCATGGCCTGTTTAAGTTCGGTCTTGCAGCTATAAGATGTGAGGTTGAAGCAATAGTGTTTTGTGGCCTTGAATGTCTGGGGATCTTATTTGTTAGATTTTTTTATTTTTTTATTTTTTAAATATCCTATACATTTTTGCCTTTCTATTAAAACCAGCAGAACATAATCTAGATATTGGATATGTCAATATCATTGATTTGTATATAAATCTAGCTCCATGAAGTTTGTCAAAAAAGGACCACTGTCACCACTCATTTGTTAAGCAGTTGAGAGTCTACATAAAATCTGTTAACAAATCTTTTCACCCCCTTTTTCTCTCCCTTTGATTTTTACTACTCCATAATTCTTTTCCCCTTCTGTTTGTTTGTGTGCCATTCTAATGATAGACTATTTAGATAGTTAACCTTGCTCTCTTGATTTTGGTGGCTTTTTGTTGTAAAGTCATAATCAGTTGCCGTCACAGATTTAAACAATTTAGGCCTAATAAAAAATGTTGAAACTGTCTGTTAATGCATCAAAGTACAAATCACATAAATTTAAAGTGCTGTCATAATGCATTACTTTTCACATAATGGGTAAAGAAGTGTATTATGCAGTTATGAAGACAAGTCACACTGTTTTATTTCAGACATCATACCATATGAACATATAAAGATAGTTTAATGAATTTTGAATTGTTAATTATGATGTACGCATAAGATTGTATGAAGTTGATAAAAATTTCTAATAAACAATTCTTTCCCCAGCTGTTTACAGTTAGTTTCTAAGATGGTTTTCCCATGTAGTATAGTTGATATTATTCCGCTTTTATAGACAGATAACTGTCAGTTGTATTAAAACGGTGAACTTATCTTGCACTTTCAACTTTGAGCTCACATCTATGTCTGTGTTTTGTACAGACGACCAACTGCCTTGCAAGACAGAACAAGGGATAGTGACGACGAAGAGATGACCGACAGAGATTATGATGTAGCAGAGCTAGCAAACAATCTAAGTCAGGCTTTTAGATACAAAATATATGGGAATGAGGATGCAGGAGAGGTATTTTATTTATTTATTTAATCTGGTGGCTTGAACATACCTTTTTGTTTCTTTGCATTGGTTTATATATGAATGAATGATCTGATTGATCTGGCTGTAGGACCATGGAACTCTTGATCGAGATGACGAGGTAATATTTTGGTCATTTCTATTTTTTTACCTCTATTGTTTTCCTGGGTTTATTATTGAGTTTGGGTGTTGATTTACATTTCCCATAAGTAGGGCTCTGAGGCCGAAACAAAACCATAATATTTTTGAAAATAATTTAGCTATTTTTATTTAGGTTCTGAATGACATGGTTGATTTGTAATAAACAGGATGTGTACTTTGATGACGAATCTGCTGAAGTGGTCATATCATCCCTGAGGCTTGGTGATGACCATGGGAGGTGAGTTCCAAAATACATTTTAGTTTATGTACAGGATTTTGTTTAAAGGGAAACATTTCTTTGTGCATTAGTTACTTCTCCTAGTTAGTGCTCTTGAAATACTCTTCTTCTGCGGTGTTTCACTGTATTAGTGTGACCACCGGTGAAGTTTCCATCACTGTGTGGTGCTTCATAAGATGAATTCAAGAGCTTGATAGTGTTGGAACTTGGAATTGCATGAAAATTTTATTGTATACTATTTGAGTTTATGAGCCGAATCAGTTATGTTAATATAAATGCTGATTACCTCCTATCCGTACTGCAGCAGTTTATTCACAAATTCAAACTGGTTTGCATTCCAAGATGATAGAATTGGTAATGCACCTATGGATGCTTCACCCTCTGACATGATGGACGATGTAAACTTGAATGGGACTGCGAATGGGGGAAATAGTAGCAGTGATGATGAGGTTGTGGTAGGGGAGGATGATGAGTTGGGTGGAAGTAAAGACACTGTCAATGGCACATCCAGTTCAAGCAAAGAACATTTGAATGGACTCAGTGGGAGTGGTTCCATGGGCGCCGGATACCTGAACTCGGAGGGTGAGAATGCAAGTTCCTCACATGATATGGGGTTCTTTAAATTTGAGTCCACTGACAATGAGGACTTGTTTGGTGACAGGCCTTTGCCTGAATGGGTAAGTTGGGGTGAATCGTCTGATTTGCAAGTTGGTGGTGCAAGTGTAAATCCATTTGAGGATCACAATGACTCTGATGTGAAATCTTCCACTCAACCTGAGCTAGTGATACCTGAGACTAGTTTGCCGTCAAGTGGAGGAGAATCTATACTTCCAAATGGTTCTCCAACCACCACTAATACTTCGAGTGAAGGGTCAGAAGGCGGCGATGCAACCCAGAGATCGACTGCTGTACCATCATTGTTTGAAGAGGATGTTGAATTTGTTGGGGTGGAATTAGAAGGTACTGAGAAGGCTATGGATCAGGCTCTTAAAGAGGGAATAGTTGGGGAGGCTGGGCCATTGAAAAAAAACATCACTTCAAAGGTGCCTGAAACGGAAAATTCGGATGAGGGTGGGCCAGCAAGTAAGGAGTTCAATGATGCCAATTATTGGCGTGTTGATCAGGAGGTTGCTGTTCTGGAGTAATGATGGGTTGATGATCCTGCTTGGGGTTGCAAATCCGAAATTGGGTCTGACAGCCACAGATCCGAATTTGGGTTGTAAGTGGCCTGCGCAGGAGCATATGTACAGTATACTTTTGTTACAAAATGGGATCAAATGGTAGGTTGTGTTATGGGTATTTCTGTTTATCATCAATTGTTATTCATTGTTCATTATTCAAGGTTTTCTTCTTTCTGTCCTAATACTGATTACCCCAGGTCCAGTGTTTTTTTGTTTTTATGGCTGGAATCATTCTTAATGTGGGAACCTGGACTCCTTAATTATTGGTTAGGTATTCTTGTTCTATATTAGAAGTTTTGATATTGGTGTATTTTGTTGCCTTTCATTGAATAATTAGCAGTCAAAAACGCTGGAAATTTTGCTCTGATCTTTAGGTTATCTTGCCATCGGTTTTTGGTCATTGTTAGAGATTTGCATGGAACTTTCGTATATGTCGAGCAGCTCTGAAGTACTAGCATTTTTAGCCACAGTTCTTTCATCTATCTCAGGAAGCTGTATAAGAGTCCATCCACAATATGGACTCATTGGACTGGATAGGAATTATACTTTATAAGCTTAAGTTGCTGGTTGCAGGTCAGATGTAACAGTTGAAATTTATTATTTCATCGTCATTTTTTGTTTGCATTTTTTTTTTTATTCCATCTGTGTTCACAAGACGACTTAAACCAACGAGGAGAAAGGAAATCGTAACTGGGGAATGAATGTGTATAATTCAGAACAAAAACTTGGAATAAACTGTAGATCGGATCTCAGTTCTAAGTCTAAATGATGACATACCTCACCTTGTTTTTTAGGTAAATGCAAGCCAAGATTCGTGAATGATAACTGGGAACTGATGTTTTTGTTATTGTGGAAGCCGCCTAGTTATTTAATTTGAACATTTCACCATTTTATACTATAACTAGACCCGATAACAAAAAGAAAATTTTAAACAAAGGGGAAGTAGCAGTGGTAAGAATCACTTCCTAAAACCCCAAGACAAGACGAGATCTTGGCAATTTCATGAAAATACTTGCATAATTGGTGCGTTGAACTAGATTCGGATGCTCAAGCGATTGTGGTAGTAATTTTAGACCAAGAGGATGAATTGGCGAATGACGAGCACCTCGTGAATTTCTCAAGTGTGTTATGTTAAAATTGACACACCCTGAAGAATCTCAACTTCGGTTCGGGTGATACGAGAATTGAGTTTTCTTATGTTAGAAGAGAGACTAATTTTGTGACGGATTTATTGGCAAATCTTGGTCATCTAAATCGATTCGAGAGTTGGCTCAATCAATTACATCCAGAAGCTACTCAGGCTCTACTTTTTTGGCCGTCCTACTTTAGCTTGTGGAATACAGTGTTTATTTGTTTCTTCTTTATCAGAAAGATAAGTGTTTTAAGTATGTATGCTGTTCTCTTTCTTCTTTCTTGAAGAAAAGTGTGTTGTGCTCTGAAGTCTCAAGTGCCTGGAGATCGTACTAAACTAACACATAAGCTAGCAGATGCACCAAGGCCCCGATCACGCACTTTATTTTTCATTTTTTTAAAATGATCACGTAATAAATTTATCTAAAGAAAAGAAAACGAGAATCATAAGAGAATGTTCTGGAGAGCGTAACAGAGAAAAACACCCACGGGACAAAGGTAGAACGTTCTGGAGAGTCCCAGAATCATATCCAATATATAAGTAGAGCCCCCGGAAAGCTGCCACGTTCATCATAGAAATTCTAGAATTTGTTGAAGAAGATGATTGAGATGGTGCTGAACGATCGGCTTGGAAAGAAGGTGCGGGTGAAGTGCAACGAGGACGGCACGATTAGAGATCTGAAGAAGCTAGTGGCGGCTCAGATCGGGATCCGATCCGATAAGATCCGAATCCAGAAGTGGTACAGTATTTACTAGGATCATATCACTCTCAAGGATTATGAGATTCACGACCGCATGGGCCTCGAACTCTATTACAACTGACCTACCATTTTCCATGTAATCTTTTCATGGACGTCCTTGAGTGTAACAGATGCATAATGCTATGTAGTGTTATGTGAATTCATCTTTCTCAATCTCACCTGTGATTGTTTTTTCAATTTAAATGACATCGTTGTGGTATTTATGGTATGTATGGTCTTCTACTCCAACGGATGATGACATGCATTTTCTGTTAAATGATTTCTTTTTGTTTTTGTTAAGCATGATGACAACGTGATGAGTTCGTATATTTGGATGGTTAATTTGATGGTTATGAGCAAATTAAGGCATGATAGACATCGCTCTTTGTTCTTCTCTTACGTTCTTCCATAGGGGTTAGCTAGTAATTTACCTAGTCTTGGTACAATGACTTTGATGTAGGGCCGTCAATGGGTCGGGTCGTGTCGTGTCGGGTCAAAATTTTTCTTGTGTCACAAAACACAAACTCAACTCATTTGATAATCGTCTCGAAAAATTTAAACTCATACCCAACCTATTTATTAACGGGTGACCCATTTTCAACCCGTTTAACCCATTTAATAAATAGGTCGTGCCGTGTTAGACGAATGACCCATTAACATTGTGATTCATTTAACTAATGACTTGATTAAATTCACAACAAACTACACAAGACCACAATTATCTGTAATTCATATATAAATCCATTCATAAAATCAAAAATTATCATAAGTTTAATATTAAAATTAAATTCATCCATCGTATAAAAAAAAATACATAATCCATAAACCCTAATATAAGCTGACCCATTTAATAAACGTGTTAAGCGGGATAATTTCGAGTTGGCGGGTTGACCCGCGGTTGACACATTTATTAAATGGGTCATAGCGGGTTGACCTGCCGCTAATCCGCTTTTTAATCATGCGGGTTCAACCAACTTTATTTTTTGCGGATTTCGAGTCGTGTTATCGGGTCGTGTCGAAATTGACAAACCTACTTTGATGATTGATACTCTTTGGATGTCACCTCATAATGATGTTCTACCAGCTTGCCTTTATGTAAATTTGGATTCCTTACCGGCAAAACAAGTACATGTACAATTTAAATTAATGTTTATAGGAGTATTGAAGTATTGAACTGCTTTTAATAGAGAAGTTATGTTAATCCACTGTTGGGTCTCATCTTTGCTACTCTAGTATACGATCTAGCCATATGTATCTACTTTGTGGGTTTTCTGTCCCATTTCTGTTGTCCCTAGTACTCTTGTTTCTTAGTAAAGTCGTGCAAGTTATAGTAAAGGAAGAAGGAATAAATCTGTGCCTCTGTGGAGGAGGGACTTGCTAACCTACGTACGTACGTCAATAACACTCATCATCCTTTTAGAGTTCTAATTCAATCCCATGTTATGCGTGGGAGTTCTTAGTAATAATCTCTGAAAGTCTGAATTGTGCTATTAATGTATGAATAAGTATATCTTGTTTCCCATTTCCTCCAATCCGAAAGCTATTCAGATTTTCAGATTCAACCACGTATGGACGACGAAGTTAACACCTTCCGGTTTACTTCAGGTTCTGCCGGTAGTTGGTCTCATACCGAGCTCTTTTAACATGCAATTCGGTTCTCTGAAAATGTGTTTGAAGCTGATCACTTCAAACTCTATAGCAAGAGCTCGAATATCTTGATTAGTTCTTAAGGAGGAGTGGTGATTCCCTTAACCGCATCAATCACCAACTCTATCAACATGCACTCTATAAACTTCGTTGCTGACGCTATTGCTAATCTTGGACACTATTCCTTGTCGTCATCTTGGCAAAACAGGGTTCTAAGAGAAGTTTCGAAGGATTTATTGTTCGATCTTATAAATACTGGATATATGTATGCCTTAGGGATTCAGCTTATAGTTTTTAATTTTTGTACCCAAAAAAAATAAAAAAAAAATAAAACATACACTTTGGTTTGTTCAAACTTAATAAACTTTCTTTTGGCTAAACGTTTATTCATACCCATAATAAAAATAAATATCTCGATCTACATGTCAAAAGGTTTATACATCAAACCCATGAATATATACCAGATGACTTGATCAAATTTAGTTTGTTTTCATCGCCAGTGAGGTGTGCTACACTGCTACTTCACTTCAGCAATAACCTTGCTGTATCCACGTACCACGTACTGATTGCTCTCTTATAATTATCCAAATGCATGAATTTCTTTGAAAAATATGATCACACACCATTTCCAATCCCCAAGTCCTCCATAGTCTCAACAGGTAGCTATCTTTAAACTCTCTGCGTTCAAAGCAAAAGAAACTAATATCAATTGCTCTGGCTAACGACAATCAACTAAACCCAGATTAACAAATAGCCCTTGGGTTTCTGTCTACTTAATTTGACTAAGCTTGAAACACAAAAAAAAGGGGTTTCGTTTTCAGTGAAAAACAAGGAAAACAATACGAGTCAAAACCCCAATCCCAATATGAAACCCTAACCCCCAGCTTCAGCAGCTTTGCATGGCCACCATTAGCCGGCCCGGCCATCAAAACGGCGACATTGGTGTTGCCCGCACGTGAACTTCCGACGTCATTAGGGATCACTGCACGTGTGTGTTGCATTGGACTGGTCATTTCTCCTATTTTCTATTGTGGTTCTTGTTATTGGGATTCAAAAAATAATAGTAAACAGTGGAGGAAATTGTGGCATAGTGTTTGGCAAATTCAACCTGTGAAGGCTGGTGACCTGTGACCACTGACCAGACCCAAACTGCAAGCAAGGCAGGTCAATGTTTTCTGGGTTTTCCAGATCCCAAGCTCTGGCCTCTGATCATCAGATTCTTTCAAAACATATCGTTCTTGGGATATATATAATAGCAGGCACTTGCATTGTACTAGGGGAATAAAATGGACCTAAAACATAAGGGATAAACATGAAGTGAAGACCAAGGAAAGTTTGTTCATCACACTCGACTTCTTGTTTAAATTTTATTATGATTTTGGTCTGCAGTTTCAGCAAAGTTTCAGCAATCTAGTTATGAGTTATAATTTTTCTACCAAGTCAATTTTGACTTGGGATATCTCAACTTTCAGGTGAGAATAGTAGTTTTACTAAAAATTTGATGAAATTATCTTGAAAAAAGCATATAATTTGACCAAAAATATTAGTTCACTCTTCCTCCACCCTCAATTGCTGAATATGAGATCAACAGAGACAGTTGGTACATTATGACATTGTGTGCCAATGCATTCCCAACAACAACAAAGGCCAATTGAATGAAGTCAAAAACTAAGTGCCAATTTCCCAAAGCCCTCTTACTTATGTCAATCATCTAGATTCCATCAAGACCAATGAATTGTTTTCAGACTTTCAGTATTGCAATTATGTCATTTGGGTAATGGTGTATTAGAGCATCACATCCCGGACAAATTAATATTTGTAAGCATAAGGTGTTTTTCATTTTGTTCGAATCTGCTTCACATGTACGTACTAATGCACTAGGCGAATATATATATATATATATATATATATATATATATATATATATATATATAATTTTAAATAAAACTTTAACATGCACACCATGGAAGCCAACCAAGCACACCTCTGGATTTCATAAAAGAGCTCCCAACTAGCAATTATCTCATCAAGTGGCATGGGAATGTGTCAAAAAGTTTCTATCAGAATTCTTGGTTATGAATGTCAAAATCACCATTTTGAACATAAACTCTGAAGATGTGCTTAAGTAAGATCTTTGCAATCCTCCCTCCAATGAGTCGGAACTTGAAATATTACCCTGTGAGTCATGAAAGAAGTTCACTTCCAGAAATCAACATATATTAGGCAAGAACAATTTCACCATTGGCATTATTTATAATTAGCACATGTACATTTACATAGAAATGTACTAAAGATGACAGATTAGGAGGAGTTCAATATCCCAGTTCTCCTAGCTAAATTAAAGCAAAAATAAACATTCAACATTCATTGAGTAGCCGCAACATCTGGTCTCAATGTAATACTAGACTATGCAAAAATGCTTAAAGGACCAGTCTTGTTTGTTGCACCAAGTCCATTTCCAGCATTTTCCATTCCTCTAATCCATGTCCTGCAAAAACAGCATTCAACTTTCGTTAACAGGTTGCCCTAATAATCAGATGTCTGCACAAGTTAACTCAACATAACCAGAGCAATCTACTAGAAACTTGATTATGTACTTACCTTCCAATATTTTCATTGGCTAGGCGTGTTAGAATAGTCAGTCTCTTTGCTGTTTTCTTAAATTCACTGCATTTGCCAACATGAGGAAAAAGAAGTCCAATAAATATATCGCTATCGAAACCAAATTCGCCTGAAAAGGAAGATAAAACACAAAAAAACTATACCCGAATGGTTCATCTCCGGTTTGTTTAACGACACCAATCGGATCTCGGTAAAGAACATGGCTCAGTATCTCCGGATTTCCTAATCCAAACATGATGGTCAGCTTCCTGTATAACTCATCATAAGAGCCCAGAGCTGAGAGGTCAAGAGTCCTTCCAACATCCTCGGACTCCATGAATACCTTGCAATGACCTGTATCCATGTCAAGAGCTTGAAATTCCTTGTTCAATACAGAGTTCTCTCGTGAAACCAAGTGCTGAAGAGCAGAGTCTGAACCAACGGATAGAAACCTTTTTCTTCCTTGATTTTCATCTTTTAAACTCTTACCAGCAAAAACTTGTGAAACTGCATCACTGGAGCAGCTACGAGACATCTGCTGCTCAGTAAGTATTGGTTGACCAAAGAGTAAAAACTGGTGTTTTTTCACATGATCAGATTTCTCCATGTTTTGATGATTAGAACTTCCCATTGTTAGAGAGCACGATAGGCTTTCATTACTATTTATTTGCCCATTCCTGATGTCATTGGGAATTCTAGAATTTTGATCGAACCTCTGGAAACTGGACGAGAACAGCCCCGACTGCAGTTTGTTGTTATAGTGGAGATTTGATAAAGATATTCTAAGTTGAGCATGCCTGGCTCCCTGTATGCCTGCAGGAGTGTTATCTGGTAGACAACACATGGGGCTGCTGGACCCGAGGGGGTTGCCTGAAAATGACGGCAATGTTAACTGCCCGTTAAGAGTGAAGTCTGGGTGTTGCGGGATACGCAACTTCTTCCGTGGTGGTGAAAAGGGCGCCATGTGGATCATGGGGAAATTTGATACCAGCTCAATCAACCATGGGCTGACACACTTCACATTCAGTAACAAATCTGGCTCATCCCATGTCACCTGTAAATGTTATATGGTGGTTTGTCAACAATTTGAAAGGGAAGTGATGCAAAAGCAGAATTGAATGAGGTTGGACTTTTTAACCAGAGTACCAGACTGAAAAGATGGTGACTGCAACACATTAAAATGTATGAACTCATATTCACAATCACAATCGCAATCACCCTACACATATTCACACTCTCATCTGGTTTCAAATGAGCAGATGAGCAATGTCAAAAGGTTAAACTACGTTCATAATGAGCATAGTATGGTGTTCTCAATCTCCAAAGTAAGCCCAAACTTGGCATTGAAAATGATGGTGATGAAAACATGAAAGTACTGAAACGTTTAATTATTTAGAACACCATAGATTATGTCATGTATTGTTCCATTTTCATACTGAGATTTTGGAAACGTGAAAACTCATGCTAAGAACATGTTCTACCAGCAACAGACTTTAGTTGTTCAGACGACAATGACAATTCACACAGGAAGGGTGGTTGCTGAACCCCATAATCAAACAACAAAATGCAGTGACTAATCACCAAAAATGAGTTGTGGAGTTTAAAATCTCAAGCAGATACAATAGCAAAACAAGTTTGATGGCACAATTAACCAAAATCATTAGACTAAATCTCAAGAAAATTGCAAAACAGATGCAAATGCTGGAGTTCAATACATAAAAACACAAGATTTCAAAGACAAAAACTTTAATCACCAAATCACAAACACAAATTATGATGCAGTATAATACCTGTAGAACTCTCCAAGGAGAATTAGGCCAGCGGATTTTATCATTAACCTGAACAGAAGCAATGGTTCCCATAAACCAACTAATCCTAGAAGAGTCCTCAGTCTCAAAAGCCATCTTAAACCTCATCCCTGAGCACCACTGCACCCTCACCGCCGCATTCACCGCCGACGCCTTAACACAAAACTCCGGCGTGCTCGCCCTCGGATAATACACCACCTCAAACGGCTGCCCACTCGCCGCAAGAGTTGCAGCCTCCACCACAGCCTCAGGCCTCACTCTTCCTCCTACTCCTCCTCTGCCCCCTCTCATATTCCCGCTTTGACTCGGATTCCCAAACCCATTTCTTCCCAATTTATTCTCCTCCTCCTTCAAAAACACCGAGAACCCGGAATACGGCAGAACCGGATTCCCACCGGAACCGCCGAGGCTCCAACCGGACTCCGGTGAGCCATCCAGCAGGCCCCTCTTGGCCCTCCGAATACCGACGCAAAGGTCGCCGTTTTCGGCCCGCAAGAACACAATGGAGTCGCCGGCGACGAGCTTCTTCTGGTTGACGAAAGTGCTCCACCCGGTGGTCAGCAAATGCCGGCGAGGCGTGCCTCGGTAAATGTGGCGAAACTTCCAGACCTCGCCGTGGACGTCCTTGGCGACCACCGTCTGCACCGGCGGGTCGGCGGAGTAGTCGAGCCTCGGGAAAATGGTCTCGGCGCAGTATCTCGGAACTGAGAACCCGCCGCCATTGTTGGCGTCAGACTGCGTCAGCGTCTTGGCGAAAGACGAAGGCTTTTCTTGACTGTCACACTTGTTATCTCCCTCCACAAACCCTTCGTCGTTAGCAGCGAAATAAAGCTCGTTGCTCTCCGACGGGACCAGCCGGATTCCGGCGAAGACCTCGTCGGTTTCCTGGTCGGCCATGTATTTGATTCCGGCGACGCGGCAGAGAATGAGAGGTGGGATTCTGACGGAGGCCGGGAAGTCGACGTGGGTCTGAGCGTGCTCGGCGTGGCCTTGAGGAAAGTAGAAGACTTTGGAGTTCACCGGAGGCATTTGGACTATGCCGCCGGCGCAGGCGTGCCAGAGCTGAGGATCTAAGGTTTTCTCCATCTCCTTCATGAGTGTTTGGTTCTGTCTGTTTGAATGTTCTGTTCTGGGTTGATTTGATTGATTAAATCTAATACTTCAAACCAATAAAGACATGAACTTCATGAAGAAGAGAGATGGGGGGGGGGGGTTGGTTTTTGATTCAGTGAGTGAGAGTGAGTTAAATGCTCAGAGCAACAAGAAAACAAAGATCCAAAAGAGAAGATTAAAACCAAGAGAAGAGGGGAAAAAGGTGGACCTCTACACCTCTGGCACCACGGCCATTGAATTCACAGCAGGTACAACAAAATCTTCTGAATCAAAAAAGAAATGTACTACCAACTAGTTTTCACTTTCACTACCACTCCCTCTCTCTCAAACTGTAACTACACACAGACAACAGAGAACCCCTTTTTGAGATCACTGCCTTTTCCCATCATCTGCTCCCTCTCTCTTATCCTTGTTTCAGCTTTGAAAAGCTCCCAACTTTTTAATAAGAATAGGGGCCCTCTCTCTCTCTCACTCACTCAGTCTCTCTCACCTGAATTTTTACCTCGTCTCCTTATCCCTGATGTGTATTTGTAGTCATTCATTCAGATGCGACCAGATCTGAAAACACTGAGCTTTCTCTCTCCATGACATTCAATAAAAACAAAATCTTTAAAAATTGAGGTAATTTAATTGGTGGGTGGTTACTATTTAGTCGTACTTGGATTGACTCCCGAGATCAGAGCACAGGTCATAAGTTTAAAGTACTGAGAGAGAACTGTAGAAGCGGAGACAGAAGACTTTAACCTAGGCAGGTTTATTTACTATTTTACTTCAGGAAATTAACTGTTAACTGGCCCATCCCCGTGGGATTAGGACCGGGTACCAACCGTTGAGTGGCACGCAATTTCATGCTGCGGGGGTTGGAGGGGAGAGTGGAGTCACGCGCCGGGGAGAGAGAGTTGGTGAGGAAGTGGGGGTCCGCGATTTTTTGGTCGGGGGTGAGGGTGGTGATGGTGACTTGGTAGAGAGGGGTGGAGTGCGTCGGAGGTTCTGACTTGACGAGTCATTGCGGAGGTCTTAATGATCTGGCCCTGACATGATGAGAGGAGAGTTCACTCTGTGCTTCGGGTTTAGGGTAAACTCAGGAGAGAAAAGCTTTGCTTTGTTCAGATGATCTTCGTCATGCTCAAGTTAATTTGTGAGAAAGAATTAGCTAATGCTAACCATTTCAAATGTAAAATTTCATAATCTACCATTCGACTTAATGTTTTTCTTTTCTCCATCAACCGTCATAGAACTTATTGTCGTAACCCTTACTCTTCTTTTGTGGATAAAAACATGCGAGAAGAGATCAGAGAAGAGATAATTAAGGAAATAATCTAAATCTGTTAATACAAATTAGGGTTTTAATGACAAGTGCTTTGCTACAATGTCTCAATTGGAATGAAACTACCTATCTGCCTATCACAACTAGTAATTCATAGTTTATGAATCGTTCTAGCTAGGCTAGGCTACATATATATCCCCTCTACTAAATAAACTTCTCATTGATCAGCAATATATTACAAACTCAGCTTATCGAGACTAAATTGATGATCAAAGTGAACTGAATAGGATAAAATTTAATGAATTAATAAATAAACCCTCAAACGTAGGCACTGTATATATATAGTGTATCGTGGGATTAATTGGGATTGAAGGATCGTGAGTACCCTTTGTCCTGTGCCAAAGTGTTTAATACAGGAAACATTTTTCAGAAATATTGTCGAAGAGTTTTTAAATGAAGCCAAGAGTGTTGGTTATGGGATATGCGACGAAAACGGCAATTTGAGGAAAAACGCCAACAACTTTGTTAAGGATTAATTTGTCAACATTATCAAAGCATATAGTTAGACACAAAATAAAGAATCTCATTGTCATTTGTCACTACCATTTGATAAAGAATTATTCATTATCAAATTCGAAGAAGGATGAACACAAGGATTACATAGATTTCGCATAAACAAGTCTTTTTTTCGTTTTCTATTTTTGGCAAGCATACACATCCAGATCTTATTATTATTCGTAATATATCATCAGTGACGCGACCAAGGATTTTAACTATGTAGGGATGTGAACGAAAGTTTTTTTTCATAGGTTTATAAGGAAGTTAAACAAAATATAGTTACCCATATATATATCTTGGCCTAATTAAGTAGTGTACAAATTGCCGTCTCATAGCCAAGTAATTTACTAATAGTTACCCTAGCTAGTCATGCATGGCATGGGGTCATCGTCTATCAAGCTTTTGGTTTTGTTTTCATGTCTTTACTCACAGCGGTCCTTTAGAAGTTGACCTCTTTGGATAAACACTTCGTTGCAGACGGTACTAACTGATTTTTCGAGGGGAAATATTGATGGTGTACTTGGTGATGAACATCAAACTAGCTAGCTAGTTGGAGCAAGCTTGAACCTGAAATTGACCGGCCGTATAGCTTTACAAGCTAGACTTGACCGCACAGCAGATTATGTAGATTAAATGTGGATGTCGATTTTTGTCCTCTATTTTTATCATATAAAGTCATATTTGTTCTTGAATACTATACGCAAGTACTCTGATGTTGAACTTGAAAATTGCAGTAGAAATTGTCACACACTCTCACTGCATTCATCTCAATATATATATAAGAATAAGGGGAAACGACATCAGTTGAAGTCTATATATATTGCGAGCCCTTACCTTCTTCCTTCAAATGTTAAAGTGCTAGCTAGTTTTGCAGCAAAACAGTAAGAATGAAGGTATCAGCTAATAATTATATGAAGCATGAGAGTGATGAGACATAATGACACACAAATTAATTAAGTAAGCTTGGTCCATGCCATGCAGTAGATGAATGACAGCATATATATATATATATATATATATATATATATATATATTCCACCATAGTAAGAAGGCAAATGATCTCGCTCACTCACTCGCTCACTCACTTTGGTCCCTCTAGTTTCTTAATTTCTCCTGCCAAACTCCTTCAAAACCAGAGAGACAACCCCAAGCTATTACAGCATCGATCACCACCTTATCTGAGATTCTGATCCCTAACTAGCTAGCTAGAGCTGGAAATTGATCGAACCCAGAAAAACCAACACCACCTATCTGCAACTCCGTCGTGTTCAAAGTTCATACGTCGATCCCTAGAGACGAAGACCCTTTTGAAATTTTCCACGACCATTTTTGTTCTCATTCCCTCCAAAACAAAGATGCCCAGTAAAGTCCATTAGGGCTTAAATCACCCTACCCACCTATACGACACCTTTAATTTGTCTCTGTCACCAAAACGACAACCTAACTGACGCCACTGCCCGTTGGACTGTCACTGCCCTTAATTTAGAAACGTGGGCCCGGGTCGGGTCACGGTCAGTCCCTTTGTCGGGTTCTCCCCTTTGCTAACGTGCACCGCCGTGCGCGTTATAACCACGTGGTGGGATTGTATTGGATCGGACCAGATTGGGCCGACGAATCTCTGTCGTGGTGGGTGAGTTACAGACGGATCTGGCGACACGTGTAGGGTGGATGGGTTTAGGGTAATAGGTGAAATAAGAGAAATTATGGGGGGTAGAACAGGAAAAGATGGAAAAGGATTTTGTAACCACCCCGACAATTATTTGGGACAGATAGGGGTCGTGCCGTGGGTCTGGGGCTACCTTTAGCCCTAACCCTGCAACGTCCTATTGAGAATGTTGGGCATCCGTCCCCCTCCAACCCTCCAATTCAATGTCCTATTGAGAATCTCATTGAGGAAAATTATGAGCTATGTAAAGTTCCTGTAGAGCTTATTCAAGGCTTTAGGTTCGACAAAACTCATCATCATCAAGAAGTAAAGAGGTATATTATTGGATGCTAGCTCCTTTTGGCATAGTAGATATTTATTATCTCTCGATTGATTTATGTGTAGTAATTTTTTGGTTGAGGCGTCCATAGAGATATATATGGATATTTGTGTAAAAAATTTGGAATAATGTGAAGTATTTTTAGATCCGTGACGAATAATTTGAATGTTGATGTTATGTTATTCTGCTCATAATGACTTTAAAATCAATGTGAACTTGGTCGAACCCTCTAAATTAATATGTTTTTCGTGTTCATTCTAGACGGTGATGTAAATTTCAATTATTAGCCAAGAAAAAGTGATAGTTTAGAGAAAAACACAATACCCTTCTAGCGTACGTACATTGCAGACAGAATTGCAGAACTTGGTGTAGAAGTGAACTACAAGGGGAAAAAATTTGGTCCTTAATAATTGCGCAATGCTGGTCCAAACACGAGATAATGCTAAAGTTATAGGGTGCAAAATCTGGGGGAACACTCTTTCACTCGAACAAGTGAAGTATGTTACGGAAGAAAGAACGTACTAGTGAAAAAGGGAGATTGTTATCTCTACGAGATAGTGAAATGCAGATGGATCGAGATTGGTTTGAGGGTGGTGACCATTTTCATTAAGTGGTGAACTGGTGGGTGATGGAGATGGCTGGATCTCTAGCTAGCTAGACATGGACCGTTTACAGTGTTTTGTTTGCTGAAGAAGATAAAAAGCAAAACACAAAGTTGCCAAAGACTCAAGAGAATCAAACCAAACATTCTATCCTAATCGAATGGACTATTAGATAAGTGCAATTTTGCAAGTGAAATGTGAGCAGCTACCTCCAAACATTTCATTTAACTACTACTGGGTCGTTGACATGTAATCAAGCATAGAACATCTGCTAAATTAACTGCAAAGAAAATGAACTTATGTATTTTAAAGAATTAATTTCGGTTCACCTACTTAAATTTTAACTAAATCATCACTTCAGTCCATATACTTTTGATTTCATTAGCTATACCCCTATACTTCCTAAATTAATCAACAAATACCAATTTTGTAAATTCCGTCTAAACGATAGATCAATACCAAAAGCTTTTTGGTACCATTTCCCTACATTAATGCACCGTTACCGTATTACGATTATAAACAAGGCTAAACAAATCATATAATTAAGTTGAACAATAAAAAACAAATCATATATGGTGATTATATGATTTGTTTAGCCTTGTTTATAATCGTAATATGGTAACGGTGCATTAATGTAGGGAAATGGTACCAAAAAGCTTTTGGTATTGATCTATCGTTTAGACGGAATTTACAAAATTGGTATTTGTTGATTAATTTAGGAAGTATAGGGGTGTAGCTAATGAAATCAAAAGTATATGGACTGAAGTAATGATTCAACTAAAATTCAAGTAGGTAAACTGAAATTAATTTTATTTTAAATATAGGGAGGTCTTTAATTTGGATATGAGTTGAGAAATCCAATTTGGTAATTCTTATTGTTTTACAAAGAGTGGTTTAACCCATTTACGTTTACCAAGATCATATATTTTTTATTCATATACTGCTGAAACATATTTGGCCGCTGCCTCCATGCTTGTTTTGTTTGTTGGAGTTTCTCCATACCATTTTCTAATTTTCTTGAAGGTTGAATCTCTCTCTATCTTCAGTGTCCAAATTTATATATATCTATTCTCCGTTGCTATCATTTTAGATTTTTCATAATAATTTAGATATGGTCTCACTCAAAATCTTTGAAACAAATCAGAATACTAATTAACGTTGCTTTTGCTTAAGTAGGAGGAATTGGACCTCTTCGTGTTTTGAAATCACAGCTCTGTCAATTGAGTTGAACATTTGATTAAACTTTGTTGTGACATAAGACTTGATCTCAGCAGATCTCCCAGTTTGATCCAAGCCCATCACTTGAAAACCCAATTACTTTGGGCCTTAGATCAAGACTAGCCTGATGATATGGGTCGACCAGTTTGGCTTGCTTGCGCATTTTAATCTGAAAAACCCTCATGAACGTTGTTATTGCCTTGGCATCTTTGTGGCGATACCTTATATCTTAGTGTCTTTATAAACACTCTTATATCTCCCAACAACTGTAGTTCTTGTTTAAGCATCTTTCAGACATTTGCAAACTTCCTCGCCCATTTTTTTGAGCACATAATTCCAGTGGGGAACTAACTAGCTTCGTTGTGGACTTGCGGGATGAACTCCGCCGATGATTCAACGGCAGAGAGGGATCAACCGTCGCACCTCTCTTCTCGGGTGGTGTCGGCTATTACCAAATGAACTGGTATCTTAGAATGGTAGACATGGTTGTTAGTGCAACAAATCAATTCAACTCGACTCAATAATGCGCACATGCAGCAGCTGCTTTGTATTATGATATGTCAAGTTATCATCAAAGCAGGTTAGATTAGTTGAGGACAATATTGAGCCAGATATGTCTTCTTCTTTTCACTGAAAAGACACGACTCACTCTCATCTGTATAGATCCACATCCTGTACTGCTTGGTCACCTAGTAGGGGGAACTCCATGTGTAGCTAGCTACTTGCTATCAATCCAAACATTTGACCAAATCAAATCTGCTCTGAAAATACATTAACTCAAAGAAGAAAACATCCTAAACAAGGTTTGAGGTCCTTCAATCAAAGACTTCAACACTACTTTCAGTTCTACATCCTAAACATCTCTTATTCTATCAATGTACAGATAAAGAACTTATAAATGAAATTAGAATAGATTAGAATAAAAAAAACAGAGACAAGAGAGGTCTCCAAGGTGTCTAAGCTAAGAAGGCTGTTCTAATTTTCAAACATGAAACAAAAAACTAACACTACAAGATCCTACTGGGGTGCTGATCATAATATTCACACTAGCTCGCTTGGCAACCCTTATTTCTCAACTCTATAACCTTCTTGTGGGAGTTTGAATGCACCGCTGGAACGAACGTAGGACTTGCTGCAGGGCGGTACTCAGGAAAGAGGCGGCCAGACCTGTAACGAACCCCACATGCGTTGCAGAGGGTCTTCGGCCCTAGTGGTCCTTCCCTCCACTGTGGGGTCTTTGTAACCGCGCAATGCGTGCATCTTTTAGTCTCGCGATTTTCGCCTGGTTCCATGCAGTTTTTGGTCTCACTTATCTCACCTGTTTCTTGCAAGGAGGGATTCCTTCTCTTCTGTTTTCTCTTATCAGGATTCAACATCTCCTCAGTCAGAAACGTTTCAAAACGATAAAAATTGTCGGAGACAGAGGAATTGGTCGAGGCACAAGGAAATGTGAACCGGTGACTGAAATTAGCAGGGCGTGCCCGCGTGCATTGTGTACGCTTCTTCTTCACCGGGTTGACAAAACTGGGTTCGGAGGCTCTGATATTGATGAAATTAGGCTCCAAGGGTCGCAGGTGCTGAGCTGAGCCAGATCTTTGGCTTTCACATTGGCTTTTAAGTACAGACACTGGACTATGGGTTGGGATCAGGTGCATGTGCTTTTGATCAAAACAATCATTGCTTTGGAGACTGCTTCTGCCACAGGTGGTTAGAGCAGTAACACCCGAAGTACCTTCATACTGACAGCAGATAAAGAACAATCAGAATGAAATAAAAGAAAGTGACGAGGAAGCCATGTTGCATTTGTCCAAATATTCTTCCTGAGATAACTTGAAAATCTAATTACTTTAAAGAAAAAGAAACAACACACACACACGCACACAGACACATATGTAGTGCTATTGAAGAAATAATTATGCTATATCTGATCATTCCCAAGCATTATTTGAGTTAATTACAACTATGCTCTTTCAGCCGCATCTACATTAAGGTCACAAAGATTTTATGAATCTCTGAGCCTTTATCCAAAGATCGGGTGTTCTTCAAATTAAGCAAACATTGAACTCTATTTGAATGCTTCAAACCAAGAAAAGACCCTAACAATCCCCTTATACCTAAAAGTTTACAAAATAGAGACAAGACGCACATGCACAATAGGCAGGTGTTCTGTAAATGACATTAAGGGATGATTCCTATCTATTGCATCATAACACCTTGTCCTGTTCTATGACAAATGAATGCCAACTAAAGACTTATAAAAGACTCTACGGTCCCTATATCAGAGTAAGGAAACAATATACTGCTGTGCACCTCTTGCATTTAGAAAAAGTATCGGTTCTATCAAGTTCTCAAAATATGAAGACTGATTCTTGGTTTGTCCGAAATTGTCACCTACATCCCAGAAAGAAAATCTTTGCTACCTAGTAAATTTTCAACAATACTATACTGCTGTGCACCTCTTGGTCTGCGAACAGTATCAGTTCTATCTAGTTCTCAAAATATTAAAACTGATTCTTCATTTTGTCCAAGATTGTCACCTACATACCAGAAAGAAATACTTTGCTAACTAGTAATATTTCACCAACTTACCGAATACTGCTTGGTATCCTAGTAATCTCCACGAAAAAATGGGTACTGGAGTACAATGGCTAAGCTACTATCCAACAAATGTGTTAGCACTAACTAAATATGCAGAAGTGTATCCTATTCATTGTAGCACTAACTAAATATGCAGAAGTGTATTCTATTCATTGTATACATGTGGGTAAACTTTCCCCAGAGACTGCCACTGAAAAGGGCTCAAGGACCACTAGCATTCTTCAACAATTTGCCAATAACAAGTAATGCATACTTTTGCACCCAACAAGAACAAAAATCCCAACACCATAATGTAACAGGTGTTTCTTTCTGATTACAATGGAACACAATAAGTTGAAAGTTGAAACCAATTATAGGACTCCAGATCAATAACATAGTAGAAGTATAAAGTTACGGTTGTCCTATTGCAAAGAAAATGTGAATAGACAATGATGTCAATTATCTATTCTGAAAGTTACTTGAACTCTGCACACAATAGTATCAACCAAAAATTACCTAGCGGCAAAACATTCATCCTTATAAACACAATATAACAATAACTCTTGTATCATTGTGGTTGAATATAACAAACTCACCGAAGTTGACAGGTATTGGAAACTTGATTCATAGTATGGCTCAAGACCCTGGAGTTGAGTCTTCCAATCTTCGTCGGTGGTATCAATGTCCTCCATGGGGAAATCAAGAGCCTTAATGGTATCGTCATCGTAAAAGTGCTCCAACAGTTGATTAATGTTATCATCCAAAGGCAAAGCATCCATAGTACTCTGTTCCATAGATAGTATAATATATGCAAAAGGGCAACAAAGGAAGCAAACGAAACAGTTAAGAAAACTCTCAAAGATATGATGACTGTGTAAGACAAACAACAAGAACACACGGTGGTAAATATACAGTTTCAAAAACAATGCAGAACCCAAAAAGATAGGGGTGGGGGAAGGAGTAATCACAGTAAGAAGTTAAAAAGGAAAAGTTATCTGCAGGGATTGGATTATTGACGTAGTAAATTACTTAACAAAGTGGGTTATGTATAAAACGTGGGTTTCATTCATAAATTCATAGTAATAGGAATAACGTTTTCTCATTGGTACACAATCGTCATTAAATTGAAAGTGACCCAAAATAGGACTCTGAATATTCCCATTATCCCATTTAATTTCAAGCATCAATGTTTGGATTCGAAACGAACCACAAAAAGGGGCAAACTTCCTTTACCGCGCTCCCTAAGTAAACTACACAACGTCGTCGTTTCACCGCCCGTAAAAAAAAAAAAAAATAACTGTTGGGGTTTGGGAGAAAATGCTGGGAAACTCAGAAAATTGAGAAAATGGTGGCAAGCCCAGAAAATTGAGGCACATTAAATGACATTCAAGCAATTGGAAACTTCAATTCGACTTATACGCATGAATTAAGGACACAAGTTTTTTTTATTTGTCGAAGCATTTCATATTCCGGTGAAAACCCAACGACAAGGTAAAATTGTGGAGCCAAATAATAAAAACCCTAAAAATCATAAACATTCACATTTCACAGAAAAAGGGGGGGAAATGATAAGAGAAGAGGGGAGGGAGGGGTCGGACCTCACGCTTCGGGAGCTTGGTGACGTCAGCAGAGACAGCCGTCATTGTGGTGGTCAGAAGTGAGAGGTGTGGAGGAGTTGCTGAGAGAGAGAGAGAGAGAGAGAGAGAGAAGAGGAGGGAGGAGGAGGATGGCTCTCTGTGGCTTTTGTCTGAGATTGAAAGATTTTAGGTTTTCAATTCTCAGTGGGGGGGATTGGGTTCGTATGTGGGGGTCTACAGGGTTGGGTTACGGTGGGGAGTCAGTTACTTGTGTGTGTGATTCAGATTCAGAAAACTGGATCTGTTTTTTGCGAGTGTGATATATTCAGTCAACGCTCCACAACGCACCTACGTTTTTTTATTTTATTTTTAAGGTTTAAGAATGTGCACTGAATAGTGTAATCACTGTAATGTACTCTAATCTTTTCCTAACTTTTGACGAAATTCAAATTAAAGATGTGATTTTCTTTGGAGGGAGGGGAGATATTGATTGGTTTTTTAACGGATGTATTCAGGAGAAGCTAGTTAATTTTTTTGTAACGGATGTATTCACGAAACTTATATACTCAGAGTTCTGACAAACATATATTGGGACAGACGTGGTCACTATAGTTTTGAATACATTAACGCTTAAAATTTACGAATATTACTTCTTTGATAAAATTAAGATATGAAACCGACATTTAAAAAAAACGTAAGCCATGTGAATGCATTGTATATGTGTACTTTGCAGTTAACCGTCTTGTTTTTTTGCTTCTTCTTTTTCCTTTTCTCTTTGTTCCTCCCAGCTCATGGTTCTTGTATTTTATTACGTTTTTGTCGCAATTGCGTTAGAGGGGTTTACAAGTTGGGTTAAAGTCTCCTTTAATCAAAAGTCGGAAAATAACTATTTATGTCGGTTGTTCTTATGTACAGACAACTTACGTACTTTTCAAATTTAAATCAAATTTAAAATAAATTTCGAAATTAAATTCATTTTTACCTTCTCAAACTTAGACTTATTGTCGATTAATATGTACAAGTTGTGCTATATGATTGGATGATGAATCCTAACCTAATTTAGTATGAACGATCAAATGAAAAAAAGAGACGAGGGAGATCACAAACAAGCTCTATTATTAAGTAGCGTCGGTGGTTATGATACGGATTCAAAATGAGAGCGATGAGAGGGCTGAGGAGAGACAACCAGAAGTGGAACCATAATTGTCTCTCACATGTGGGTCTCATTACTTTATGATATCACCTCCCATTCTCACTCTCACTCACTTCCACCGACGATCATTGGCCAACATTTATTTATTTTCTCTTTTATTTGGTCAAATTACAAAATTCAAATCGTGAACAAGTGAAGCAATAATTTTATAAATCTAGATTGGATCTTTGTTTCTTTAAATCTTGTGCGAGGGTATCTTTGCTTGGTCATTTCCTGCCGTGAATATTCATTCGAATTTGATTTCATTCAATCGTCTCTAGTTGTTAAACTCTTTTGAATTACACTAAAATGTGACATGTTAAATCTCTAGACTCTAGATGAGTTGAGGAAGCAGACACATGGCTATGAATTCAAACCAGGCTGTAGGAGTAATGAGAGGACGTACTTCTCCTACAATTTGGACCTGGTTTGAGCTTCATTAGACAAATTTTTATCCTTTAAGATTCTCATCTCCTAAGGCGTAGTCTTCATCTTCCGGTCTTTTTATCTTTGTGATTGTTCTTCACATTTTTTCATCTCTGAAAGCTAATTAGCTACACCTGTTTTGTATTAGACTAACTCTATGAATCAAGTGACTTATTCATGTAATAACGGTTTAGCGATTGTAAATTTTTTATTAAACTGAACTTTATTCAGCTTGAAATAGTTACATGAACAGTTAAATAGAGACTATCTAAGGATCCCGACATGATAACTAAAAAATTACAAGTCAGACTAAAGTTTTTTTATTTTTTTTATAAGCGACTTAAGGACTAGTTCATCACCCTTGACCGGAAGTTTATTAATAAAAAAAAAAAAGGAAGGGAGGACTAGGCCAAAATCACCTACATGATACCACTCAACAAGCAGGACATACCCATAACCTGTATAGTAACTAAGAGCAAACTTTTTTTATTTTTTCATTACAAACAAACTTGAAACTATGAAACCTAAAACATTAAAATAAGAAATAAGAAACATGTTTTTAAGATGACCGGTATGTAATACACAATGAAGCATCCTGACCAAGATGAGACCATAAGAAAGACGGAAGAGACACCCACTAGATAGAGCCCTCCACCGAAGAACCATATTTCGCAAGCCTATCAGCTACCCCATTACCTTCTCTATAAGTGTGAGTAAGAAGCACATACATGTCTTTAGCTTGATGTAGACAGTTGAACTAAACACGCCAAAAACGCCAAGGAATTAGATTAGGAGAATGAAAGTAACGTAACGCTACTATGAATCTGTCTCAAGCCAAACATGAGTCCACCGCCTAACTCAAGCCACACGAATAGCTTCAATTATTGCGAGAACTTCTGCATCAATAACACTAGAAACCCTGGCCTTAAAATGCTTCGGACTAGAGTTGGTCTACCTATTACTCGTCGATGTTCTAGCACATTTGGCCTGAAGCATCACCGACTTTAAAAGCATAGCGGCGAAGCCAATAACTCAAGGCGTTCTACCGGAACCATGCGTCCGGCAGCCGGCCACAACCTCGCCGTGCATGCAGAGGGGAAAAGAAGAAGAAAAAAAAAACAGAAGAAAAATTATACCAATCTCCATCAACGCAAACCTCATGAAGTCATGAAACAACCAAGGTTGTCATAAACTAAACACACTACACATTACTCGAACTAATTTGTGACTATTCCTCTATATAGCATTTGCCCCCGTTTTGTGTGTTTAGCAATCAAACGTACAAGTCTTTGTTTGCAAGCACACGGAGATGCATAAAACCAGCGAACAGTGTCTCGGAATAACAATATAATACTTGAAAAAATGTATCAAACAAATAAAGAGTTTGAATTTCAAGACCACTTCTCAATTCTCATTATTATTTTATAGGTTCAAGACCATCGCCACCTCAAGATGATGAATCAAAAGCTAGGCAATGACATTCATCTGTGCAGAAAAGCAAGAAGAAATGGTGACCATACTAAGATCAAAGTGGACACTAGAGGAAAATTGTCAGTCCATGTCTGCATGAGGACAAGACAACAATTTAGCTTGATGAAAATGAAGATCTAACAGTAGAAAATGTCACTGGAATAAACCCAGCAATCTTTCATGACTGAGAAAGATCATCAGATTGCAAAGATGAGGTTGGTTCACAAAATGAAACTTCAAGTAAAACCTGTTGTCCCCTTCTTTAGTGGGTTTCCTATCAGACCTTTTTTTTATTTATGGGGTTCAGCATCAAATATAGGAAGACAGTTTCAAGTTTCACCCAATGAAATGCTCTTGGGCAATACCCAGATATCAAAAATACTTGAAACAAATAAGACAAGAGCCGAGGATGAAACTAACTAAAGGAGTTGGCTCTTTCTATATTTTCCAGACACATTAAAAGCCTGTGGTCATACTCATACAGTTCAGGAAGATACAATCATAACTTAATTTTCAACGTTCTTCTTCGTGCATTTACAAAAACAAACACAGCCGAAAGGATTAGAACAAGAGTCACGCCTACTGACACCACTTTCCAAAACGTTATCCCTGTGACATATGAACTTTGCAACACCCTCTCCCATCTGTCCTGCAGTCAAAATACATTTTCATGAAAGGAATTAAGTCCTGCTGCAGCGATCAGCTGGTATGTGATAATTGTTACATTACTTGCCGATGAAAATAGACAATGAATCACCTATGTTTTGAAACATATCAAGTGACGTGACAAAAGCACACAGATAACTGAGATAAGTAAAATGTGCTCAATTAAGTGATCATCATATGTGAATATGTGATATGTGCATACTGTACATTAGTAACCAGTAATGCCACACTTCAAAATTAATAAAAAGCTAACAAAGTCATATGCATAAAAGAATTCATTTCAACTGCTCAGGAATGGTTTTCTTCTTGTTTATTATTTATCTATCCATACAAGAAAGACTCAACTTATTTAGCCATTGAAGTAGTAACCAAGACAGAGGCATTTTCAGTTCCCAAGCCAAATTTTGAAATTTAAAAAAGCCTAGTTACTCGTATGTTGATGAATTGAAAGACAATCAGAAACAACACGACTAGTCTATAACACATCCTGCCACACATATATGTACTTATCTATGGATTGTCAAGCCTTGAAAAAAGAGACTTACTGAGCTACCAAAAGTTTGCACTGTATGCTTGTGTTGCTTTGCAAAAATATCCTTCGCATACTTATAAAGCTCCAAATCAAGGTGGTTAAGTTGCTTTATCTGCTCGAGAACGACTTCAGAAACCTGAAGGCGTGCCTGTAATCAATTGAATGTCAAAATGGTAAAGAGATGTAGGGAAGACAGAACCTGATTTACGGCAAAAAAAGTCAACTACAGCTACTCAAAACTGCAGCATGTTTACGTGCTTTAACTATATTCCAAAAACTAATAGCCTCAAACTATGTTCTAGATATAGTGTGTGTCCATATCAAGTGGAGAACATGTGCAAGGCAAAAAAAAAAAGGTACTTTTTGTGAAAAGAGAAACAAAGCCTTTTCAGCTTCACTAATAATAGATGGAACTTGGAAGTAGCTTGTTTGAAACCATTAAGAATTTTAGGCCTACCTCCTTTGTAAAGTTTGCTGGGGAGATCCTCTTCAAAGATGAGATGCGCCTGCGTGTCTGGGCTTTCCTTAAAGTAGAAATGCATTCTCCATAAGCTTCCATAAGGTCTCTCACAGTCATCTAAACTTGAAGAGAGAATCACAGTCAACATTCTATAAGTGGATAACAGAACTACTCGCCTCATGTCAATATGCAAAATGGCTTACATTTTCTTTTACAGCTCCACCAGTTTCAGTTGAAGCAATGTCACTTTCCTTTCCATCTGGGTTGCTGCTCTGTCATATACAGAAAAGGTTCAGCAAAGCTACTAAAACCAATATTCATATATAAAGAATTTGATTTGTTATACTTAAACATGAGTGTTTGCTGATTACCTGAAGATCATCATGATTGGGCTTGGAATCTGAAACTGGGTAGTTCTGCTCTGTAGCACAAGTAGAAGAATAAGATAATGCCCAAATTCATTCCACAGTCAAACCTATGTATAATTATCAAGATAAATGAAAATTGACGACGTGAGATATTACCCAAAGTCCTATCCAGCATGACTTTGGGTAATGCTAATACATCTAGTTCCCAAAGCATCACATATTTAAAAGTTTAAGAGCATATCTTATAGTTATTGTGTAGTATAGCACTAAACTCTATTGGATTGATATGCAATAGTGCTCCTGACAAAGGTCAGAAAATGAATGTTAAACAGAAACCGCACCAACCAGAATTACTGTTAGCAGCATTACTCTCCCCGCTAGAATTTGATCCTCTCAGCTGTGATATCACCTGGGAACCAACGACATTTGCAAACATTGTTGCAGATTCCCTGTGCTCCTCAGTGAGACCAACGTATAACATATCATCCAACCTCTTCTGCAAGATTTACAAACGTCTAACGCGGTTAAAACTTACAACATAAGATGGAAATGAAGATGATACGAGAAACAGTATATGCAAAAAAAATAATATGGACAACGTTGAAACTTGGTTTTATTACCTTTGCAACTTGAAGAACATATTCACCAAGAAGCTTATACTTCTGTACGCAGTGGCGCACTTCATGTGAATCAGCTTGATAGGAGTTGTTTGTCAATCCAGCTACCTTTTCAATTAAGATAGTCAATCAGATAAATCAATATAATACTGGACCGAACTAACACTTGAATATGGAGCTAACTGATTAATTAAATCAACTATATAGCCCACTGGTGAACCCCCATCTGTTAAATTATTGAAGAAAATCTGAAACTGACTGATTTTTTTTTAATTTTTTTTTTGTCTACATAAGACTGAAAACCATAATGGTAGTTTGATCACTACCAAGAATAGATTGTATCTGGCACTACTTGAAAGATAAAAGTCAGTCGGACAAAAAGAAGCATAGTAAGCTCTTCCTCTAGGAAAGCTTCTTCCTGAACTAACTATACTAAAATAAAAACATTGCTTGCAGCATCTGCATTCACTATCATGTGTTGGTACCCAGCACAACCAGATAATATGCACTAAAAAATCTATTTATTTTAATGATATACCATATCACAAGGAGTAGACAAGCCTTAGTTTTCCTTCCAAGAATATGCATTACTATGCAATTAATAGTGTCAACCTCTTCATTCCCAATATCATTTCTCAACCTCTAATCCTCTAGTAACATGTTTGGAGGACATAACATGTACCATTTGCTAAGTAACCCTGTACCAACTTCCCATCCACGAATTAGTTTGCATATCCATATTGTGATATATATATATATATATATATATATATATATATATATATATGTTTGGATGCAATTTATCATGCCCCTTTGGTTCCAAGTGACTGCAATGACATATCCTAAACGTATATTCCAATTGCAAGAAAAGACCAAACCAGCATGAAAAGGTCCACTAGTTGTGGAATTTTTTTTTTACAAAAACAATGAAACCTACTTAGAAATTAGAGAACTTAAAAAAAAGCTTTGGAAAAAGATATCAATAAAATTAAAAATATAACTCAAGAAGCATGCTATCCCTAATTAGCATATTGAGTACCATGAATATTTTGAGTAACACATTAACATCAATGATACATCAACCTATCATATATCATAATATGTTATATCCATGTCCTGCCGCGATCCGCAGACTTAATTTCCTTACTTTGATTTCTTCATGTTCCTAACTCCAATACATACTTGGGAAGGGGATATGAATCACTAATGTCACTGATGATCTCAAACCAACACAGTATCATGTACAAGGTGAAAATAAGTCCACCACCAACACTAAAAACTATCATATGAAGAAATGATTCTCCTTGAGCCATATGACAAAGTCATCTTATTGAAGAGGCAATTTTTTCCATTGTAACAACAAGTCTGTAAAACTATAGAGCTATGATGCAAGCTGTACCAGCCAAAATCAGCTAAATTCATTAGCAAATGAAGGAAATAAAGAATTTTAATTTTTTTCAAGAGTTCGAAATCCTGGTATTTTGATGAAATATAGATGAAGTTTGGGCGACAAATTGGAAGATACATCTTCCACACTAATCTGAGAATTAAGCCCTACCCCACAAAATTCACAATATTGGATGTTATTTCAGTATACAGGCCAGTATTCAAACCTCGCATTCACTCGGTCAACATTGTAAAAGTAAATTTACCTAATGGTCTACTTTAATGGCTGTGAGAATTTCAAGATCAACATATGGCAGAACCATCAAGCATTGGATCAAAGTTTTCTAGCATTTCGTTTGGTCATTGGTGGGGCGGCCAAGAAATTAACTAATATATAAGGAGCAGTAAAGATTTTCTACAGTGAACTACCTGGAATGTTGCACCGTTGTGAATGATATCTTGAGCTATAGGGTGATTGATGTATTCATGTAATGGCATCACAACTTCCTCCATGTTGTATGGGTCATTGCTCTGAGTATCAAATGTGCCACTAAGCTTTCGACCCTCTCTCTGCCCATGAACATCATTATTAATAATTTCGGATAATTCAAGTATATTTTTAGCAGAAATATCATGAAGTACAGAAGCTATAAGACCATGAAGGTCAACTGGTTCAAGCCTACCCGAGCAAAAAGGTCTTCCCTCATCCAAGGAACCAAATATTTCCACGGCCAAATGTCCAAGGTGCTTACTCCTTTAGTCTTTGACCGCATACGTCTCGCCATTTGTGTTGCCGAAGTCAAGTTAGGATGTACCAAAAACCTAGCAGCTACCTCTACTGAAAATTCATAAGAACTGAAAACACGGTCCACTGGATTCCTAAGAATTGTCACTACTGAAGTTCTCTCCGTTGGAAGTTTTGACATCATGCTATAATCATCATGAGTAACCAGCAACCTGCACTGTTTTTTTCTGCACCACGTAAATATTAACACCGGTTAATGATGCTAACTAGAAATAGTACGTATATAAGTATATATGATAGAATACATAGTTCTGTAAGACAACAAATTTAGCAGCTGCTGTCTTTCTCCCAGCAAGAGATGTTGGTGATACAACACTTGAACCTTAAGCAGCAAAAATACTTTTGACAGCAACCCATGGTTCATTATCTATCCCTGTTTAATTATATGTTTTCTACCCTTAACTTGTTAGGCAAACACTAGACTGTAAAATCTTAAGTTAAGGAATGTGTGCATCCCAACCTGCACGTTGACAGGCAAAGAAAGGGAGGAGACAAAAGTAAAACATACAGGTGCACCCCACCCTGCACATCCACTCTGCAACCAGAAAGCAGGTAGGGAATGGGATAACAGGTTTCAGACCCAGAACCTCTCCCACACAATGCTAAGCTACTATGTCATTGTTAGGCAATGCTGAACTCCAAAAGCTTTGATTGCTCCATGATGGGCAGACAATGTTCATCAGTGTAAAAATACTAGTATGTAGACTTTGGAATCAGCTGCATTGTTGATAACTATTCCCCTCTCCTGAGCAAGTGGATCAACTTCTAATGTATCAGTGAAGCCGTCATTCTGGAAGAAACTATCATCATGCCAAACTTCCTCTCAGCGTTTCATGAAATCACTCCGACGTCCACACGACTTAAATTTTATATACACTTGTAAAGTCCAATGCTCAATTAGACATAAGAAACATCAACTCCAGTTCCATGATTGTTTGCTACTGAAACTATTTGACCTCTGGTGATAACAAAGTCGGAGAAACTGTAGTTGCAAGTGTAATTACACAAGTGAAGTCAAAATAAACAAAAATGAGAAGACACAATGTTACCTTGGGTCAAATCGCAGCTTATCATAAGACCGAGGGCATTCCAACGAGCTATAATACAACTTTCTCAAGAAACTGCAAGTGAAGACAGAACCAGATTGATCAATACACCTTCACAATGCTATATCCAAATCTTTAGGGTGAGAAATAATTTGATTACCAGTGAAAATACGTGCGCCCCCCGGTTCTGGGGATGTGAAGGAAAAACAGCAAATCCCTCAGTGTGTGCTTATCATCTTTAACTTCTTGTTCAAGTGACGTGAACGCCCATCTTTTAACAACTCTTTCACAATGCCCGTAATCATTCTTAAACGTTGAGGCATTCACCGATACATAAGCTGTAGATATATCATAACATCAGCAGCCTGCCCAATACTACTCATAATCTTCCAAAATCTCAAAGTAATTCTAAAGCAACACAACAAATATCCACATACATTATGAAATTCTACATTACAAGGAAATTGAGATAGAAATGAAAACAAAAGAAGAGGTATACGTACCGAATCCGAGAAGCAACAGCAGGAAAGAGAGTTTCAGAGTAGGATCCATAAACCCTCTTCCTACTCCAACAGCTGCTAAGCCCATTAAAGCAAAACAACAATTAGGCAAATTTGTCTAATCTTAAGAAAATGTTCAATGAACTATAACATACAAAAAAGGAGTCACAAAAACATAGACCAGTTCTGGTTGGTTCTTAAACAACACAGATTCAGATGAAAGAGTCAAACTTTGATGGACATAAGAATCCACAAAACCCAAAAGACAAGAAAGAGGTTTGAAAATCAAAGAAGGAAACAAGAATCGAGATATGGGGGTTAATAAGAAACCAACCGGTATCGAAATTGAGGGTGTTGTGTTCATAAACGGTGTGTTGGGAGTGTAGCAGACAGAGCGAGGAAGACGATGAATAAAAAGGTCCCACCTTTCAAGACCCTTGGTGTTGGTCCCCAGAGTTTCAAAATTTTCTGAGCAAACCAAACATAGCTGGCTGTTTGGGTGTTGGAAATGTTTGTGTGCGTTTTTGTAAGGAAGATGATCTGAGTCTCTGTTTGTGTGCTGAAATGGGAAATCGGTGTCACTCGGTGTCACTCCCCAATATGGGGAGACTCATAGACAGAATGAAGAAGTATGGTTTGTCCTGCTTCTGTTTTCTAGGGGCAAATTCGTCAAACGAAAAATGATATTTTCTCATCTTTTTTATTTTTATTTTACGCTAGTTAAAAAAACGAAAAACTACAACACTGAACCATGGAATGGGATCCTCTCCTAATAGGATCCTCCTCATACCCTCCTCATAAAACAATCTGGGCCGTCCAATTTTAATCCAACGGTCTAAAATTCTCTGTTACTATTCACACAACCCCTGCAAAGCAATCTGGGTCGTCCAATTTTAATCCGACGGTCCAGATCTCATGCTCCCTGAACCATGAGCAACACTGATCCAAACGCTGGGTGGGACACATGAAGGTGGAAGCAGTGAAACCAAACAAAAAGAGGTCGAAAAACTAAAGCCTAAAGAGGGTATTTCTTTTAAGCTAGTTAGTGATAGGTTAAGAAACTCATACTCGGCTAATATTATATATAAATGATATATATCGGCAATTATAATATATAAATTTAATTTAAAAAAATGATATTTTTAAATTAAGCCATCGTTTAATATAGTTAATGACTAAGTGAATAAAAGAGTTGATTCTCAGTTATCCGATAAATTTTGACAAAAAATAATGCTTTTTGAACGATCCCTAATAATTAAGTTTGCACAACCATAACATCTATTCATATCTCACGTCAAGTAGTTAGGTAATGTGGTCATATTTCACTTATTAGAAAGAGTTTTAAGTTCTAGGTACTGACCTACTAATAGATTCTAAATTAGAAAGCAATCAATTGAAAGATGTATTAATCGAATTTTTTAGGTTTCATACTCATAAGAGTAGGATTTCTAAAACTATGTCTAGATATCCATGTTAAATTCAAACTCCAAATCGCTATCCAATCCTGAAATTTTATGTATTCTAATGAAATCCGAGTGTATGAATAAGCAGAATGTTCATTAAGTCACATAATCATGGTGTATTATTTTGCGAGTGGTGGAAGATTAATAAGAGCTGTTTGGGGGCTGTTTGTTTATTTTGGGAGTGCGACACAGGGTGTCTGTCTCATTGTTTCGACAAAGGTACATGGTGGCGCCATGGTTGTGGTTGTGGTTGGGGAGCTTCGCTTTTATCAATACAGGTTTTGGTATTTGCTTTGTTTAGTGAGGAGGGTGCAGACCCACCATTACGAGAGTGATTTATATATGTCCCTTTATATCTTAACCACTTTCAATGTTTTGCCATATGCCGTGTCCTCCCTCCTTTCTAGCTTCGTAAGTAGTCTGAGTTTCGTTTCCTATATGAACATAACACAAAGATAGAATGCAGAAACCATTATCTTCAAAATTGTTAGCTGCAGTTCATAGAAGATAGAACAGTCAATAATATTTACTATGACATTTCAAGTCAGTTGTTTTCTTCAACTAACAAAGTTGGTGATTACAAATCTATAATTACAATATTGTTATAAAGTAAGAAAAGATATAGAAAGAAGAGTTGGAAGGAAGAGAAAAGATAGAGAAAGAAGAGTTGGAAGGAAGTAAAAGTCTACTAATTCATTCTCATTAACATCTTTTTATAGAAGAAGAGTTTACATCAAAGTACATAATTAATGAGTATTTACATGAACAACCACATACATTATAATATTTACAACACTCCTCTTAGATGTCTACAAATGAATGATTGAAATCGGACGCGTTTATCGTTGCCTCATTAAAAACCTTGTTAGGTAACAAAAACCCAGTGGGATAAAAAATAACCCTGGTCGAAAGAGAAAAAGAGCACAACCAGGATATGTCCTGGTAGCATATTTCTGGATGCTCCCCCTGAAGAGAAACTCCCCCTGATAATTGCAAATTCATACACCATGTACAAGGATTTTGATATGTCTTCACTGAAGTGAGAGTATGTGCATTTTGCATGTTGGGGCTCATCATAAAATTTTGATACCTGTAAAGGAAAAGCAATACCAACAAAACAAGATGATTTTACATACGTCTTACATCATCTAATAAGGTTAGAAACAACATGCTCAATTCATACAAAGTAATAGCTAAACAACATCAAAAATAATTGACACAGTTAACTTCTTATAGTTTAAAACATTGGAAAACCATCATGGCATATCAAGCAATACACATCAATATTTTTGTGCATTTATACGTCTCATACAAGCTCTTCCAGAGCCCTAAATAATTCATAACTTTGCAAAAGTTTGAATATGTTGTAACATAATTATCATAATTCGAATTTGATCTTGTAGTCTTGTCATAGTACTCATTGAGGCAATTAAGTCACGTTAATTATAACGCAACGAGTATGTATGAGCTAGCTTTAGAGTACTCTTTCATTCCACGAATTAGTTTCAGGCTCTTTTCGCTATGCATATCATGGATTTGCAATTGAATTATTTAAGAATTTGATAAGCATTACGCTTATATTGACACTTTACTTTTGGGAATTTGCTTTTAGCAATGTATCTTTTAAGATCCATATCATATCCGATGACAATATAGTGTCATAAGTCTCTCGTCAATATAGCAAGTATACATGACCCGGTACTTATAGAAAAATTGTCATTCGTATGAGGGAAGATTTTCAAATTCTCATTGTGTCGTAGTGATTTATCTTCACTACTAAACATTCTTTTTGTATCATGTGGAGTTAAATGTATAGTGATTTATCCCAGCTTGGTCTAAGTATCTCATCATGTTTCAAGTATTCAGTTTTATTGGAATTGCCTCTTTCCAATTTGGCCGATAGAAATACTTCTTCGACATTTATAATGAAACGTGATATAACATCAATACAGCCCTCAGTGATGTTTGATAGCTACCAAATGTAAATTATCATTGATGATCATCAATCATAGATCTCACACATTCTTATATACATGCATAAACTATGAATTTATTGATATTGGGTACCCATGCCACTTCTCTAGTAGACATTGTCACTTCAAGAACAAATGTCACTCAACTATCTAGCGAATAAGGATCGTTTACTTATAATCTCATACAAAGCATTACATGACATGTATAATCTTCCCTTTTTGGGAGCTTAAAACTTTAGACCTGGTAGATATATTCCACATAAAATGCATGCCGTTACTCAAATGACAGTAATCTTTTCTCCCCCTAATGGCGGGAAAACTGTCTCATTATGACCATGCGCAACTAAAATGCGTTTAAAGATCTAACACTTTCTTTTTAGTGAAGATGACTATTGGCTGGTGGCGAACCAAACTAAGTTTAAGGTCAAAAACATTAAATTGAGTATCAACCATATTGGTTTTGTTTTTTTGTTATATTGCCAAGATGTCATTCTCTAATGACGTACTTACAACCTATTTATGTATAGTATATTAGAAACTTTGACATCGCTTAGTGACATTCTCTTTAGGAGAACTATTTAGATACACATACATCCCACAAAACAAATGGGGTTAACTAAAATCTCACACAAATTCATATCGTTCTTCGGGAACAATCTCTCTCCCCCTTAGGGTAAGAGGAGTGTCTCATTTAAGTGATAACCAACAAATTTGTGGTTATTACACAACTTGATTGTGAGTAAGCTTAGAAATTATCAAAACTTGTTAGCGATTTCATGTATAATTATCAAAACATGTTATTCTACAGATCATAAAAACTGGTTACTCATATAGCATATTTTGGTTTAATGAACTTCTCGTTCATGACATCATATGCCTCAAATTTCTATGGAATTTAGCACAGTATACATTAGATATTAAAAAAGGCAAACGTTTGTTTAGTCCATGTACTTCTGGTCGTTCATCTATTCAATCCTTAAAGTTTCAATTTCATCTAAATAGTCCTTAATCTTTCAACTTTTAATCTGAAAAGTCCATTCCGTCAATTCCTCCGTTAGTATGATGAGGTGGTAGTTAAAGACCCTAAAAAAATAAAAATTACTAAAATACCCTTGTACCAATTTTCCTTTTTTATTTTCTTCAATATTTTCTTTCTTTATTGTTTTCATTTTATTTTAAAGAGAAGTGAATGTCTTTACTTACCAAAGTCTCTTTCCATTTATTTCTTTATGTCTACATCAAATTAATTTAACTTCAAATAAAAATGATAAATTTATTTTAAATAATTAAAGAAAATCAAACGGAATATTTTTCTAGGAGTATTTTGGTCATTTTACAATTTTTTGAAGGGTCTTTAACGGAGGAATTGACAGAACGGACTTTTCAGATTAAAAGTCAGAGCTTTAAGGACTATTTAGACGAAACTAAAATTTCTGGGAATGTTCTAAAAATCCCCGCCTAGCTCCGCCTAGGCACCGTCTAGGCGCTAGGCGGAGCCAAGCCGCCCTGATTTCACACCATTAGGCGGAAAGCCACCTAGGAGCCGCCTAGGCTATCCAAGGGGGGACTAGGCGGTCCGAGGCGCTCCTCTCAGCTTCCTATCAGCTTCGTTTTGGAATCTTGGCTCATGTAACACTTACAAAAATTTCAATTCCAGCAGTGACCCAGAATCTGAAGAGCCTATCTTACTCTTTCTATTATTCTTATATACACAAATTAACCAATTACCCCGAATCCGTTGGTATTTCGAAATTCAAATGCCTCTCTTTTCTCTAATTCCATTCCAATTGTTTATGTGCATTCTGCTGAATTTAAATTTTGAAGTTGTGATGTGGTTTGTTTAAATTTATAATGATCCTCCAAGAGTTAATAATGCTTTGATTTACAAATCATACTTGTTTGTAAATTTACAGGTTGACTTGCTCACTTTTAGATAAATGTCATGTTAAATTTTTCTAAGTTACTCATATTAAACTATTTTAAAATATAATATTTATTAAGTAAATGTGAAAAATGTAAATCGCCTAGTCTCCGCCTAGTCCGTCCAGGCACTACGCTATGCGACACCGCCCGCCTAGCGCCTAGCGCCTTTTAGAACATTGTCTGGGACTGAATAGACGATTGACCAGAACTATAGGGACTAAACAAACGTAAGTCCTATTAAAAATGTCTTCTCGAACCATAATTAGAGGCATATAAGGAAAGAGGAATCGTGTGTACTCTTCTGGAGCCAGTAATAAAATGTGTAGTCGAAATTTCAAGTTCGATCTAATTATGTTAGAATTATAGGTTCTCAGATTTCACATGTTGAACTTCATGTTTAAATAATTTTAATACTCGAATCATCATGTTCGAGGTAACTATGTGAACCTTTAGGTTCACTATAACTAATTTATATTTTATACTCGAAGCTTTAAGTTTGAGTATTTTTTTTTTCAAGACTGATGAAAATGACCAATGAACTATCCAAATCATCGCGCAGAGAGATAGTCATCCGGCTCGTTCAACAAATTCAAAGCATTTTTGCACTATCCAAATCACCAAACTTGCTTATGATCGGTTGGAATGAGAATTCTTGAAACAGGTAATGTTGCGGATGAGTTTTAATCAGGATTGGGTTGCTCTAATCATGTGTTGTCTCTCCACAGTTCGATACTCTTTCTTAGTGAATGGTAACCCATGTGGCTCTATCACTCCCTAGCGTGGGCTTCGTCAAGGGGATCCGATATCACCATATCTATTTCTCCTCTATGCCGAAGGCCTCTCGGCTTTGATTACTGGCTCTGTTTATAAGGGACTCTGGAAGCGACTGCAAGTTTGCCAGGGGGCTCCCACTATCAGTCACCTCTTATTTGCTGATGATAGTATGCTGTATGCTAAAGCCTCGATTACAGATTGCTTGCTAGTGAGGGAGATCCTGAAGACTTATGAACAAGCGTCTGGCCAACATGTTAGTTTGGAAAAAAGTAATGTCGTGTTCAGCGGTAATGTCTTCTCTCCCTTTAGACAGTCTCTGGCTAGTTGTTTGGGGGTTCAGATGGCGGAAAAGTATGACAAATATCTGGGAATCCCCACTCTTGTGGGGAAATCTAGGCAGGACACATTTGCTTTTCTCAAGGATCGGCTCAGTAAAAAACTAACAGGATGGAGATCAAAGTTACTCAGTGCAGCAAGAAGAGAGATTCTTATCAAGGTGGTTGCACAGGCAATGCCACTCTATACCATGAATAATTATATGCTGCTCCAGAATCTAATTCAGGAACTTCACCAGCTCTGTGCCCGCTTCTGGTGGGGTGGAACGGATGAGAAGCGAGGTATGCACTGGAAGGCTTGGGATGAGTTGTGTCGGCCTAAATCAGAAGGGGTTATGAGATTTCGTCACCTTTTTGCGTTTAATCTGGCTATCTTGGATAAACAGGGATGAAGATTGATTCAGAACCCAGACTCTTTACCAAGTATATTGCTCAAAGTTATTTATTTTCTGAACTGTAATTTTTGGGAGGCTCAGTTGGGGAAATCACCTTCATATGTATGGAGGAGTATCTTGGATGTGAGGGATATCCTTAGGTGTGGGGTTCGGCGTCAGATTGGGGATGACACTCACACGAGTATCTGGGATGATCCTTGGTTGGAGGGATTTAGTCTTAGAGATTATTTTGATCCTCGGGTTCATTGGGTTTCTGATTTATTGGATTATTCAGGCGCTTGGAATGTTACAATATTACTGGAACTATTTCCGGCTTATATTGTTATGCAGATAGGCGCTCTTCCTTTGAGTAGTCGTAGACACGATGATAGATGGAGATGGGGTAAGGATAAGAAGTGGGTCTTCTCTGTCAAGACAACTTATCACCTAGCTCGTCGTCGGGTTCTTTAGGTGGTCGAGGGCAGCCCCAATCTTAGTTCCCAATTATGGTCAAAAATCCGGAAGGCCTCTGTTTCGGCAAAGGTTAAAGTATGTGCTTGGAAAGCTGTCTCCAATGTTCTTCCTATGTGAAGCAGATTGAGTCAACATGCATTTGATATTGACACTCAGTGTCCTTTTTGTGAGGAAGAGGTGGAGTCTCCTCTTTATGCCTTACGTTATTGTCCCAATGCTGCCTCAATACTGCTCTTGATCGGGCTTCCATCAGCCAGTTCGGCATCCACCATAGTTGATTGGTTACTTCAGTCTCATGCTTAAAACCCAACTTCCTTTAAAGCTTTACTGATGTTTGTCTGGGCAATTTAGAAAAACAGGAATGCCAAAGTATGACGTAATGATGTTAAGCTGGCAACTGAGACTGTGTGATAGGAGCACAATGTGCGACGATATTATATGCTTATGCCCTCGTTTATGCTTTGTTTAACCCTTATTTGTCTAAGATAGAGTCATAATTTAGTTAGTGTCAATTTTGGTAGAATTTGGTGAAAAATGGTTAATTATCCGAAAAATGACTAAGTTTGAGAAATCTGGAAAATAATGCAAAATATGTCTTTTTCGTGATTTTGAGATGAATGAAACTATGATCCATCCTTGTCCAAATTCTATGAAATTTGGCGTACTTAATATTAATATGCTGAGGAATGTTGTGTTAAAATTTCAGATCAATTGGAGTTCGGGAAGTCACCCAAAAGATGGCTGCAAAACGGCAGTCCGAGCATTTCAATCCAGGGGCTTCCAGGATTTTCCTGGGACTGTGTCCCAACTTCGAAAAATCATTCCCGTCGACTCACAAGGATTTTTATCAAACTGTTTTATGGGGAGATGGCCATATGTGTCTAGTTTATCTGAGACTTGGAATCGCATCAATCGGAGCTCCACGGATGGAGATATGCCGGAATTACTGCAACAAGGTCAAATCTGCCGATTCCAGGAACCTACTGCCCCCTTTTCGTGTTTTCTGTTTTTGATGGACCTAATGGTGCACAAATGCATATGTGAAGATGGTTAAAGCCTTATGAAGGGAAGAGGAAGACACTAGGCCATGGAATTGAAGAAAAACTTGAAGAAAGACGTTCTCCTAGTCACACTAGGAGAAGCTGCCGAATAGAGGCAGATTGTATGCCTTTGTGTGCTGCCGGCAATTGGGGTATTTTTTTTCGATGGACCAAGACATGTCAAATGAAGTCCAAGATCATACAAGAAGTCCATGAAGATGTGAAGCCCAAGCCTTGAAGAAAAAATTCAGAAAAAGAAAACCTAATTGAACTATGAAAGGAAGGTTGCAAAACCTAATCCCATGAGGTTTTCTGAAATCTTTGTGCAATAGGGACTGCCGGCAGCCTCTCTCCCTATCCTCTATATATACCCCCACTTTTCATTCTGAAAAATCATCTCATCTCTTGCAAAGCACTAGCCAAAACTCCACCAAATTTCCTACCCAAGTTCTAACCCGAAACCCTAAAAATACCAAGTCACCGATACCACCAATCACCACCGATTCCATTCCTTACCTCAGCCACTGCCGAATCTCTTCCACCACACCAAGACGAAGCTCTCCAAGGTTTCTAAAGTGTGATCCATCCCTATGACTTGTGTTTTTAATTTCGGTTTAGTCACATATTGTTGTTATAAAAATACTTTGTTTCGTTTGGTTTTGTATGATGAACATGAATTACGATTTTATTTGGAATTTATGTGATGACTTTTGCAATTTTTAATGCATGGATTTCATATGTATGATAATTAGAGCAGTGGTATTAAAAGCATGTTTAGGATTTAAATTGGTTAGACCTAAGGTGAGGGCTTATAATCGATACTTAGTGTTGTCTTTGAACATGATCTAGGTATTAGGTTTAATTTGCTTGAGTTATAATGAACTAAGTAGACGTATGATCACTTTGATTTGTTGTGCTCACCTAGAGTGGTTAACCTTAGGACTTGCATGTTAACTAAGAAGATTGACGACCTTACTTGTTTACTTGTTTTCGGCTATAGACTTTTGTGCTTCAATGCTATGTCTTGTATAAGGTAGCATAACTTTTAGGATCACCATGCGAATAGCTCGATCTTAAAACATTAGAAAAAGTCTCACAACTAGGTAAAAATCGGATCACGTTCTGGTTGTAGGTTGAAACTAAGTTAAGTTTTGAGCATGCTAAATACTTGTTTCTTACTTTCTTGCATGTGAATCTTTGTGTTAAATTGTGTTTTGTGCTATGTGATGCGTAAGAGATGATGATCAAACTTGTATATAGTAGACCTAGGATTTTATTTTCTGTTTTTATGCCGTACCTAGTGTAGGGGCAGCATTGCTGCCGAACTATTATCCCCCATATGTGTGACGATTTGAAGTGTGATTTTGTATATTTGTACATGTGTTTTTGTCTAACAATATCATATTTCAGGTACCCTTAATCCCCGGCCTAGAACGATCCCTACTTACTCATACTACTAACGACATTTTGTAGGGTTATTATTGCATGCGAGCTTCGGCTCTCGTCCAATTTTTGGCGCCGTTGCCGGGGATTATAAAAGCTTGTTTTATGTTATTGTTGTGTATATAATGATTGCTGGAAATTTTTGTTGTGAATTTGTAAAGTTGTAATTGTAATTTTATTTTGGGATTTTGTAAAGTAGAAATATGCTTCGGCATGTAGAGTTTAAATTTCGAGAGTTGCATGATGTTTAATGATGTATGTTGGTAATCACTTAGTTTAATTTCTAGGGAGTTGATAGTGTTGTGTATGTTTGAGTTTATTGTAGTTTCTAAAGTGTAACATGTAGGTGAAGCCTCTTTTGTTGATCATAACCAAAACCCTTCATGTGAATGGTGCTATGTCGGAGGGCGTTTCTATGTAGATTGGGAAACGCGGGATACTTCCCCCCCACGCATATAAGCGTTTCTTCGGTAATAGTATTACTTCTATGAGGTTGAGGGCGGTTTTAATCAACACTTGAGACCGCTAGGGATCCGTGTTTGTTTTACAAAGTATGGGGAAGTTATTATCATAGATATGGTTCTCAGGTTTGTTTAACTGGATCTCAAGGCCCATAGACTGATGTTCATTCTCGGTGAGTGAGTCGATAGGGGGTTCGCCCTCCATGGTGTCCAACAACGAGTCCTGCCTGGTTCCTGTAGGGGGTTCGCCCTCCGTGATTGTAATGACCTTTGAAACGTAAAATCCGCACGACCTAGTCGACAGCTTGTGCCGAAGCATCACCTCACTTTAGACGCTAGAACATAACTTGACATATGTGGCCTATTTTCTTCGAAGATAAAAAAGATTGTGTGGTTCAAACTCTTGAGGTATATCGGGTTAAGCATGATACTACCGGGGGCTGTATCAGTCCATTGCACCGTTATCTCCTCTGCTCCACGTACTTTGAGAGTTAGAACAAACTTAAAAGAAATTAGACTTAGCGATTACATGTTCATGAACTTTTCGATTTTTAATTTCTTGTTGCCGAGCCATATTTGTATCTTGCCGAAAATTTTTGTTCTTTGCCGTGTGTATTTATGGCTTGCCGATTGTGTCTTGTGTATCATTGTTGAAATTTGTTGTGTAATCGCCAATGCCGTGGCTTGTAATGATGTATATTCTTGCTTTCTATTTCTTTACGATGTTCTAACTTGTTTAAATGTTGCAAATTTCAGAAATAATGCATGTCCGAATCTAGTATTTGGACAAGAGATCTTCAAGGCCGCTTGCAACGTTTAGACCAAGAACTCGCTATTGCTCGTTTTGTGCCATTACCACCATCGTCACCAACCAGTTCATCAGTATCATCATCCTTGCCGAGTTCACCTATTGTGCCGTCAGTTTCATCAGGTTCAGGGCCGAGCTCACCTTCGTTTGTTTCATCATCGTGTGATCTTCAGAATCCTGAATTTGAGGCTTTTGCCGAATTAGAAGAAGAAGAAGAAGAGATCATGGCATCAATCAGATCACAGAATGGTCATGTTGCTGGAGCTGGAGTTGCTCCTTCTAATATTACTTATCCTCCCTTGGAAACTGACAAGACTGGAGAGATTGAATTGAGGAGTGGATTCCTCCATAAGCTGAAGTCATTTTATGGAATGCCGAGTGAGGACCCTAATAAGCATCTACAGTGGTTTAACTTCACCACGGAGTCTATGTGTCCAAGAGGGACCGATTTGCAACACTTCAAGATGAAGGCATTTCCGTTTTCTCTAGAAGATCAAGCGAAGGAGTGGTTGTTTGAGGTGCCTAGTGGTCGCATTGTTTCGTGGAGTACTATGATGGATGAGTTTTTGCTCAAAGTACTTTCCTGCTTCACGTATCACTGATCTGAGGAAGCAAATTACAAGTGTGAAGCAAGCCGGAGATGAGACTTTCTTCGACTACTACAAGAGGTTCAAGTCCCTAGTTGCTTTGTGTCCATCGCATGGCATTAGCGATGGACTCTTGCTACAATATTTTTATGAGGGATTGCGCGTCATGGAGAGAGAGTTTCTTGACTCGGCCGCGGGAGGTAGCTTTTTGGAGTTAAATGCTGGTGCGGCAAGAAGTTTGTTGGAAGTTCGTGCTTTGAACAACCAACAATTTGGCATGGCACGAAACAATGTGCAAAGGAATGAAAAAGTGCATGAGACGTCTTCGAGCTCAAAGTTAGAAGATAAAGTGGACAAGCTTACCGACTTGGTGAGTAATTTGATGAAGAAGCGTGCTAGTGTATGTGGAATTTGCACCGAGGGCCATGAGACCGAACAATGCCCTCAATTTGGAGTTAATGAGGGAGTAGAGGAGTGCAATGCCATTGGCTTTCAAGGAGGCCAACGTTTTGGAAATTTCAATCCAAGGTTCAATGATCATCCAAACTTTCGATGGGCGAACAATGATAACGTGCTTAGGGCACCTATGCAACCAAGAGAGGGAGGAGCATCATTTGCACCGAGGCCACCATTTGTGCCTCGGCAACCTTATATGCCGAACCAAGGAAATTTTGGAGCCTTACCGAACCAAGCACAAGCCGTGCCGTACCAAAGCCAAGCATTGCCAAGCCAAGGCCAAGCTTCGCCAAGTAATCCTAATTACGATGCTTTGATTCAATCTTTGTCAAGTGCTACTCAAGCATTACTCGCGGGGCAACAAAATCATCAAAAGGACATTGGTGAGCTCAAGACTCAAATGGGGCAAGTTGTGGATTTCATGGGAAGATTCAATGAGCAAGGAAAGTTGCCAAGCAATACTATTCCAAATCCGAGGAACGAGCAAACCAAAGTGATTCAAACTCGAAGCGGAAGAGAGTTGTTTCCTCCAACAAGTCCAAAGAAGAAGCGAGTGACTTTCAAAGGCATTGGGGATGAAGAGAGTGATGCCGGCCATGATAATGCCGGCAGCCATATGCATGAAATCGAGAGGGAGACTGCCGGCCATGATGATGCCGGAAACAATGCTGCCGAGAAGAGGAGCCGAGCTGCCGTGCATGGTAGTGATGCCGGCCATGATATACAAGACAAGGGGCTGCGCAATGAGCTTGAGTACGATCCCGCCACATCAAATAATAAGGTGTTGCCGAGCCAAGCAAGTAAGGGAGGAGTGCCATCATCTAGTGCCCCATTCCCTTCACGTTATGCTAGAACAAAGAAGGACAAGTCCGATGAAGAGGTGTTGGAGATTTTCCGGAAAGTGCAAGTCAACATTCCTTTGTTGGAGTGCATTAAGCAAGTGCCGAAGTATGCTAAATTTTTAAAGGAGCTTTGCACGGCGAGGAGGCATACTAGAGAGACTCGTGTGGTGACCATGAACGAGACGGTGTCGGCCGTTATTCAAAGAAAGTTGCCACCAAAGATGAAGGATCCGGGAAGCTTCAATGTGCCTTGTGTCATAGGCAATACACGATTTGAGGATGTTATGTTGGACTTGGGAGCATCGATCAATGTCATGCCACTCAATGTGTATCAAACGTTGAGTATAGGGCCTCTCAAGAAGGACAATGTCATCATTCAACTTGCGGATCGCTCAAGCAAATATCCGGAGGGCTATGTAGAGGATGTGTTGGTGCAAGTCAACCAATTGATATTTCCCGCTGATTTTTATGTGGTTGAGATGGAGGATTCGCCGGTCAACAACACTCAATTGCTTTTAGGGCGACCATTCATGAGGACCGCGCGCACAAAGATAGATGTGGCCGAGGGCAACCTAACTATGGAGTTTGATGGTGAGGTGATAAAGTTCAATGTGTTTGATGCCATGAAATTCCCCAATGTTGATTTAAAGGAAGGTTGTGCCATTGATGTTTTGGAGGAGGTCGAGCAAGTTATGTCGACCTCGCTCGACGCATAGCAATTAGCGATTGAGCAAGGGGTCGGATTTGACAAGAGGGGAGAACGAGTGCAAGATGAAGCCGAGCCAAGCCATGCCGAGCAAGGAGGTGCCGAGCTATGCAATTATGCCGAGCCTTATGCCATGATGCCGAGAATTAGAGAGGTTGTGGCCGAGCTAGATGCCACCCCCACTTACATGAAGAACTCGTTCTTGTCAATTCCAAATGCCACAACAAAATTTCGACCAAGTGTGGAAGAGGCCCCAAAGTTAGAACTTAAAGAACTCCCTAGTCACTTGAAGTATGTTTATCTTGGAGAAGAAGATACACTACCGGTTATTGTGTCTTCAATGCTTAGTGAGAAGCAAGAGGTAGATTTGATACGTGTGCTTAAGAAGTATAAGACCGCCATAGGTTGGACCTTAGCGGATATCAAGGGAATAAGCCCTACTACTTGTGTTCATCGTATTTTGTTAGAAGAAGGAGCTAAGCCGACAAAGGAAGCTCAACGTCGACTTCACCCTCCCATGATGAAAGTTGTTAAAGAAGAAATCATCAAGTTGCTTGATTGTGGGGTGATCTACCCAATTTCGGATAGTAAGTGGATATCTCCCGTGCAAGTAGTGCCGAAGAAGAGTGGTGTAACGGTTGTCAAGAATGAGAAGAATGAGCTTGTGCCACAAAGACTTGTAACCGGTCATCGGATGTGCATCGACTATAGAAAGCTCAACGCTACAACGAGGAAGGATCACATGCCTTTGCCATTTATGGATCAAATGCTAGAGAGGTTAGCCGGCCATTCTTACTATTGCTTTCTTGATGGATATAGTGGCTACAATCAAATCATGATACACCCGGACGATCAAGAGAAGACCACTTTTACTTGTCCATTTGGCACGTTTGCTTATCGGCGGATGCCATTCGGACTTTGCAACGCACCCGGCACTTTTCAAAGATGTATGTATGCTATCTTCTCGGATTTTATTGAAGACATTATCGAAGTATTTATGGATGATTTTAGTGTGTATGGAGGCACCTTCGATGCATGTTTGGGGAACTTGGAGAAGATACTTGAGAGGTGTGTATAGACAAATCTTGTGCTCAATTGGGAGAAGTGTCACTTCATGGTCACGCAATGCATTGTTCTAGGGCACATAATTTCGGCAAGAGGCTTAGAGGTTGACAAAGCCAAAGTGGAGCTAATACAAGCATTGCCGAGCCCTAGGTGTGTGAAGGATGTGAGAAGTTTTCTTGGCCATGCGGGGTTTTATCGACGATTTATCAAGGACTTCTCTTCAATTGCCAAGCCATTAAGCAACTTGTTACAAAAGGAGGTGACGTTTGAGTGGACAAAGGCGTGTGAGGAAGCATTTTGCCGATTGAAGACTATGCTATGCACGGCACCAATACTTGTATCCCCTAATTGGGATGAGCCGTTTGAGTTGATGTGTGATGCTAGTGATTATGCACTTGGAGCGGTACTTGGACAACGAATTGAGAAGAAGCCATGCGCCATTTACTATGCTTCAAGGACTCTCAACGATGCACAACTCAACTACACAACAATGGAGAAGGAACTCTTAGCGGTAATTTTTGCTTTGGAAAAATTTCGATCATATCTTTTGAATTCCAAAGTCATTGTTTATAGTGATCATGCCGCTTTAAGATATCTTATGACGAAGAAGGATGCTAAGCCGAGGCTTATTCGATGGATTCTTTTACTTCAAGAGTTCGATATTGAGATAAAAGACAAGAAAGGAGTAGAGAATGTTGTAGCCGATCATTTGAGTAGACTTGTGCAAGAGGAGGATCGGCTACCCCTATTAGAGACCTTTCCGGATGAACAACTTTTTCGACTTGAAGTACATGAGCCTTGGTATGCCGACATTGCCAATTTTCTTGCCACAAACCGATTTCCCAAAGAAATGCCGAGCCACCAACAAAAGAGAATAAGGAAGCAAGCTCGACACTTCTTGTGGGATGATCCGTACTTATGGAGGCAATGTGGCGATCAAGTTATTAGAAGATGTGTGCCGGAGAATGAGCATCGATCCATCCTTGTTTTTTGTCATAGTGAAGCTTGTGGTGGTCATTTTGGACCGAAGAAAACGGCTTTGAAGGTGCTTTCATGTGGATTCTTTTGGCCTACGATTTTTAAAGATGCATTCATGTTTTGTAAAGCATGTGATAGATGCCAAAGAATGGGGAACATTGGAGCTAGAGATCAAATGCCGCTCACGCCTATCATTGAGGTTGAGATTTTCGATTTATGGGGTATTGACTTCATGGGACCGTTTCCTTCAAGTAAGGGCTTTCTCTACATATTGCTTGCGGTGGATTATGTGTCAAAGTGGATTGAAGCCAAGGCCGCACGCACCAATGATGCCAAAGTGGTAGCCAAGTTTCTCAAGACCAACATCTTTTCACGTTTTGGAGTTCCAAGGGTCTTGATTAGCGATGGAGGATCCCATTTTTGTAACCGCACCATTGAAGCCTTATTGAGGAAGTATGGAGTCACACATAAGGTTTCTACACCTTATCACCCCCAAACAAGTGGTATGGCCGAGGTGAGTAATCGAGAGATCAAGCAAATTTTGGAGAAATCGGTTGGACCTTCAAGGAAGGATTGGAGTGATCGTCTCGATGATGCTTTGTGGGCTTATAGGACCGCGTACAAGACACCGATAGGTATGTCTCCTTTTCGGTTAGTTTATGGCAAAGCATGTCACTTACCAGTTGAGCTAGAACATAAGGCATGGTGGGCAATCAAGGCTTTCAACATGAACATAGATGATGCCGGTCTTCATAGAAAGCTTCAACTCAACGAACTTGAAGAAATCCGTAATGAAGCTTATGATGCCGCTTGGATATACAAGGAGAAAACAAAGGCTTATCATGATAAGATGATCCGGGGTAAAAAGTTTGAAGTTGGTAAAAAAGTTCTCCTATTCAATACTCGACTTCGACTCTTTCCGGGAAAGCTTCGTTCTCGATGGGTTGGTCCTTTCATAATCACTAAAGTATTTTCACATGGAGCCATTGAGATCCTTAACCCGAGCACCACCAAAGAGTTCAAGGTTAACGGGCATCGCTTGAAGCCGTACTATGATTCATTCCAAGAATGCACCATTGCTTTCCAAACCTTGAATGATCCCGTGCCACCACCACCACCCCCTGCCGGACCTGCCATTGCCGGCAGGGTTGACACACGATCACAAGAGGCCGAGCACAAGGATGACACACCCTCGGATACGCCAGATACGGTAGTACCAAGGCCGGACACGCCACCCGCACCGGACACGCAGGAAAACCAAGCATCGGATACACTATGCCACGAGATTCTTCTTGAACTTCTTCGTGCCGATTTGGGATGCTTTGGAACACGATGAACACATGCAACACACGGTGAAGAGTCTAAGCAATGGACTATAAACACAAAGCGCTACTTGGAAGGCAACCCATGTCGATCAAAGAAAAGTGAAGGAGCCATCACCGAGAGTTTGAATTTTCTTAACCCTTCTCTTTTTCTTTGATTTGTGATGAATTGTTGGAATATGTTAGTCGATTGCATGCTTAGGAAATTCATTGATATTGTTTTGTGCTTACATTGAGGGCAATGTAATTTTCTAAGTGTGGGGTGGGATAACGTATTCCATTTTTGTTTTATGTTGTTGTGTGCTTAGTTTAGAAAAGAAAAATTCAGAAAATCGTAACACAAAAATAGAGTGTTTAAATTTGTTTGTTTCGAGTCTTAGGATGCCCCTAATATGTCAATGATGTTTTTCTCCTCTTTGCACACATAGATGATGGTTATGCATACAATTAAAATTGTGAGTTTCATGGATTTTGTGCATTGGTAGGAGCATGTAGGACTTGTTGATTATGAAGCATGCATGTTTTAGCTAGTTTATTTCGATTACAACCTATGTGAGCTTTTGTGCCAAATTGCTTTCTTCTTGAGCGACAAAAGATAAAATTCGATAGATTTGTAGGAAGCATGAAACCTCATAATTCTTTGATTATTCGATGACTATGTGCCATAGCTTTTTAATGAACTCTAGTATGCTAGAACTTACTCTTGTTGATTTTCGAAACGTTTATATCATAAAATACCTTGATTTTGAATATGATTGAATAAAGATCATTTAGGTTTACCACCAAAGCCAAATAAAGCATGTGCCCTATTGGAGCCCGTCGTGGGACACCTTAGTAAACCCCCTTTGAGCCTACGATTAGCCTTTTCTTTCATCACCCTTAAACACTTTCCATGAACTTAGTATAGTGATGTCTTTACCTTGTGTGTCGGCAAAGCTTGATTTTTGAAAGCGTTTTTGCGTGTGTGATAAAGAAGAACAAGTGTGGGGTAGACTTAGCCATGAATCTATATGTAAAGTGTACTAGATGCCGTGCCATAAAAGAAAGAAAGAAAAAATGCTCGGATCAAAAGAAAAGAAAAAATGCCGAGAAAAAGAAAAAATATGAGATTGAAGGGCACGGCATAAGGTTTGAAAAAGAAAAATTTTGTGCATGGCTATTGTCTAGATTATTGTTGTAATGTTATGGGAGGAAAAGAATGAAGTATGGGTCCAACAAGATGAAATTTGACCCTTTCGGCGAGAAGACATAAGGAGATTCGAGCTTTGCTAAAGCGCACGGCGACGTTTCGAGCCTTCTTATCCAAATATCGAATACCTCTTAGCCTAGCCCCATTACAACCCTTTTATTAATCTTTTTCATGATTCTTAAGATGGTTAAATTTGATTTGTGGAGATTATCTCAAGAGTAAGCATATGGTTTTGGTTCATTGGTGCATATAGTTATCATATGAGGTTTTTCCATAAGATTTCACAAAGTGCTTTCGTTTCTTTGATTTATGCAAGTCACTCTTTGTAATTCATGATCTTTTGCTTGCATATACTATTGAGTGAATAACCATGCTTTGAGAGAAAAGAAGAGAGTATGCCTAGTGAGGAGGATTGAATTAGCTTAACATGTCTACATGCTTACTTTTGTTCTTATATGTTCTTATTGATGTTACATGTTCATGAAGCTCGGAATTTTCATGCTTAGCATTCTCATGCATTAACTTGAAAGCTATGTGTACATACGAGCCTGAGACAAATTGTTAGGGGCAATAGTTTGTTTAGAGTCTAGTTTAATTTAGTTTGCTAAGGGACTAGCAAAGGATAAGTGTGGGGTAGTTGATAGGAGCACTATGTGCGACGATATTATATGTTTATGCCCTCGTTTATGCTTTGTTTAACCCTTATTTGTCTAAGATAGAGTCATAATTTAGTTAGTGTCAATTTTGGTAGAATTTGGTGAAAAATGGTTAATTATCCGAAAAATGACTAAGTTTGAGAAATCTGGATAATAATGCAAAATATGTCTTTTTCGTGATTTTGAGATGAATGAAACTATGATCCATCCTTGTCGAAATTCTATGAAATTTGGCGTGCTTAATATTAATATGCTGAGGAATGTTGTGTTAAAATTTCAGATCAATTGGAGTTCGGGAAGTCACCCAAAAGATGGCTGCAAAACGGCAGTCCGAGCATTTCAATCCAGGGGCTTCCAGGATTTTCCTGGGACTGTGTCCCAACTTCGAAAAATCATTCCCGTCGACTCACAAGGATTTTTATCAAACTGTTTTATGGGGAGATGGCCATATGTGTCTAGTTTATCTGAGACTTGGAATCGCATCAATCGGAGCTCCACGGATGGAGATATGCCGGAATTACTGCAACAAGGTCAAATCTGCCGATTCCAGGAACCTACTGCCCCCTTTTCGTGTTTTCTGTTTTTGATGGACCTAATGGTGCACAAATGCATATGTGAAGATGGTTAAAGCCTTATGAAGGGAAGAGGAAGACACTAGGCCATGGAATTGAAGAAAAACTTGAAGAAAGACGTTCTCCTAGTCACACTAGGAGAAGCTGCCGAATAGAGGCAGATTGTATGCCTTTGTGTGCTGCCGGCAATTGGGGTATTTTTTTTCGATGGACCAAGACATGTCAAATGAAGTCCAAGATCATACATGAAGTCCATGAAGATGTGAAGCCCAAGCCTTGAAGAAAAAATTCAGAAAAAGAAAACCTAATTGAACTATGAAAGGAAGGTTGCAAAACCTAATCCCATGAGGTTTTCTGAAATCTTTGTGCAATAGGGACTGCCGGCAGCCTCTCTCCCTATCCTCTATATATACCCCCACTTTTCATTCTGAAAAATCATCTCATCTCTTGCAAAGCACTAGCCAAAACTCCACCAAATTTCCTACCCAAGTTCTAACCCGAAACCCTAAAAATACCAAGTCACCGATACCACCAATCACCACCGATTCCATTCCTTACCTCAGCCACTGCCGAATCTCTTCCACCACACCAAGACGAAGCTCTCCAAGGTTTCTAAAGTGTGATCCATCCCTATGACTTGTGTTTTTAATTTCGGTTTAGTCACATATTGTTGTTATAAAAATACTTTGTTTCGTTTGGTTTTGTATGATGAACATGAATTACGATTTTATTTGGAATTTATGTGATGACTTTTGCAATTTTTAATGCATGGATTTCATATGTATGATAATTAGAGCAGTGGTATTAAAAGCATGTTTAGGATTTAAATTGGTTAGACCTAAGGTGAGGGCTTATAATCGATACTTAGTGTTGTCTTTGAACATGATCTAGGTATTAGGTTTAATTTGCTTGAGTTATAATGAACTAAGTAGACGTATGATCACTTTGATTTGTTGTGCTCACCTAGAGTGGTTAACCTTAGGACTTGCATGTTAACTAAGAAGATTGACGACCTTACTTGTTTACGTGTTTTCGGCTATAGACTTTTGTGCTTCAATGCTATGTCTTGTATAAGGTAGCATAACTTTTAGGATCACCATGCGAATAGCTCGATCTTAAAACATTAGAAAAAGTCTCACAACTAGGTAAAAATCGGATCACGTTCTGGTTGTAGGTTGAAACTAAGTTAAGTTTTGAGCATGCTAAATACTTGTTTCTTACTTTCTTGCATGTGAATCTTTGTGTTAAATTGTGTTTTGTGCTATGTGATGCGTGAGAGATGATGATCAAACTTGTATATAGTAGACCTAGGATTTTATTTTCTGTTTTTATGCCGTACCTAGTGTAGGGGCAGCATTGCTGCCGAACTATTATCCCCCATATGTGTGACGATTTGAAGTGTGATTTTGTATATTTGTACATGTGTTTTTGTCTAACAATATCATATTTCAGGTACCCTTAATCCCCGGCCTAGAACGATCCCTACTTACTCATACTACTAACGACATTTTGTAGGGTTATTATTGCATGCGAGCTTCGGCTCTCGTCCACTGTGCCGATTACCCTGGGATGGTGGGAGGAGTATCGTTCTGCCCATCCGAAGGGGAGTGGAAGGAATTCTAAGGATTCGGCCAGGTGGAAGAAACCCTCTCAGGGGTATATCAAGCTGAATGTGGATGCTGCTTTTAGATCTCGTTATGGAGTTACAGGGCTGTGAGGCATTTTTCGGGATTCAGCAGGGGTATACCTGGGTTCTTTTCGTCGCCATATATCGACTTCCAGTTCGGCTAGACATGGGGAACTCTTGGCTCTCTTAGAAGGGGTACAACTGGCATTGCAGGTTGGTTTTTCGCCTCTTATTATTGAAACGGATTGCCATGTCTTAGCGGATGCTTTGGGGAGTAGGGTTTTGGATTGGTCAGATCTAGGTTTTCTAATGGATGATCTTAGAGAGATGTGACGGCACGTTATATCAGTATGGGTTCTATATGTCCGCCGAGAAGCTAATAGAGTTGCTCATAGTTTGACAACTGATGCCTTGAATTCAGGGCTTAGTGAGTTTACATTATTCCCTCCTCCTTTTGTTTCAGAGTTGATAAATGCTGATTGTAATGACGTTTAGTCAATGAAGTTATTCATTCCCCTAAAAAAAAAAAAACTTGCCATATAAACTAACTAATGAACTGGCCATGACAGAGTCAACTTCCACTTGACAAGACACAATGCGTGCATCAATTTTCTTACAACGAACTGCAACCAAATATGAAGAAGCTCCAACAAGCATATTGAATATAAATTTCATTTCATGTGACACCTCCAATGGCTCCAAATTGAAATCCTTGGAAAGTCTTAAAAGCAAATCTAGAAACCCGTTTTCTTTTTTTGCATAGCCATTGATAATAAAATTCCAAACAACCCAATTTCACCTAGGCATGTCATCAAACAAAGCACGAGCAACCTCTAGCTTATCGACTTTGGCAGACACTGTAACAACCAAGCTCTAGGTAAATCATTCTTATGAGCCATGGAAATAGAATCAAGCAACTTGAAAGCCCTCTCTTGGTCCCCGGACTTCATATAACGTGGAGTATTGTGTTCCAAGAGCAGCTATTTCTCACTACCAGAAAAAAGGCTTTTTCCGACGAAAAAAAAAAAAACGACTGACGACTAAAAATTTCGTCGGTAATTCCATAGAATAGCCGACGATTTTATTTTTCGTCGGTAGAAAAAAAAAATCGTCGGCCATAGTTTGGAAACAGCCGACGATCCTTTTTTTTCGTTGGTATAAACAAAAATCGTCGGCTATATTCAGATTTCAGGCGACGATTTGGATTTTCGTCGGCCTTTCTCTGAAACATTAGCCAACGAAAATTTTTGAAATTTTTGCCGACGAAATTGACATTTTCGTCGGCTATAAGTCTATATATTTTCAGGTCTAGACAGCAGCTGCTCTTTTAAAAAAAAAACGAAAAAAAATGGGAGAAAGAGTGAAAAATCTGTGGGTATTGTTGAAATCCGTCCTCTCTTACATTGTGGAGCTATATATAGGTACGTATATGTGTATATATGTTGATTTTGAGTTTTAGTTGAGTTGATTTTGAGTTTTAGTGATTTTGATTTAGTAAGTGATTTTTTATTTTGTTGTTGTTTTAGTGTTAGAATGTATGTATATATATTGATTTTGAGTTGTAGTTGAGTTGATTTTAAGTTAGAGTTTAATTATGTGTTTAATTTGATGTTATTTTAATTAGGAAATAATATATATATATATATATATATGTGTGTGTGTGTGTGTGTGTGTGTGTGTGTGTATGTGTGTGTGGAGTTTAATTATATATATATATATATATATATATATATATATATGTTAATTAATGGTTGTTGATAGTGTACTTAACTTAAATAGTGGTTGATATATAGTGTAACTTAAATAATGGTTGTTAATGGTATATATATATATATATATATATATATATATATATATATATATATATATATATATTATTTTCAGGCTATATATGGATCCGGATAAGAGTTGGATTTCGCTTCCAAGGCATGACCGACGATACACTACAGGAGTTGTGAATTTTTTGCAGTTCGTCGAGGAAAATGCAAACGGGAATGAATATCATTCTTGCTCGTGCAATAAATGTAGGTGTCGCAGTGATATGTGTCGATTTCCGATTAGGACAGTATGGGAGCACCTAAAGATTAATGGGTTTTGGCCGAAGTACACACGTTGGATATATCACGGTGAGCCATCATTAGATGGATCGCATGATCATGGACAGTTTTTTGAGGCGGGCAGTAGTAGTACATCCAACGATCCAACAATGGCATTCGTCAACGACGTGTTTCCTTTTGAAAGCGGTGTACGTGGGGAACAATATATGCATGACCCGGTGCATCCCTTCCCACAAGTTATCAACACTGCTGCCTTTGACAAGTACAACAAACTGATTGCATTGCAACAGACCCCTGTGTCTTCAAGTTATGAGAAGACAGTTCTTGAAAGTGTGATGGAGGTAATGAGGAATAAAGTGGAGACAAAATCGACTATCAGGCAAGTGGATGAATATCTACAGTACACTTCTTCGTTGTTGGAGGAGGTCATCGTAATCCTACCAATCACCGTAAGGTCCGAAGTATCCTCAAAGATCTAGGGCTTTCCTACATTAAGATCCATGAATGCGCATTTGACTGCGTTCTCTTCTGGGGTAAAGATGCAGAAGGGAATGACCTTTCTAGCCTTGACGCATGTCCGATATGTCATTCTGACCGATATAAGTTGACGGGAGCAGGCAATAGGAAACCTGTGAAAGTGCTTCAGTATTTTCCGTTGAGAGATAGGCTTGAGCGGTTGTACATGTCAGAAACCACCGCAAAAGCTATGAGATGGCACGGTGAGCGGGACGCGGGAGACGTAGATATCATGACACACATCTCTGACGGAGCGGCTTGGAAGCATATAAACAATGAGTTTCCTCATTTTGGGTCAGATGTCAGAAATGTCAGGCTCGGGCTCTCAACCGACGGGTTCAACCCTTTCGGCACCATGAGTCTTTCATACAGTATATGGCCGGTGGTTTTGGTACCACTACCAGAAAAGGGGTCATAGCCGACGACGCCATCTCGTCGGCCGTTTCCATTAAATCGTCGGCTATAGTCATAGCCGACGAAGTATCGTCGGCTATTCCGTCGTCGGGAATGCCCCGTCGGCTATAGTATAGCCGACGACACTGAGGGTAAGTCGTCGACTTATAAACCACGAAGTATAGCCGACGAACAAAGCGTCGTCGGCTATTATGAGAACATTGCCGACGATAGAGTCGTCGGCTATAACTCTCCCCTAACCCCTAAACCCCGAAGTATAGCCGACGACTCTATCGTCGGCTATAAGTCGAGGCATAGCCGACGAATTAATTCGTCGGCTATAACCTTCGCCGGCACCGGAAACGGCTTATTTTTGCCGGAAGCCGGGAGGTTATAGCCGACGAAATATGGTCCATTTCGTCGGTTATAACCCCTAAATATTTAAAAAAAAATTATAAATTTTGTTCGGACCCAATTCCACTTCGTCTTCGGTTTGCCTGCAGAAAATCCACAAATGTACATCCAAATAGCCAACAAATATCCACATCAATCCATCCGTAATATCCTACTGTACAAACCCCCTAACTAGCCATCTGCGTACACTAACTACTCATCACCCCCTAAATGGATGGCGTCGTCGACGGGATCATTCGAGTTCCGGTGGCTATGGCTACCCTGATCGCCTGGCGTACTCCGATGCGGGGGAGGAATGGGGACGACGAAATCGGGCATCTGTGGCGGAGGCGGGGGCTCCTCTCCAGCTCGCTGGGCCTCCCAAGATTGCCGCATCCATCGGTACATCTCCGCCGCGGCCGCGTTGCTGGCCAGCTGCACCGAAGCCTGCTACTGGAGCGCCTCCACCGCCCTTGCCAAATCCGCCTGCGTCCTCTGTAGCTCTGTCTGCAAGTCTCTCCTCGTCGAAGCCGCATGCTGCGTGCTGAGATTGGCCGGCGTGTACTTCAGAACCCCATCTCCCGCCGCGCCTAGGCCTCTCTGGTAGAAGTAGTTGTTGCCAGTCCCTACCGCCGCGTGCATGATCTGAGAAGCCAAGCGCGGCTCAAGGGTGTCGATCGTGGAGACAAACTACACGATCGCCTCGTCGGACGCCCCTTCCCCCAGCGTCTCTCGCGCGATCCTCAAGGTGATCGCGTCGGTCTCCGCATCTATTCTCGCCTAATTGACAAGAAAATATAATAAACGAATTAATAAAAATATATATATAAATTAATTTAATGAAACACTTTTATTGAAGATGGGCGAATACTTACCACTTGGTCGGGACGGTCCGGATACATCTGCGCATGAATCCACGACAACGGGCTCGGCGGTCGGTCCCTCCTTGCAATCTCTGCCCACTGCCTCCAGGAGCGGGCGCCGCCGTGGTGGGGGTGCTCGTTCCTTTTGCGGTTGTCGCTGTTCGTCTTCGAGATTTTCTTTATTATAAGAACGAACATATAAACGCAAATATGAATTAGTAACTAACTTAAAATATTAGGAACTAACCAAAAAAAAATTATTAACTAATTTAGTTACTAACTAATTTAGTTTAATTAGTAACTAACTAACTAATTTAATTTAGTAACTAACTAACTTACTAACTACCTAATTTAATTTAATTTAATTTAATTTAATTTAGTAACGAACTAACTAACTATGTAACTAACTAACTAACTTAATTTAATAACTAACTAACTAACTAATTAATTTAATTTAGTAACTACATAATTTAATTACTAAATAACATTAAAAAGTTATAGACTAGGCTAAATTTTCTTACCGAGACCCTGTCGCTCCCGAAGTAGGCTACCAGCCATAGCCACTCATACTCCCTGTACCGGAACTCGTGGGGGGTTGCACCTCGCCCCAAGCCCATCTCCACATGGTACGTCATGTGGTGCGTCGACAGCTCGTTCTTCCACTCGAAGTACCTATATTAACAGAACACAACTGTTAGATATATTCGTACATCTTTAATCGTCTTCAATCTAACTCGAATGATGGTAAAATAACGCCAAACACATAACCTGTTCTTCAGCTGCTCGTCTCTCCACCAGTCCAAGGTAGGATGGACTCTAAACCATTGCTGCAATATTATAAATTAATTAGAAAATATTTTTATATAGTTATAAGGACTCAATTCATAAATGTTTATTTTCTATAATAAAAATACGATTTAACTCACCGACAGTGCATTGTACACTCGCGCCTTGATGTCATCGTGCACAGAGCCCCAGTCGGGCCAGAACATTGGGACCCTGTCCCGCACGATCATGCCCGTCGCGTTGATATACTTGGTCGTGGTTTCTCTCCTCTCGATCGGGCGTCCATCCTCACCGGGACCTGGCAGGATCTCCCTGATCCCACCGGCGAGTTCCCTCTCCAGGGTCGACATGTTCGCTGGCCCTCTGGTCCTTCTCGTCCCCACGGGTTTATTTACGAGGACGCCTATTTCATAATTAAAATGAATACATGCCTAATAAAAATTTCGTACTAACTAACTAATTGACTAACCAACTACGTACATAATTTACTAACCAACTAATTTAATTTAGTAATTAACTAACTAAATAATTTGCTAAATAATTTAATTTAATAACTAACTAGCTAAATTAAATTAATTTACTAAATAATTTAATTTAGTAACTAGATTAACTAGCTAAATTCTTTAATTTACTAACTAATTTAAATTACTAACTAACTAACACATTTAATTTACTAACTAACTAACTAATTTAATTTAATAACTAACTAACGACCTAACTAATTTAATTTACTAACTAATTATGAACTAAGCTTCGACGTAGTTAAATAATTAATTAAACAATCTAAATAATTAATTAAACTAACTAATTACCTGCGTCGTTGTACTGTTTGTCCTTCTCACGAACACACCACAGGCCGCGGCAGTCCTCTGAGTCGAAATTCCTGTGGATGTAGGCCTCCTCCCAGGGAATCTCGTGCGGCCGGTCGTGCCTCCAAATCTGCCTCCCCCTAGCGTCGTACTCGGGGATGGCAGGGAGGAACTGGACCATGTGCATCCCCGATGGCGGAGACATACGGGGCGTGGACCCTGAGGGGCCTGATCCCCCTGTCGGTGGGCCCTGTCGCTGTGGACGCTGTCGCTGTGGGGGGACAGGGAGCATCTCTGGAGGGTCCTGATCGTCGAGCGGTGGGGTCGGCTGCCGATTCTGGAACAGTGCTGAAGTGCAGTGGGGTCTGGAGGGTGCGGCTGTGCGTCCTCCTCTGACGCTCGAGATTGGGCCCGCTCCCGTCGACTCATACGATGAGCCCCCACGTGTATCGCTCGGGGTAAATCCCATCAACGTCTCCTCGCGCCTGTTCATTGGCCGGCGTAGGCCCCGACGACCGCTGGGTCCGCCCCCCCCCCACGGCTGTGTCCTGCCTGAGCTTCGGGGTCGCTCTCGCTCGGTCTCGCAATCCAGCGGTCTACAGCGCGGCGGTTTTCTACACAATTAGTATATAAATTTCACAAAAATTCCACAAAAAAATAAAAAACTTCATTAAATATATATATACCTAATTATATATATACCTAAATATATTTATACCTAATTATATATATATATATATATATATTCTGAAATATATATATATATAGATATATATATATCCTCCTAAAAATTCTTGTTAATTCCACAAAAAAATTAAAAACTTCATTAAATATATATATACCTAATTATATTTATACCTAATTATATATATATATATTCCGAAATATATATATATATATATATATATATATATATCCTCCTAAAAATTCTTGTTAATTCCACAAAAAAATAAAAAACTGTTGAAGGAAAAACGTATTATGTGCCTTCGTCAATGTAACGGACGATAGATAATTATGTAGTCATTATTGTCATTAATGTATTTCCTATTACCGTTGTAATACTCACCCTATATAAAGGGGATTATCAATGAAATGAGTAGACCAATTCCGATTATTCTACAACACGTTATCAGCACTTTGCCTAACCTAGAGTTTTTAGCCAAAGAAAAAAATCTGCCGGAAAACAAAGAAAAAAAAAACACAGAAAAATCACAAACCCTAGAATTTTCTTTTCTGCCGGAACACTGCCGGAAAACACAGAAAAAAAAACCCTTTTGTTTCTTCTCTGGGCACCCATGTCTGCCTATCCCACCGGCCGTCCTCCGATCCCACATCGACGCCGTCCTCAAGTCGGCGAGCCCAGCCTCACCGCCGCACGACCCAGATTTGCTCGATTCAAGGACCAAGCCCCGGTGCTCCGACGTCCTGCCCGAACCAATCCCCAAATCGAACCCAGATCGGCGTCTGACGGCTCCGGCTCGCCTCGACTCCAACGACTCTGGCTCGTCTCGACTCCGACCCCGGCTCGCTCAATCTTCCTGTGCTCGATCGACGCCGCGCTGCTCTCCCCGTCGCTCCAATCGGCTCACCTCCGATCGGCTGCAGTTTCGCCCGATCTGAAATTCTGCCCGACCTCGCCCCGGATCGGATCGCCTCGCCCCGATCGCCTCGCCCCGATCGTCCACTGCTCGGACGACCCCCGATCGGACCCCTGCGCTGCAGAGACGACTCCGGCTTGCCCTCCGCTCCGCGCCACTGCCGCGACGCCTCCGCCGCTCCTGCCTTCAGATCGGACCCGAACTTTGCCGACAAAGCTTCGTCGGCAGAAGCTTGACCCGACCCGGTTTTAATTGGGCCTGACCCGGATCTCCCTGATCCGACCCACGAAAAAATCAGAATTTTTTTTGGAAAATAAAATTTAAAGGTAAATTTAAAATTACTACTGCATAGTAATTTATATTTACTGTGACTATTTACTGTTTTATGAATTTAATGGTAAATATTAAATTATTTAATTGATATGGTAAATGTATGATTAAAGTGACTAATCATATGAATTTTTTTTTTTATGTGACATATCAATTTAATGATGCGGCAATGAATATGTGACGATTACTTGGAGACGGAGATAAAGCAATCGATTCATATGCAGTTTATTTGGCAAACTTACAAGTAATATTTACATTGACGCTCTGCTTTCATTATATTTTGTTTCAGTTATTTATATGATATAATGCTCTATTAAAATTGATTGCATTAGTATTTATATAAATATGAAACATGAAGCGTTATATGTTCATTTTATTAGTGTTAAATAATTGTTTTATTTAACATATTACTTATTTTGAACACTGCTCTGATAATGTAATTTCATGAGCTTCGTAATATAAAGAAAAAGTGACAAACCTATAATGTGGAAAAGTATTTTCACGAAGTAAGAAAAATATGACCATTACAAATTTCGGTCTTGAAATCCAATTTTTATTTATTGAAAATTTTTCAACATGGATATCTTATTTATTGTGTAGAAAGCAACGATAATGGAATTTCATTAGCTTCACATGCAATGAAAATGGAGAAACCAAAATTTTATTGTGATAACGAAATTTCATGAAGTATCGGATTTACCATAATGTATATTGGTTTATATTAATCGTCGTACATGTCATTTAGACCACGAGATTAATACATTCTATTCTTCCTCTATTTTAAAGATGGTTTAACCATCACAGTTTAGTTTTGACATATTGGACTCTGAAGAATTTGAGTACCAAATTCCCCTATTAAGCCGACTAAGGCTTGAGCATGGTATATTTATGCAAATTGCTTTATGTAAATAGCTAAATAAATAATTTCAATATCTTGAATGACAATGTAAGGTCTAAGAAAAAATCCCTGAAATTTAATTATGCAAAGAAATGCAATCACCCTAAAACAAAAGGCAATGATGATGTAAGTTATGAGAAAACAAAGAGTAATGACGATGTAAGGTCTTAGACAAAGAAATTTCCTGAAACAAATTATGCAAAGTAATGCAACAACCCTAAACCAAAGGGTAATGACAATGTAAGGTATGAGAAAAAGAAATTTTCTGGAACACATTTTGCAAAGTAATGCAACAACCCTAAATCAAAAAGCAATGACGATGTAAGGTCTTAGAAAATTATATATATATATATTCTTGAACAAATTGGGCAAAGTAATGCAACGACCCTAAAACAAAGGGTAATTACCATGGACGTAAAATTCATATAATCATCCAAAAGTAAGTGGAAACAATGTAACATTTAAAAAATGACATAGGGGACATGTCATGTGCAGTGAAGCACTCTGTCATTGTTGTAAATCAATGAAGTATTGATACGTACATTATAAGCTAGCAAAGAATTAGCTACGACTTTCAATAAATATGAAGAATCATATAAATACGCGGATTTTGGAAAAGTATCTTCAATATCCAACAAGAACATCGAAAATGAATTTACAACTGAAGACATAACATATGGGAAGAATATGTAAAATGCACATCTCATCATTGCAGCTATTAAAAGAGCAAAAAGGATCTGGCTCAATCCAAGATAGACTTTGATTAGTCTACTTTTAAAATTTACAAGATATCCTTATAAAGGCTATTTCGCCTAAAATTAGACTTTTTGTCTTAATGTTTCTATCTCTAAATTGGACAAGACTAAATGTAATCGTTGGCACGTTAATTTTTGAAATTTCTCTAAAGGAATTGAGATTATTCAAATTTTATTCATAATATACATGATTCAATTTTCTACATCTAACTTTGCAAAGTATTGCATAAAATAAAACAACATATCATAATATAGGCATGACACAAAGAACTGTGTGCCAAGACATAATATAGGCATGACACAAAGAACTGTGTGCAAAGACATAATATAGGCATAACACAACGAACTGTGTGCAAAGAAATGCACCATGTACTCCCTAAAATAATAGTACTGAAGGACAATAGTACTAATATATCACAAAAATAGTACTAAAGAACTGTAGTACTATAATGCAAGTGATAAGGATCTAAATATCTGTTCCTTTGGGATTCATAATGCACTTGCCTAACTGGGATTACAATACCTTTTTATTACAATCCCCATCGACTTACTCTAAAGAACTTGAGTTACGTTTTGATGTATATATTGAGCATATGTCAAATTGACAATTTATGCGATAAGAGAAAATTGAATTTGTTCAACATTTTAAAGAAATTTCTGCCACGATTTTCATGTGAAAAAGACACAAGTGAGAATTCATTTGAGCTCCTTTGCATTACCTCTAAATGACTGCGAATGTAAACGAGTATTAGAGAAGATTATATGTCAACTTAGTAGGTTCTAAGTAACCGCTAATTAAATCCAACGTCATAAGAAAATGATCTTTTGGAATTCTGACATAGATTGGCTTTGATCTGGTGATCCATACATTAAATAAACTACTATGGACACCCATATTTTTGGATAAATAGAAGCAAACACCAGAAGAATATGGTTCACACACGAATCTGAGGACGATCAATGAACATTTTATCCTCAAATATTGTCATATAGGGTTGAAGACGTATGTTCAATTCCTAAATTCCGCCGCTCCCCCAATGTGGCATTATAATATATTTGATGCACAAGCATATGCATTTATACCTTATTATGCTTCTCCTATCCGTCATGATTTTATGGATAAAAGTACATCATTCAAAGCCTATTCGTTAAAGCAATTATGATTGAGATCATCATATGCAAATGACACATGAGTTTCTCATTATGTTGTTATATTGAATCAAAAGAGGATTCAGTGGATCGATTCAACCAACTTGCGGACACCATAGATATTTTATGGTGTTGGTTGTTGTGTCGACACGCTGGTCACGTGTCATGACACCATCCACAATTAAAATTTATGCTGCTTATGCTAGAAAGTCAAAACACCTAGGCCGGGTTAATTTCCGTAGGTGTGATGATTTTATGGCTTATTATATGGGATTTGTAATGGACATCATATTCCTATATAAAAACCCAATTGGTCTCACGGAAAACGACTACAGTAATAGTCTTAATATTGGTAAAGCACACCAATACTTCCGTTTTGGGTTATGCAATTTTTGCATGCAGCGTTACTTTTTCATCTATGGCCATCATCATTGAACCAATTTACACCATAGCTAGTGACTATGTGTGAGGATTTTAAAGGATTTCAAACGAACTTGTAATCCTTGAGCTCTTTTGGATTGACACGGATCTACAATCCTTGAGCTCCATTAAATGTTTTTATGTGCCAAAATTGCGCCGCCACAGCGCACAATGATGGGTCCATTGAGATGAATAAATATTTATGCTGGATATGAACTTCCAGCTATAGTCCGCTATGTCGAAACCTTGACAGGCGATCTCTTCACCGCTAGATTTGCGGAGTGTCACTTTGATGAGACAGTCTTCCCGTCGTTAGGGGGAGATAAGAACAAGCATGTTCAAGTGGAACGACAGGAATTGTCGTGGTTTGTCCCCACTGTGTCTCATCTCGATCCCCAAAAATCACACAAAGTAAGGTGTGTAGATATCTTATACATTAAAGTGACGAGATCACATAAACCTGCTGCAAATATACCTGCAAGGATTGTGTTTTATCAAAAGGACATGGTACCACCCAAGAGGAATTGGGTATTGCACTGCCACCATCCATGGTGGCATGGTGACGCCATAAGTAGCATAAATGGTGTCACAGGCCGTGGCTCTCCAAGGAAGAGGGGGAGGCCACCTTAAGTTCGATACATACTTGTGTAAAGGAAGAAAACAAGTTTGGCACAACCTGATCTATTGATCAGTGATACTCAAATCCGTCTCATGAGAATATTTATGGATTGTGGTTATCATTGGGGGACGCCTCAAATGTTAGAACCAATCCTTAAAGTATAGAGATCTCTACAAACACATTACACTAGTGTACATGAGGACGTGGAATAATGAGTCTACTATCGAACCATACTTCGTTGAAAAATGTCAACTTAGTAAATTGGCCTAATGGAAAGAAGCGATCCAGTATAAACAAAGAGATAGGTATTTGGGCAGGTGACGCCGACACCGCAAATGTAAACCCTATCAAATATATCTTTGTTAGAATGCGTAATGAGAATAAGAGTATGCAAACTCACCTTATGGCGCAAGGTCTCTCAAAAACGCACTGGAATCGACTACGAGGAGATATTCTCTCGTAATGGACTACGATGAGACAATCTCTCGTAATGGATGTCATTGTACTCCACTACCTTGTCAGTTTGGTAGTTTCCGAAAAACTGAACATGCAGCTTATGAAAAGTGATCAAAACATATATCTCTATGGGGATCTAAATTAAGAGATATACATGAGGATCCTAAACGGACTTCATCCACCCAAATCAAGTGACTCTAGATCACATGAGTACGTTTGCAAAAGAAATTGAAACGTTCACTAAAGTGACTACTTGATTGGATAGAGATTGGTGAATTATGCCCTTGCGTGCTCATTATGGATATATATGAACTCTAAATGAAATAAGAGAAACTCAGTGTATTATCCTAAGTTGAGAATGAAAAAGATTTTGGGAATACACAGTCTTGAAATGGAACTCAAGGACTGTAATGATGGTGATCATCCATCAATCGGCTTAGGCACTCTAAAGAATAAAGTGAGGCCTACAGATATTCCCATGATCAGTCGAAGTCTTTATTCTAACAATAGATCCGTTTTTCATCTAAAGGAAGATGACGAAGAAGTATTGGGAAATGAAATTCCTATATAAGTGCAATGACGCATGATTGTACTTAAACATAATATGTAAGACTCGACCTCTCATTCGATGTAAATTTGTAAAGCTATGTTTAGCTCTGCGCCTACACAACGCAAATCGTTCTTTCATTAAAGATATGAAAGATTTGGGCTTATTCAATCTCTACATAGAATGTGACATGATAAAGAAATTATCCACGTCATAGCTAACTATGCGTAAAGAAAAACACATTAAAGGTGAGATAAGAAAATCTGTTATTACAGATCAATTTCAAATCTCTTAATGGTTCACCCATACTCTAGACAAAGTTATGACTATTTTGTTATATGAAGGTCATACCATGAGTGAACCTGATGTTCAATATGATCCTATGTATTCGGCTCATGAACAACCTTATCCTCAAGATCAAAGTAAATCAAGTTGGATCTGAGGACGATGTGGCAAGATTTAGTTACTAAATCATTGCTCAAAGTCACATTTGGAAAAACATGTGGAAATGCATAAGTATGCTAATAAGACTGAAGCTCCCTTGATCAAATGAAAGAATCAGGGAGAAACCCATGATTAATGTAAAAATCAGGGGGAGGTGCAGACATCAGGGGGAGTCTAGCACATACATGTTGTTTTCAAATGTATTAGGTGCGTTGTGCTCTTTTTCTCCTTAGACCAAAGTTTTATTTTCTCCCATTGGGTTTTTGTTACTTGGCAAGGTTTTTAATGAGGCAACACCACATGCACCATGTTACCCCTGACTCGGCACAAGGGGGAGTGTTGAAGGAAAAACGTATTATGTGCCTTCGTCAATGTAACGGACGATAGATAATTATGTAGTCATTATTGTCATTAATGTATTTCCTATTACCGTTGTAATACTCACCCTATATAAAGGGGATTATCAATGAAATGAGTAGACCAATTCCGATTATTCTACAACAAAAACGAAATTAAATATATATATATACCTAATTATATATATACCTAAATATATTTATACCTAATTATATATATATATATTGTTGTAGGAGAAACAATATAGATGTAAAGCGTTCCTTTATTGATAGATAAGGAGGCCTTTATATAGGCATTACATCAAGTATCCCAAGTAATCAGGGATTCCCTATCTACTAAGGTAACTACTATTCTAGTCTAATTAGGTCAAGACACACAACGGAAGTTACGGAATTAACCTTCCTTGAACACTCCCCCTTGTGTCGCGTACCTAATGTGACACGGTGCATAACATGTTGCCTCGCTAAAACCTTGCCAAGCAAAACAAAACCTCTTGGGTAAAAATAAAAAGCTTGGTCGAAGGGAAAAGAGCACAACGCACCAACTACAATTGAAGATTACATGTGAGGTAGACTCCCCCTGATGTCTACAAGACAACTCCCCCTGATTGGTAACTCAATCTTGGAGTTCAGATTAATGGCGTATACAAACGCTCCTCACAAGCTTCAAAAGTAGGTGTGGCCAATGATCGAGTCATTGAATATAGCCACATTATCCTTGTATTAGACCAGCTATACTTAGCTTTACTTGGTCTTAAGGAAGAAGGTCGCTTAACAACTCAAAACTAGAGTTCGCGTTGAAAATCAGATTCACGCGCAGCATGACCTTCGTGTACTTAAATAGTCATAACTCCTTCGATACAGTAGGTATGAACGAACCGTAAAATGTTCTGGAAACTAGACACCCATATCTTTCCAGTGGTATAAAGTACACAACGTGGTTCGTTCTGAGCTGATCACAAAGCTCTGTCGAAGGTGACTGATCTGCAAATTACTGGACAGATTCGTCCTACTTTGCTAAAACAGCCATAACTCACTCAATATGATAGCTATGATCAAATGGTTAGTGTCCCTGGAAAGTAGACACATAGAGCTTTCCAACGGTACTAAGTTTACCAATTTCCGATGAGTGAGTTGTCATGTAGGTCACGGGGAAGTTGACGTACAGAACTAGGCAGAATCTGGAATTGCCTATTGATGTGTCTTTCATGATGGGATCGAATGAGCCTAAACCTTTCTCTCTTAAAAGAAAGTACCGCCATATACCATGGCATTGCGTGGGCGCGTCTAGCCATCACTTTGGCTTTATAAGTTTATAGCGAATGAGATGTCGAGTCGAGCATATTATGACAAGCACATGATTGCGCACATGATACTTAGATAGAGAGTTTCATCTCCCAAGACTTCTCGTCACATAGACGAAACGAGTCTTCTCAAGACATCGACTAATCATGGGATACATATAGGCTTTGGTTTAACGTCCATTAGTTTGCCATAAGCCGATAGATGAACAAGTTCATCACTAACGGTTCTCACATTTGAGACCAAGTATTCCCAAGATCTTTTCATTCTTAACGTCGGATTAGTGATACTTCAATCACAATTCATCCGTAGTTTACACGCAAATAGGCATGATTCATTACATTTCATCTCCAATCAAGTAGTTGCTCAACCGCGTTATACAATATCCAACCAGAAGATTTGAACCCATATAGAGAACATCCTAATCTGGTAGCATACGCACTTCGAGGTTTTTGCTTACTTGACTTGGGTGAAAACTGATCCATTCATGATATTTATGTACATCTCTTTACTTAGTCCCAATAGAGATGATTCATAAGCTGCATGTTCAGTTTTTCGGAACTACCTAACTGACAAGGTAGTGGAGTGTGATATGACTCCATTACGAGAGCATATGTCATCGTAGTCGATTCCAGGGCGTTTGTGAGAGACCTTGCGCCTCAAGGTGAGTCTAGGCTCTTTTTCTCACTACGCTTTCAATCAAAAATTATCGATAGGGTTTACACTTGCGGTGTCGGCATCACCTGACCAAGGACCTATCTCTTTGTATAAACTGGATCGCATATCTTTCCGTGTAGGCCAATTCACAACGTTGGTATTTGCTTCAACGAAGTGAGTGTATTCGATATCTAACTCATAGACCACGTACTCATGTACACTAGTGTAATTCGCATTTGTAGAGATCTCTATATGGATTGGCTTCTCATTGAGGCGTCCCCCAATAATAACCTTAATCCAGAAAATCCATGAGACGAATGAGTTGTCATTGATCCGAGGATCAAGTTGTGCCATACTCGCATTCGGCGAGTGTATATCGAACAAAGTGCCCTCTCTACACTTCTTGTGAGAGTCACGGCCTAGTGACACCAGCTACCACTTTTGTGGAGTCACCATGTCACCATTTATGAATGACAATATGTCCATTGATTTGGACATCAATCCTTACAGGCATGTTGATACAAGAGTACTATTCCGATCTTTTCCTTGAAAGACCAATAGTTTGCTCTTTGCAGCATGTATATCAAATCTCGTCACTTTGATTTATGGGACTTTGGGAACATGATGAGGCACAGTGGGGACAAACCACGGCAATGCCAAGTCGTTCTACTTGAACAAACTTGTTCTTCTCTCCCCCTAACGACGGGGAGACTGGCTCATCAAAAAGTGACATAAACGAGATCGCCTGTTAAGGTTTATATATAGCGGACTATAGGTGGAAGCTGACGTCTTATTCAAAGACGTTATTCATAATCAAATAACCCATCATTGAGCGCTTGTGGTAGCGCAATATGGCACATAAAGTATGTGGACGGTATAGGGTATTGATCGTTAACACTTATACGTTAACAAGATGCATTCCGTTACAAAATGTAACATGCATGTATGCTTCCTGAAACGTTTCACTATGTTCCGGAACACCAAATGCCACCAAATTTTAACAGTAGGTAGGCACATGTGTTAGGATTCCAACGCCGCCGGCCTCATTGCCGGAACCGGTCGGAAACATACCGAACCGGTCGGAATAGTCGCCGGAGGTCAGTGAACGTTTGTGTCGAGTGGTTCATCACCTTCCAGGTGTCCAATGGCTCTGAAATTTTATGAGCAGGTAGCCATGGATGTTAGGAATCGGTGGACCAAATTTCACCTCAAGAACCGGCCTAAAAGTAGGTAAACCGGTCCTCACAATGACGAGTCCGCGAGCTAAAAAACCAGAAATTTTAGGTTTTTGCTACTTTTCTATCATTGTGAAGGTGCTTCATAACATCTAAGTGTTATGGCTTGAGTTTAACCATGAGGTATATCACCATAGTATCATTGTATCTCAAATTGAACTATGAGAAGGCATCAAAGCCATCATCTTATGTATCATTGCCTTTAGCGTAGGAGGGCGTTACTCCAAAACTTTGCTAAAGATTAAGCTTCCATATGTTGAGCATAGCTAATGAAGGATCATAAGGGGGGATCATATGCACGTTTAAATGCATAGATGGTGCTTCCATTGACTTGGAGGAAGACTTGGGTGACGTTAATGTCATCCTTGAGCCTTGAGCATTGCTCATGACGCTACCAAATTCTTTTGGTAATCTTTGATCCCAATAGCTTCTTTGCTCAAAAGAAACGATGTCCATAGCTTTCTTGCATATATGGATCATCAAAACATGTCCAAAATTTCGGACTATGTATGGAAGAGTCTACATGAGTCGTCGATTCAAAGAATCCGAATCATAGTATACGTGAAATACATTCACAATATTGACTCATAAGTTGTGCGCATTCATTAGAAGCGATACATAAGAAATCAATTCAATTTTTCACAATGAGTTTCAAGGTGATAAACGTTGGCACCAATATCTTTAAGTGGTGAGCAAGGTTCGATGTAGATTAGCTACACACTCAATGTCTCTATGATACATTCATAAGAGTGTAGAGACAAGGGTTTTATGCCAAGACATATAAACCGGAATATATACTCAATTCCTATAGAGTGTGCAACATGGCGTGTAGTATCACAAGATAAAACATAGGCATGCTTAAAGGCGTACTAGATACATCCGTTAACGCTCAAAAATAGAGCCGGAAAACAACCAGAATGAGCCAACATCGATACTATAGAGACATAAATGTCTAAACCAAGTATCCAGGACCGAGGCCATGAGCTAGCTATCCGAGGCCGAAGCCAAGCTAGAATGGGAGCCAAGCCGAAACAAGGCAAGGAAGGGCCAGGGTCAAGCATAGGCGCGTGCTAGGCTAGCCAAGGCCGAAGCCGAGGTGGTGCACGGGCAGGCCGAGGCCGAGCAAATGTCAAGGCATGCCAAGGCCGAAACCAAGGCGTGTCGAGGCAAAAGCAAAGGCTTTTGGGGCCGAGGCTTGATGTTGGAGTCAAGGTCATGCGAGTTGCCGATGGGTAGCCTAGGCCGAAGCGAAGGCTTACCGAGGCATAAAACAAGGACCTGACGAGGCCGATGCCATGCTAAAGAGCCAAAGGCATGCCGAGGCCGAAGCCAAGACGTGCCGGAGTGAGTGCATGGGCTTATAAGGCCGAGATGGCTGCTGGCCGGGCCGTGTTCAGGCCAACGCCGAGGCCGAGGCCGGGGCGCTGCTAGGCGGGCCGTGTGCGTGCCAAGGTCCGGAGACCGAGGGGGCGGCAGCATGTGGTTGTGGCGGAGCTGTAGTCCAAGCAACGCGTAAGCTAAGCCAAGGCCGAAACCGAGGCTAGGCAAGGCGGGCTTTGGTGGGCGCAAGAGTGCCGAGGCCGAGGCCGGGCAATGCGCATGCATCCGCTTATGTACGCAAGCATGTCAATTTGTTTCTTGACGAGTGAGGCCTGGCGAATCGCAGCCAAGCTGGCGAGTGGCCATGGCAAGTGAGGCCTGGCGAATCGCAGCCAAGTTGGCGGATGGCCATGGCGAGCGAGGCCTGGCGGATCGCGACCAAGTTGGCGGATGGCCATGGCGAGCGAGGCCTGGCGGATCGCGGCCAAGTTGGCGGATGGCCATGGCGAGCGAGGCCTGGCGGATCGCGACCAAGTTGGCGGATGGCCATGGCGAGCGAGGCCTGGCGGATCGCGGCCAAGTTGGCGGATCGCAGTTTCTCGCGAGTCACTCATTTTGTCTCTTGTGATTTTTCGAGTTAACATCACCAATTAGGTTGGTGAACTCAATCAACATGCCATGTAAATGTGTAATGCGATTCATTGCATTCACATATAGCTTTTTAGGGAATCGAACCATATATGCATCAAAATGCCAACGGTTATATCGAGATCTTGACCATAAAGAGTGTATCGACTAAGTAGCATTAGTCACACATGTGAGGTCTATGCCTGCACAAAATCAACGGATTTGTAGTCACTTTGACTATGAAATTGAAGTCATATGCTTCATATTTATTGCAAATTATCTTTTGCTGTTGAAATCCGTAATCATGAGGATATACTCTCATCTTCTTCCATGTATCTCTTGTATACATTGACCATATGATTGCAATTTTGCAATTAGTGAACCGATAGAACCATATCAATGACATGATTCTCTCTTTGTTTCAATGGCCATTCTCTAGGCGCATTTTATGGTCAATTGTTTCTTTATATCAAAAGAACAAGAGGGAAGGAATTGAATGGTCGAGACCAAGATTCTGGTTACTCAATTCAATTTGTTGTGACAATTTCCGTCACATATCGATGTTACAGTGACAATTTCCGTCACACATCATGAGTTTGTCCCCTTTGTGACTCCCTTAGGATCGTCACAAGCATCGACAATATTATGTCGGAATCGTGATTAAATATTCACGAAGAGTTGTGGTTCACAGTGACATCACAGCCACAAGCACAACTTTGGACGGTAACATCACAGTTACCCCATAAATACTGTGATACGCAGGGGTGGGTGGGGCCCCTTTGTATCGTCCTGAAAAACACACAAGTTCCAACACATATACACAAGTTCAAGTAATTGAAATTGCGAAAGAACGGGAACTTTTATTAAATCATACATGCTAGTTCGCCAAATGAACTGCGTTTAAAAATTGCGCTGAAGGACTCGGTTCTGATCCTTGTGCAAATTAAGATGCTCTTCCATGTACGTGCAACGAAATAATCCTCGCAATTACATCGCGATGCGTCGTGCAATAAGTTTCATGGAAAAGAAAAACATATGGTTAGTCATATTCACCATATATGGAGCAGTAAAACTAATAAAAAGAATTACTGCAGTAACTGTTTTTAACCCGTAGGGTAAAAACTGTTTAACTGAGGTAAGTACAATTACCGTTTTGCCCCTTGCACAGTAGAATTCGTTTAACAGCCGAATCGGGTCGGGTTGGACACGGGTCGGGTCAGGCCCAAGGGTCCGGGTCGAGATCTGGAGATCCGGATCTGACTGAAACGGTGACGAATCGGGGCAGCAGGACTGGGTCGGCGGCGCTAAGCTGCGTACAGGCGTGCAAATCCGGGCATCGACGTCGTTTGGGCTGCGTCGACAGAGGCGGCGACGTCAGAGGCTGCGACGACTAGGTTGGAGCGCGCTAGGGCTTCGTCGAAGCATCGAGGTGGGCCGCCGGATTGGAGCGGCTTCGGGCTGAGGCGTCGACCGAGCAGGCGTCGTCTCTGGATTGCATCGCGGCGGGGAGGCGATGAGAGAGGACGCCGTCGAACCATCGGAGGGTGCCCAGAGCAAATTACTGGGTGCCCTGAGCTTCTTCAGCCTCTGCCGACAAAGATGTCGTCGGCAGTTCAATAGTATATGATGTACCGACGAATTGGTTGTCGGCAAAAAGTTCCTGGGGGCTTCTTAGCTTTTCCGACAAAGAGTTGTCGGTAGAACCTGGTGCCCTGGGATTGTTTTCTTTCTTCCGACGAAGGGGTTGCCGGCAGAAAGTGATTTCTGGGGAGGGCCTTCTTTGCCGACAAGCAGTTGCCGGCAGAAAAGCTAGGGTTGCTGAAATTTTTTTTTTTCGGCAAAAAGCTAGGGTTTTTGCTATCAAGCACAGGGTTAGAAACTACGTGCTGATAACGTGTTGTAGGAGAAACAATATAGATGTAAAGCGTTCCTTTATTGATAGATAAGGAGGCCTTTATATAGGCATTACATCAAGTATCCCAAGTAATCAGGGATTCCCTATCTACTAAGGTAACTACTATTCTAGTCTAATTAGGTCAAGACACACAACGGAAGTTACGGAATTAACCTTCCTTGAACATATATATATATATATATTCCGAAATATATATATATATATATATATATATATATATATATATATATATATATAAATATCCTCCTAAAAATTCTTGTTAATTCCACAAAAAAATAAAAAACTTCATTAAATATATATATACCTAATTATATATATATACCTAAATATATTTATACCTAATTATATATATATATTCCGAAATATATATATATATCCTCCTAAAAATTCTTGTTAATTCCACAAAATTAAAAAAAATTCCACAAAATTCACAATTAGCCCTAAAACACTTATACCTAAATCATTTAACCCTAAAAAACAATTAACCCTAATTCAATCAAAAAAATTCTAATTCAAAACCCTAAATAATTCAATAAATCACAAATCAGGGAGAGCCGGGACTACCTGAAATGGTGGTGCGACGGGGACGAGGTCCGGTGGTGGTGCGGTGCGGCGGCGACGGCGGCTGCGTTCGCACCTGTTCTGGAATGGGTAAAGGTCGGGAAGGACGGGGAGGGGTCGGGGAGGGGTCGGGGAGGGTCGGGAGGGCTCGGGGAGGGTCGGTGGTGGTCGGTCGGCGTCGGGGAGGGTCGGGCGGCGATTAGGGTTTTGAGGGGAGCCGGTAGAAAATGATGGAGGCGCGGTCTGCTTCGCTTTAAATCGAAGGACTATAGCCGACGATGTCCATTTTAATTCGTCGGCTATACTCTGACCCTAAATCCGGGCCGGGCCGAAGTTGGGCTTTGCGAGCCGAGGTACGGGCCAGGCCTTGGGCTGTGCGGGGGGCGGGCCGGTTATAGCCGACAAATTTAGCCATTTCGTCGCCTATAGTATGAATGTCGTCGGCTATACCTTTAATATCGTCGGCTATACTTCACGCGCTCAGCAACCGTCCGATCTCCCCCATCCAACGGCGGACAATGAAACGGCGCGGATCGCAAGAGTTTAGCCGACGAAGTTAAATATTTCGTCAGCTATTCCTTGGTCAAATTGCAAAGTCAAACCTCTAAACGCTTTAAAACGGTAATTGGCCCGTCTAAATGACGTTTTTTTGCCTGACCTTCAACAGAGAATAGTTTCAAATCGATGCGAGGCAACTAATCGTATAAAAATTTTCCTCAAAATATTTACCGACCGTCAGGCTACCCATAGGAAAACGGAAGTAAAAAACAGCTAACCGCAACATTCGGCACACATATTTTGTCGGAATCTTCTCATTTTTCAACCGTAGACGTATTTCAATATTTCGGTCATATTTTATTTCACGACACATTTGCATTTGAAGGGTCTACGTATAGTAACTATTTGAAACTATACATTCACTTAAACACTTAGTAAACAAGTTAAGGAACATTAGTGCATATGTTACGATTTTGAATCTAAAAGTTTGGAAAATCTATTCCAACCGTCAGATATCACCGTTAATATTAAATACATGTATGAAAAAAAATCCAACTACATCTGACAACGTTAAAGGCTCGATCGGGACGGTCAAACTGCAAAGTCAAACCTCTAAACGCTTTAAAACGGTAATTGGCCCGTCTAAATGACGTTTTTTGGCCTGACCTTCAACAGAGAATAGTTTCAAATCGATGCGACGCAACTAATCGTATAAAAATTTTCCTCAAAATATTTACCGACCGTCAGGCTACCCATAGGAAAACGAAAGTAAAAAACAGCTAACCGCAACATTCGGCACACAGATTTTGTCGGAATCTTCTCATTTTTCAACCGTAGACGTATTTCAATATTTCGGTCATATCTTATTTCACGACACATTTGCATTTGAAGGATGAAGCAATGGTTTCGGTCAATATACTTTAGCCGACGAATTGCAAGTCGTCGGCTATACTTTAGCCGACGACCTTCAACGTTTTGTCGTTAGCCGACGACTTGCATATTAAATTACCCAGAATGGGCATTATAGCCGACGAAGTATGGTCCATTTCGTCGGCTATAATGCTTATCTTTATGAAAATTTGCCATTTAGGGCCTGAAAATTGCCTATTTCACCTGATAAATTCCTGAACATCGCACAAACAATTCAATACAATTTCCCATAAACTCCGAAAATGGTAATTAAGGACAAAAAATGTATTCATACATGCATGCACCATCGTACACAAATACATACATAAATAGTATACTAAGGATGATAATCAGAATCATCCTCATCACTTGAGTCAGACGTAGTATAGTAGTTAATATCTGGCAACCGGTGCTCGTACTCGTCGTCTGAGTCATCGTCTGCCTGAGATAGATGATTCGGATTAACATCATACATGGGCACCTGACCCCTAGGAAGTCGAACCACTCTGCCCGGCGTCACATTATTATCGCGGATGGTGGAGGATTCCGGAATGTCGACGGCGTCCGGCTCTTGGTATGCGGTCGCTTCTTGACACTCTGTGCTCACACGAAGTGTGGTAGCACTGTATATGTCTCGCTGAGACACATGGTTAACTACCTTCCACGTGCCTTTGTTCAATGGATCATCAAGATAAAAGACCTTTTTGGCCGCTGTGGCGAAAACAAAGGGGTCATCTTCATACACACTAGTGGCGGTATTCACCGAAAGTATGCCGTACTGATCGGTCCTTATGCGGTGCGGCCTAGTATCAAACCATCGACACTTGAACATGTGGACTTTCATGCGGTTCCCATAAATGAGTTCAACAACTGACTGTAGGACACCGTAATAATCCACACCCCCCTCTGCACCATCGACCATCACCCCACAATTCTGTGTTTTGCGTTCCCGTCTCTAGCTTCACATATATACTTAACGCCGTTGACATCACACATTGGGCGGACTGTGGAAGATATCAGCTTCATCGACAACAGCCTCAATTCCTCTGAGTAATTTCTATGACCACCCTTCGCAGCCACGTGCATCAGCTGAAAAATATAACTCAAATCACTTGGTGTGTTTATGATTAAAGAATAGGGAACTGTAAAAGAAAGCCATCTAATATATATATATTTATACACTTACCCATTGTGGAAAATAGTCTGCAAACGTCGTGTTGTGGTACTCGAGATCACCGCCAACTTCCTTGCAGTTAAGATGGGTTCCTTTCCAATATTGTACCTCCGGACAGTTTATTAGAACCCACCAGTGGGCAATCCCTACCTCATGGTCAGGCAACTTGTCCATACCCTTCTTCTTGAAGCTTCTGTATGGTACAACATCGTTGGCGACGATAGATAGGTTGAACTCGGGGTCATCTCGACTTGGATGTTGTGGGGGGTCCTCCATCGCTCCCAAGTACAACTTGGCGTATGTTACACACTCATGCGCAATGTAAGCTTCAGCAATACACCCCTCAGGCGCAGATTTATTGTGCACATATTTCTTGTAGTCTCCAAGTTGTCTGCAAGGTTAACAAGTGCATGTTAAGAGCATGCAAATTTTATTTAAAAACATGTATAAATCAAATTTATGAATAACATGTACCTTTCGATGGGAAACATCCAAGTGTAGTGTACGGGACCGGTAAGCAACAATTGTTGGGGAAGATGGATCATCAGGTGAGGCATGATATCAAAGAAGTTTGGGGGAAATATCCTCTCGAACTTGCACAAGATAAAAACGATTTCCTCATGCATTCTCATGAGGTCTGATTTTCTAACTTCTCTAGCGCATACCTTCTGGAAGAATCTTGACAACGCCACCAACGGCTCAACCACTTCATCCTCCAAGTACGCTCGAATGAAAATAGGGAAGAGGCGTTGAAGCAGTACATGGCAGTCGTGACTCTTCAATCCGTACATCTTGTTGTCTCGGTAGTTAACACACTTGCTTATGTTACCCGCATAGCCATAAGGATACCTGCATAGCCATTAACAACAATTAGATTTCATGCATATATAGTCGTCCAACAACAGATGGATTATTTAGGGAATACATGCCTAATAAAAAGTTACCTGACATTACTCATCCATCCAAAGATTTCATGTTTCTGGTCCCTGGTGACGGTGTAAGGAGCTTGGGGCATTTTGCTCCTGCCCTCTCTCAACCACAAATGGTCTCGCAGTCCCATATTTCTCAGATCAACGCGTGCCTTGGGGGTGTCTTTTGTTTTCTTCTCCCAATTCAAAACTGTGCCAACCACGGCTTCACACACGTTCTTCTCTATATGCATGACATCCAGGTAGTGTCTGATAGCCAACCTGGACCAATAAGGAAGTTCCCAGAAGATGCTCTTGTGTGACCAGAACCTATACCGATCGGGCCTCTCTGGAATCGTGCGCAACATATCGGGATGATTGCTAAGCGGACCAAAGTCATACTCATTCAACACTGCCAATATTTCCTCCCCTGTCCATCGCTCCGGTGCCCAGTCCATTTCTTCAGTCCCATCAAAAGCCTGTGCATCGTCCCTAAATGGATGGTCATGCGGAAGCCAACAACGGTGACGCATCTGGACAATCTTGCTGCAATGAGGACTGGAACAATCAACAGTCATGCACTCTGAATAAGCCCTGTAACCCCTGGTGACGCTGCCCGACAACATACCCCTCCCAGAAAAGTCACTGATCGTGCCAACAAGCATGGCACGCATCCGGAACATCTCATTTTTGAACCGGTCGTAGACCAGGTGGCCTTTCAGACTCAAGTACCGAAGCTCCTCAATTACGGGTCTCAAATACACATCGAGACACTTTCCCGGATAACCTGGGCCTGGAATCAACAATGTGAGCATGTTATATTCCTTCTTCATGCACATCCACGGTGGAAGGTTGTACGGAATCAAAATAACTGGCCACACACTGTACTGAAGCTTTTTCTTGCCAAAAGGGTTGAAACCGTCGGATGATAGCCCTAGCCAAACATTTCGAACCTCTGATGCAAATTCAGGAAACTCCAACACATTCTTCTTCCAAGCCTCTCCGTCGGCGGGATGTCTAAGGGTGTCATCGTCAGGCACATTCCTCTCAGCCCACCATCTCATAGCTTCGGCCGTGAAAGCACACATGAACAACCGCTCAAGCCTATCAATCAGCGGGAAGTACCGAAGTATCTTCACAGCTTTCTTGTTCCCTTTAGGAGTGAACTTATACCGCTCTGTATTGCATACTGGGCAGTATTCAAGATCTACAAGTCCTTCCCCGTAAAATAGAACGCAATCGTATCTGCATGCATGAATCTTGATGTAGGAAAGGCCGAGATCTTTAAGGATATGTCGCACCTTATGATGACTGGTAGGAAGCCGATGTCCGGGGGGCATCGCCCCACCCCATATCTTCAGCCAATCATCAACCGATTTGACAGTGCCTTTGTTCTCCGTTTTGATCTTCATCACTCTCATGACAGATTCAAGGACAGTCTTACTGCATCCAGGGTACAACGGAGTCTGTTGCAATGCGATCAGGTTGTTGTACTTTTCCATACCACTTGTGTTGACCTGTGATCGGGGTAATGGCTCGAGTGGCTCAATATCAGGGAAACACTCCATCTCCGGAGGAGGGAGTTGCACATCTGGTGCTTCATCAAAGACACCGCTCTCACGAGGAAACATATCGTTGATCCAGTTCGTTGTTGGATCATTGGACGAACTCCCTCTCTCGGCAAATTGTTCATGATCATGAGGACCCGCAAACTCTGGTTCACCGTGATAAATCCAATTAGTGTATAGGACCCAAAATCCATATCTAGCCAGGTATTGCTCCACTTTCTCTATGGAAAAACGTTGTCGTGGGCTGGCACACTTGCAGTTTTTACACGGGCAATAATGAAGTGTAGTGTCTCCACAGTTAGCCATCACAAATTCTAGGAAACTCCTAACTCCATCATGATACGGCTGATCCCATCTTCCAAGGGTAATCCAACTCTTGTCCATCCTGTAAATTCAATAAATAAATATAATTATATATAGATATGTATATATGCACGTATTACGTACGTACGTACGTACTAATTAATTAAAAAATTCATCATTACACACACACACACACACACACACACACACACACATATATATATATATATATATATATATATATATATATACACACACATCCCTAAATTAATTAAAACATCGTCAAGCTCCCTAATTAATTAAACACAATATATTTTTTATATATACCAACAATATATTTTTAATTACAATTACATTAATTAATATATATATATATATACATTTTTTCATCAAATTCATCTAAAATCACCTCTAAATCAACAATCAATCACTAATCTTCAACAAAACTTCAATTCTATCTAACCAACATATCAACCCATTAATAATCTCATCTAAACACATATATATATCAAATTAATCACACATTTATTCTAATTAAACTCTAAATTAATACACCTCTGCATATAACCAACTAAATCAACACACACAGCAATATACGTACCTTTCAAGCTTATGGCCGAGGTTTTGGACGATTTCAGAGTGTTTTCGAAATTTTTCAAAAAAATTTCGACGAAGTGGGCTCGCTAGTGCAGAATAGATCTGATATAAGGGTTATAGCCGACGACGTCAAGTAATAGCCGACGACTCGTCGGCTATAATATTATAGCCGACGATGTGGCCGACGAAAGAGTAATTCGTCGGCTATAACCCCTTATAGCTGACGAAGTACTCTTTCGTCGGCTGTTTTTTTTCATATCGTCGGCTATGGCCCCTTTTCTGGTAGTGTACCTTACAACCTTCCTCCGTGGATGTGCATGAAGAAGGAATATAATATGTTGACGTTGTTGATTCTGGGGCCTGGTTACCCAGGGAAATGTCTCGATGTGTATATGAGACCATTGATTGAAGAGCTTAAGGTATTGTGGGACGTTGGTCATCCCACTTTTGACAAGTACAAGAAGGAGACGTTTCAGATGCATGCCATGGTTATTGGTACCATCAGTGATTTTCCTGCTTATGGGATGTTGTCGGGCAGCGTTGTTAGGGGATACAAGGCTTGTCCAGAGTGCCTCAGCGATTATGGGAGCACCCCTCATTGCAACAAGATATGTAGAATGGGTCATCGTGTGTTCCTTCCGGCGGATCACCACTGGCGTTACGAGTCCGCCGCATTTGATGGAACCGAAGAACACGGTGGTCCTCCCAGAAGATGGACGGGAAGAGAAATTTTAGCAGTGCTTAATGAGTACGATTTTGGGCCCCTCAGCAATCATCCCGATACTGTAGCGGATATACCTGAAAGACCTGAGGAGTACAAATTCTGGACACATAAGAGCATATTGTAGGAACTCCCGTACTGGTGTGAGTTGCTGATCCGTCACTTCCTAGACGTTATGCACATAGAAAAAAATGTTTCTGAAAGTGTGGTGGGCACAACGCTGAACTTGGAGGGGAAGACGAAAGACAGTCCTAAGGCTCGCACTGATTTGCAAAACATGAATATCAGAAAACAAATATGGTTGAAACAAGGGAAAAGAAAAATGCCTCAAGCTCCTTACACCGTCAAGCCTGAGCATAAATCAGAAATTTTCCATTGGATAAGTCGGGCCAAGTATCCTTCAGGCTTTGCTGGAAATATAGCCAAGTGTGTGAACAGACAATTCAACAATCTTTAGGGGTTGAAAAGTCATGACAATCATATCCTGCTACAACGTCTCTTCCCTGTTTTCATTCGACCGTTCCTTCCCTGTCACGTTGTGGAGCCGTTAGTAGCGTTGGCAAGATTTTTCCAGAAGGTATGCGCACGGGAAGTGAGAAAATTTGACCTCCGGGAAATGCAACAAGACATCGTTCATATCATGTGTAAATTTGAGATGATATTTCCTCCAAATTTTTTCGACATCATGCCTCACCTCATGATCCATCTTCCTCGGCAGTTGTTGCTTACCGGTCCTGTGCACTTCACTTGGATGTATCTGATGGAAATGTACGTATTTTACACCTTATGTTAATTTCCTCATCAATATATGTGATATAGTATTAACTTATTATCATAACACTTTAAAAACTTGATTTATAGGCAACTTGGACAATACGGTGATTTTGTCCAAAACAGATCCGCACCTGAAGGATGTATAGCTGAAGCATATATTGCGCACGAGTGCGTCACCTACATGAAGCTGTATTTAGGAGCGTTACAGGAAAGCATACTGGAAGATGTACCTTCACAGTTCAATCTTTCCATACTCTCCGACGATGTTGTACTCGGTGGAAACATGACAGTTTCCTACAAGTTGAAAGATTATGAGGTAGCCATTGCACATTGGTGGGTACTAATCAACTGTCCAGAAGTTCAGTTTTGGAAGAACATGCATCTAAACTGTGATGGAGTAGCAGGTGATCTCGATTACCACAACCGGACATTCGCAGAGTATTTCGGCCGCTGGGTACGTAACTTTAACACTATTCTATACGTGTTTATATATTATTGTGTATAATTATTCATATTTATAGTTGATTCTGATGGTTGCAGATGGACCTTATTAAAAATGATAATCACCCAAATTGGTCGCACGAACTCAGACTTCTAGCAATGAGGCCGATCTATTCAAAAGTTTATGCGACGTGCAAGGTGAATGGTGTGTTATTTCGATGTGAAGAGAGAGACCTCAGACTGAAAACACAAAATTCATCGGTTATGGCACATGGTGGGGATGATGGAGTTGACTATTACGGTGTTCTTCATTCAGTTGTGGAACTGCATTATGGGGAAGGCATGAAAGTGCACCTTTTCAAGTGTAGATGGTTTGACACACGACCGCAGAGCATGAAAACCGATCAATACGGCATAACTTCTGTGAACACTAGTACATCATGGTATGAGGACGACCCGTTCGTTTTAGCCACATGGGTGAAACAAGTATTTTATCTTGATGATCTCGCCAAGGGTGACCCGTGGAAAGTAGTCAACATTATCCACCATCGCAACATTTACCGGGCGTCTACACTTGGAGTGGCTGAAGAGAACGAGGAAGGGGGCACCGCGTAACAAGAGCCCAACTCAAATGGTATTCCTGACTCCTCTTTTATTCGCCTAGACACGCCGGTGCGAATTCGACGTGAAGAGCCACTGTTTGTTGATGTTGATCCAAATGAAGAAACTAACGAGGACTCTATTGGTGAGGAAAGACATAGATTACCCCTATCGAGCAATTCAGAAACCGAAGAAGACTCATCTGATGATTCCGATTACAATCCGACGGATTAAGTAATTTAGATGGTGTAATCCTTTCATTTGTAATCCACTCATTTCTAATGAACGGGCGTGGGGATGAGCCTCCCAGCTAGGCTGGGTTCCAAACCCCTTAAAAAAAAATTTGAAATATGTTAACTGCTGGGTTTCTGTTTTTTTTTATGTTCAATTTTGGTTATATATGAACAGGACATATGGGTACGAGAGGTGTAACACAACTGATTTTTTTTTTATTTTTTTCACAGAATAGCCGACGAAAAATGCATTATTTCGTCGACTATACTAATTATAGCCGACGAAAAATGCGTGATTTCGTCGGCGAAAACTATATTAAAAAATACATATTTTATTTTAGACACAAAACGACAAAAGAATAGCTGACGAGTACTATGTTTGATTTCGTCGGCTATGATAAAAAAAAAAAAAAATACCACCTTCCTTTTTCTATCACTATCGACAACCCATTGCTTCATCCTTCAAATGCAAATGTGTCGTGAAATAAGATATGACCGAAATAATGAAATACGTCTACGGTTGAAAAATGACAAGATTCCGACAAAATCTGTGTGCCGAATGTTGCGGTTAACTGTTTTTTACTTCCGTTTTCCTATGGGTAGCCTCACGGTCGGTAAATATTTTGAGGAAAATTTTTATACGATTAGTTGCGTCTCATCGATTTGAAACTATTATCTGTTGAAGGTCAGGCAAAAAAACATCATTTAGACAGGCCAATTACTATTTCTAAGCGTTTAAAGGGTTGACTCACCCGGTTGACCGTCCCGATCGAGCCTTTAACGTTGTCAGATGTAGTTGGATTTTTTTTTCATACATGTATTTAAGGTGAACGGTGATATCTGACGGTTGGAATAGATTTTCTAAACTTTTAGATTCAAAATCAGAACATATGCACTAATGTTCCTTGTTTACTAAGTGTTTAAGTGAATGTATAGTTTCAAATAGTTACTATACGTACACTCTTCAAATGCAAATGTGTCGTGAATAAAGATATGACCGAAATAATGAAATACGTCTACGGTTGAAAAATGACAAGATTCCGACAAAATCTGTGTGCCGAATGTTACGGTTAACTGTTTTTTACTTCCGTTTTCCTATGGGTAGCCTCACGGTCGGTAAATATTTTGAGGAAAATTTTTATACGCTTAGTTGCGTCTCATCGATTTGAAACTATTATCTGTTGAAGGTCAGGCCTAAAAACGTCATTTAGACAGGCCAATTACCATTTCTAAGCGTTTAAAGGGTTGACTCACCCGGTTGACCGTCCCGATCGAGCCTTTAACGTTGTCAGATGTAGTTGGATTTTTTTTCATACATGTATTTTAGGTGAACGGTGATATCTGACGGTTGTAATAGATTTTCTAAACTTTTAGATTCAAAATCAGAACATATGCACTAATGTTCCTTGTTTACTAAGTGTTTAAGTGAATGTATAGTTTCAAATAGTTACTATACGTAGACTCTTCAAATGCAAATGTGTCGTGAAATAAGATATGACCGAAATAATGAAATACGTCTACGGTTGAAAAATGACAAGATTCCGACAAAATCTGTGTGCCGAATGTTGCGGTTAACTGTTTTTTACTTCCGTTTTCCTATGGGTAGCCTCACGGTCGGTAAATATTTTGAGGAAAATTTTTATACGATTAGTTGCGTCTCATCGATTTGAAACTATTATCTGTTGAAGGTCAGGCAAAAAAACGTCATTTAGACAGGCCAATTACCATTTCTAAGCGTTTAAAGGGTTGACTCACCCGGTTGACCGTCCCGATCGAGCCTTTAACGTTGTCAGATGTAGTTGGATTTTTTTTCATACATGTATTTAAGGTGAACGGTGATATCTGAAGGTTGGAATAGATTTTCTAAACTTTTAGATTCAAAATCAGAACATATGCACTAATGTTCCTTGTTTACTAAGTGTTTAAGTGAATGTATAGTTTCAAATAGTTACTATACGTACACTCTTCAAATGCAAATGTGTCGTGAAATAAGATATGACTGAAATAATGAAATACGTCTACGGTGGAAAAAGGACAAGATTCCAACAAAATCTGTGTGTCGAATGTTGCGGTTAACTGTTTTTTATTTCCGTTTTCCTATGGGTAGCCTCACGGTCGGTAAATATTTTGAGGAAAATTTTTATACGATTAGTTGCGTCTCATCGATTTGAAACTATTATCTGTTGAAGGTCAGGCCAAAAAGCGTCATTTACACAGGCCAATTTCCGTTTTAAAGCGTTTAGAGGTTTGAATTCGTTGTTTGACCAAAGGTTTAGCTGACGAAATATTTGAATTCGTCGGCTAAACTCTTGCGATCCGCTTATTGTCCGCCGTTGGATGGCTCAGATCCAACGGCTGCTGATTGTCCAAACTATAGCCGACGAAATATTAAAATTCGTCGGCTAAACTCTTGCGATCCGCGCCTTTTCATTGTCCGCAGTTGGATGTGGGAAATCGGACGGCTGCTGAGCACCTAAAGTATAGCCGACGACATTCAAAGAATAGCCAACGACATTCAAAGTATAGCCGACGATGTTAAAGATTTCGTCGGCTATAGTAAAGAATAGCCGACGAAATCTTTTTTAATCGTCGGCTATTCTATCGGGTATAAGTCTGAAAATTCCGAACCCTAGCCTCCGTTTTCCCCTTTTTTCTTCTTTCTCCTCCGTTGTAAACCTCCGCAGCAATTCAGAAACCTCCGCACTGCCGCTCTCCTCCTCCTCCTCCTCAAATCGACGACGAATTCTCCTCTTCCTCCTCCATCCTGCCGAATTCTCCTCCTCCTCCTCCTCCATCCGGCCGAATTCTCCTCCTCCTCCTCCATTCGGCTCCTCCTCCTCCTCCTCCTCCTCCTCAAGCCGCCGGCCTCCTCCTCCTCCTCCTCCGATCCCGTTATTTTTTTTTAATTTAATTTAATTTTATAAATGGTTATATATTTAATTTTAATTATATAAATTGTTATATATTTGTTAATAAATTTAATTGTTATATATTTGTTATTATTTAGGTATATAAATTGTTATATATTTAATTTTAATTATATAAATTGTTAAATTAATTATATATATAAATTGGTAGTCTAATTAGATATATATATATATGTTAATATTGCAATATAGTTATATTTGTATAAAAATAGTTATATTTACGATAATGGTTAGTATTATTTAAAATTAGTTAAATTGTTATATATAAATTTGTTAGTATGTTTTGAAATATGTTAGTATTATTGGTTATTATATTAATTAGAATTTGTTATAAAATGTAATATAATTTAATATTAATTAATGTATTAATGCCTCAAGCTGCAGATGGCCGATGCATTCAGACAGTTGTTCGGGGGCCGTCATTCCAGATCTAGGGGTTCTGCAAATTCCGCCGGTTCGGCAGACTCCGACAGGACCCATAGCCAGCCTGAGAGGACCACCAGCCAGCCGCGGAGGAGTGTAGATTCATCCCAGCCACGGAGGACTGTGGATTCATCCCAGCCGCGGAGGAGTGTGAGTTCTCGGCACCAGACCCTTCTCCAGGCGGGGCGGCCGTCGAGCAGTTCACTTTCGCCTGTCGGGCCAGATGCTCCGAGGTTCAGTCGGCAGCTATTTCAGGACGAGATAGCTGCAGATGTTCCTCAGGTTCGTATGCCTGAGGTTCATCGGGAGCCGATGACGAGTTCGACGACGTCTGCTGCTGACTCGACTGAGGGTCCTACTCTCCCAAATCAGCTCTACCTCCCGTACAACATTCCTGCGATACCGGAGGTCGACTATCGTGATGTGCCCATATGGCCTGATATGCCTCAGTACGTGACTGCTGCGGAGGCATACCAGCAGTAGCCATTTGAGAACCATGACCTCCTGATTTCGGCGAGGAGAAAAGGAAAGTCGACAGACGGGTCATCGAGTTCAGGTAACATTCGATTTTATTAATTAAATGTTTTATTAAAATTAACGAACTAATATTTAATTTTATTAACCAATCGTCGTTTATGTGATAGGGACAGCCGCTAGCAGTTCAACAAGGAATACGAGAGCTGTCATATGTTTTGACACGCTCAGGAGAACTGTTGATCTGAGGGGGAGGATCCAGATCAACGAACCTCCTAATCAGGAGGTTCAGGGGAAAAAAAAACGTGACTACTCGGGTTGCGTGGGAGCACTGATTAGGGACAGAGTCCCTATGTTGTGGACCCGGTGGGCTGATGTGCCCGAAGAGATAAAGAGGGAGGTGAACAACGCCGCGTCGGTGAGTAATTTAAAAAATTTAATTTATTTATCGTAATATTTAATAATTTTCGGTATTATTACAATTGTAAAACTAATAAAATATTATCTTTCAGACATTCTTCGAGATTGCCGAACACAAGCGGGATTGGGCGGACTCCGTGCAGAACTTGAGGTACGTTGGGAATTCCTAGACTTATAATTTGAAATATTTTATGATATTAATAATATTTCTAATGCACTTTTGTTTTTTTCGTAGGTTCAAAGAGTGGAAGAACGAGCTCCGTTCCCACTATAACGAATACGACAACCGTGGTCGTATGGGTACTCCCAGAGAGTTCATGTTCAAGGAGTACAAGTGGCGTTGGTTGAAGACAGTAGACTTCAACAACCCAGTTATGCAGGTAAATACTAAACTTCACTACAAATGTTTATTTTGTTAAAATTTTAATTATTAGTTTAATTATTTTATAATTATTACACTAATATTTTTTGATGCATTTTTCTAATATTTTATTATTTGTTTGAAGCAACGTTCTCGGATAAACTCTGAGAACCGCCGCCGTAACACAACCCCCCATCATGGTGGTTCTAGGCCGTTTGCACAATATCAGGAGGAGGCGCTTAGAGATCATCCTGATAGCAACCCGTACGTGGAAACGTTCAAGATCGCTTATCCACAAGCGACAGAACAGCTCGTAAGTCGTTCATTACTATTTTAAAATTTTAATTATTAATTTTACTTAATTATATATTTGTTAGAATATTAATTTTTTTTTCCCGTCCAATTAGGAGAGGGTGAACCGGGCCGAAGAAGAGGTGTTCCAGCAAGTAGTTCGGGAGACACAACCAAACATTTCAGAGGCAGATCTGGAAGAAGCCCTGCGCCAGGTCAACCGGTCCAATGTCCAAACGGCAGCGAGGATGTTCGACGCAGCCTTCCCAAACCGCTCAAACAACTACTACTGCCGGAGTTTGGGAAGTTCTGGAATAGGGGTCCTGAAGACCACTAAGGGAGGTCAAAAGAAGGGAAGCGGGGAGAGCTAACAGGTGAGGGGGGAAGTGCGGAGATTGGAAGAAGAAAATGCAAGGTTGGCGGCCGAGTTCCAGAGATCACAGGAGGAACAACGCAGATCACATGAGCAACACCGCTGAACCCAGCAGTATTATTTAGATCTGTCCAGTTGGCATGCTGAGTGCGAGAGAATTCGGCGACACAACTACGCCGGCCAACAAAACTGGTGGTATGATATGTTCGCCACACAACAACAAAACCTTGAACCCCCGCCCCCGTTTCAGCCGTTATTTGAACCTCCAATGCCTCAACCTCCCGAGTTCGGTCACCAGGATGACGAGCATGATGGAGAGCAGGATGCTGGGAATGACGTGGTGGACTTTAGTGGTTTAGGTGATGATTAGGGTTATATTTTATGTATATTGGAACGAATTAAATAATAAGTCATTTAGACGTGTTTCTTGTTGGTGCAAATGCATGGACTGTCTTTGTGATTTGCAGGTTGCTTGGAATGGTAATTTAGAAAATAATTTAATTTTTTTTTTCACCAAATGTAAGAATAGCCGACGATTTTGGCATTATTTCGTCGGCTATAAGCACTATAGCCGACGATTTTTACCAATATTCGTCGGCTATAAGTCCTATAGCCGACGAAAATGACATTATTTCGTCGGCTATAACTAATTAATGCCTATTAAAATATTAATATATTCCGACGAAATAACCGACGAAATATGCTGGAATCGTCGGCTATACTTCAGAACAAATAGCCGACGAATTTCGTCGGCTATAGTTTACGATATCGTCGGCCATACTCGAAAATACCCGACGAATTTCGTCGGATATTTTGCCCACGTTTGGTCGACGAAATAAATTTTCGTCGGTAACATCGTCGGCCATACTCGACTATAGCCGACGATTTCTTTATTTTCGTCGGCCATGGGTATTACCGACGGGGTTTTCCCGACGACTTATAGCCGACGAAAATTTCGTCGGCAGAAGGAATAGCCGACGAAAAATTGGCATAGCTGACGAAAATTTTTTCGTCGGCTATTCGCTCGGATCTGGTAGTGAATTAACGTGCGAAGTTCTGTTTTTGACACACTTTTTTGTCATATTTTAACATCTACACCGTTCAGATGTTTGAACCTAATGTATAGATCATTCCTACAAAATTTCATCTAATTTGGTTACTGTTAAGGTATCGAAACTATATTAAAGCAATGAACAAACCGAATATGTTCAACCTGAACTGTTCATGTAAATCACTATAATGAAAAGTCAAACGATTATCAAGTTGGATGAAATTTTACAGAGATGATCTAGAAATTAGGTTCTAACATCTGAACGGTGGAGATGTGAAAATATGACAAAACAGTGTGTCAAAAAAAGAACTTTGCAGGTTAATTTCAGAGCGAAGGTTCGCTCTAGATAGAAACTGTATATATATATATATATATATATATATATATATATATATATATATATATATATAGGGGAATGTGTTGATATTCTTGTCTTTTGTTTTTTTTTTACACCACGTAATGGGGTCGTCATATTTGCTAGCTAGCAGTAGCGTGTGACACTAATTCAGAAGCCCTGGGAGGTTCCGACCCGAGCCTGGGAGGGTCCTATTTATGGTGTAACCACTTCCCTATTGTTTTGTTTGTTGGGCCAATGAGATTAGCTTTTCGTCTTTATTTTTGGTTGACTTGATTGTTCATGATATTATGATATTTGGTTTTCGGGAATATTTCCTCTCATGAGATTTTCTTTTATTTAATAAATTTCCTGAACCAGGGGCGCTGGGTTTTTATATGGCCAATGAGATTGGTCGTGATATATTATTATTTAATTTTTAAAAAATATTTCTTCTTAAAAATATAAATAAAATATTATTTATTTATTTGATATATCAGTGGGGCTGATTTTTAAACAAGATTGTTCTTAAACGAGGGACGTTTTATTAAAAATGCATGCATCGTGATTTTTAAATATAAAAATAATAGGAAAGTAATATAATAATTTTATTCAAAGTATTATATGAATTATTTATTTTTATCCACTCACTCTAACGTTTTTAATTTACTTTCTCCTGAACCCTTCGCTTTAAATCTCCCAGTGTGCAGATTAGTTTATTTGAGGTCAAGAGTACTCGGAGTCAAGACATAGTCATCATCGCTATTGCTTCCGCAAGGTGGAATTTGTTGATCCCTCATCTGTCTATTTCTTGTTCTTTTCCAGTTCATTGTATTAAATGCTCTGATTACCTGTGAGCCGATGGTGTTTTAGCTGAAATTTGCTTTGTGTTTATTTGTGATCGTGGTTGTGTTTTGGGGAGCAAATAGCTCCAGATGTTGAGGTTGGAACCGGAATTAGAAGTGTTTTTGTTCCTTGCAGGTTTTAGAGTTGTCCATACTAAGATTAACTTATCGATTTATTGATAGAGTTAATCTTAAGATGGTCTCCGTAAGGCCTTATCCGGGGTTTCAAGGTGAAATCCAAGGCGGGTCCTTACAACGATTTACAACCTCACTATTTATACGTACATTGAACCTTTATTAGTTATCTATATTAAATATATGTTAATCATAGCACAAAACTAAATGACAAACAATATGTGATGGATCCAAAGCGCCAAGTGAGTTAAGGAACAACGAGGGAAGGTATAACAGTTTTTGAGCGCTATGGTTTCTGTCTATGTTATATATTTATGCTAAACGAGAGATTTAAACACCTAATCTTGCAAGGATACCTTTAATGTTGTCATTACCTAGTAACTAATAGTATCTTTACTCATAAGAACATGAGAAACCTGTTTCAATCTTTACACATATGATTAAATATATGTTTTTCAATCTATAGTCTTATCTCACTAAATATATATAAAATGGTTGTAATAGGAACAACTGAAGTTGTATGCCTTTTGATTTAAACATGATAAAACAGGAACCGTATAAATGATTATATTGGTTTCTTCAACGTCTCATAACTCAAAACAATTATCATCTGAATAGATTCTCTGTGGAACTTTTGTCGAGATAGGCATTGATGGAGCTATAATCCAAGCACAAAGTACCTGCAAAACAACTTCATACACATAATACCCTTCTTGTGTCGATTGTAGTATTGACAAGTAGGGATCGTTCTATCCGGAGAAATCAAGGGCATTTAATCACATAAAGTATTGCAAATAAAGGGGGTGTCGATTTTTATAACTAATTTACCTACTGATTTTTACTAAATTTAAATCCTAAATTATTATATACAATTGATCAACATCTTCCACAAAATCACAAAACACAAAACTCATTAAACATGCAACGAAATTAAACAAAGTAATAGGGGCAGCAAGCTAAAATCGGATCCAAGATTCAATTAAGTTTCAATTTAATTAGAGCCTTCGCGGTATATCTAATTATTCAAAACATCACAAGTATTTAGAATCAACTTCGCGTGTAATCCTAAACATGGTACTAATCGGTTTAAAAACACTTCGCGTAGAAATTAAACACAAATATCACATAAGCACAATATGTCGAATTGGAAACATGTTAGCAGGTATGGCGTCACTCATCCCACATAGACATGCAAATTTCCAGAATTATTCTAGCCCTTTAGATTAATACAAATTAAAACCAATTTTGCGTATGATTCAACATGTATTAAATCGGCATGTGAAACCAACACACAAAGGATAGTCATGGCCAAGACTACCTCCATGCATACGATTTTTATGCATACAAATTCAGCAAATCAACCTAATTAAATCAAGAAAACATGCAAAAACCTACTGCCCATAATACCATATTCGATTAAACCACATGCATAATTCGGAAATTAAACCAAAGATAACTAAATAATATAACAAGAATTCAGAAATCCCAAGAATAATTTACAAAACCAAAATTACAACCAAGAATCCATACATATTTCATAGACAAAATAATGTATAAGTACAAAGAAACAAAAGCCATGGAAAATTACAATCCGAATTGAGAACCTTCGTTGAAGAATTCGGCAAGAGGATTGGTGATGGTGATTGTAATGATTTTTAGGAAAGGTGGTGGAGATGGTTCGGCTTTGCTCTATGTGAGGATTGTTATGGTGGAAATTCGGCAGAGTTTTGGTAAGTTCAAGTGAAGAAGAGAAGATGATTATTCTGAAATTATGTTGTGCTATTTATAGAGGCAAGGGAGGCAGCTAGGGTTTACAAAACCTAGTTTTTCTCAAACTTATCCTGCTGGCAGATTTGACCTTCGAGTGAAGATTATGGAATATCTTTCTCTAGAAAATAGATATTGAGGTGATTCTAGTTGGGTTGGAAACTAGACTCCCGTAGCTTTCTATCCATATAAGGCTCGAATTCTGATTCATTGTGAGCTATCCGGGAGAGTCCGTGGAAGTTGAGAGACGTGCACAGGAATTTTCTCGAAATTAATCAGGATTCTTTTTCTTTCTCTTATTATCTGAATTATTTTCTTTTAGACTCTTCTTGGCCTTATCTTGGACTTGAATCTTCTCATTAAGTTAGTATGGACATATCTTTAGGTCCATAATATCCGATCCATGCTTCAAAAGTCCAAAGGAAAGCTTTTCTTGTGCAACCGGGATAGTTGTTGTTTTCCCTGCAGAATGACCTTACTCCAGTAAATCCGGCATAACTTCCTTCTCAGAGCTCCGATTGATGCGATTCTAAGTCCCAGAGAAACTAGACACACATAGCTACCTCTATATAAAAAGTTTGATCAAATTCCTTATGAGTCGTCGAGAATGATTTTTCGAAGTTGGGACACAGTCCCAGGAAAATCCTGGAAGTCCCTGGATTGGTTTGCTCGGACTGCCAAGTTGCAGCCATCTTTTGGGTGACTTCCCGAACTCCGATTGATATGAAATTTTAACATAACATTCCTCAGTATATGAATAATAAGCACACCAAATTGCATTAAATTCGGATAAGGATAGATCACACTTTTACTCATCTCAGAATCACGAAAAAGACAACTTGTATTATTTTTCAGATTCCTCAAACTTAGTCATTTTTCGGATTCTTAACCAACTTTTCGCCAAACTCTACCAAATTAACACTAAACTATATTATGACTCTATCTTAGACAAATAAGGGTTAAACAAAGCATAAATGAGGGTAAAAACATATAATATCGTCGCACATTGTGCTCCTATCAACTACCCCACACTTATCCTTTGCTAGTCCTTTAGCAAAACAAAAACAAAAAGACTCAACTACTGCCCCTAAATGATTGTCTCAGGATCTTTAAAACACATAGCTTTCAAGTTAAGCATTTCAATGTAAGCACATAAATCCCGAGCGTCATAGACATGTATCAAAGCATGAACAAGTAAGAAACGAAAATCACAAGCAATGACATGTTATGTTGATTTCATCCTCCTCACTAGGCATACTCTCTTCTTTTCACTCATGATATGGCAATTCACTCATAGTATATGCAAGAGAACAGATTGTATGGCAACAAATAGCTCGCATATTTCATCAAATAAAAGCACTTTGTGAATCAATTTTCTGGAAAAACTTCATGTAATAACTATGTGCACCAATGAACCAAAGCCATAAGCTCAACTCTTGACAAAAATCTCCACAAATCAAAGTTCACCCATTTTAAGAATCATGAAAAGATCAACATAAAGGTGATAATGGGGATTGGCATAAGGCATTCACATTTAGGATAATGGTGATAAAATGTCACCAAGACTTAGCAAAATTCAATAAATCCTTATGTCATCACTCCAAAGGGCCAAATTTTATCTTGTTGGGCCCAAACTTTATTCTTTTCTTCCCCATAACATAGTGAATATGAACAAAGGTTAAGTATAACAATGTTAGACCTTCAAATAATCATACAACTCCAAATTCACCACAAGAACTCATCCAATTTTTTTTTTTTTTAGTTGCCGAAATCTCAAATTTTTTTCTTATTTTCGGCTCAAATTTTCTTTTCATTTTTATGTCCGAATTTCTTCTTTTTCTTTTAATTTTGGCAACACATCTCTTTTCATGCAATTGCACAAGTTTTACCCCACACTTACTTCCCAACATCACTTCAAATAACAAATTCCAATTAAACTTTACCAAGTCTTGACAACAATGGTTAGGATAAACTGTTCTAAGCTCAAGGAATGTGTATCATGGTGATGAAATAAAATGGCTCAATGTTGGCTCAATCGGGTTAAAACTAAGGAGTCCCACGATGGGCACAAATTAGGCATAAGCTTTATTTGGCATTGGTGGTAATCCTAACATAATCTTTTCAATCTTTTTCAAAATCAAGGCATTTCATGAATAATAGTCTTAAAAATTGTCAAGAGTGAGTTCTAGCATTCTAGAGTTCATTAAAAGTTATGGCACATAGTAATTGAATAATCAAAGAATAATGAAGTTTTGAAAAATTCTGCTAATTTTTTCTTATATTTATCGCTCATGAAGAAAGTATATGGAATCAAAGCTCACATAGGTTATTATGGAATAAAATCAGCACAACATGCATGCTTATTACACAAATAAATCCAAGTCTCAAATGTTCATACCAATCACAAAGTCCATGAAACTCACAATTAATTCTTATGATTATGCAAAACCATCATCTATGTATTCAAAGATATAATCATCATAGACTATTTAGGGGCATCCTAAGACTCAAAAACAAAACAAAATAAATAAAAGCAACGAAATTTTTTTTTTATTTTTCTGATTTTCTGATTTTGTATTTTCTTTTCTTTTATGACTCAAAACAAAGACTCAAAACAAAAACAAAATTCAAAAACAAAAAAAAAATATGTGAAACATATATTCCTTACCCCACACTTAGAAAAATTACATTGTCCTCAATGTTACACAAAAATTATGTTGTAATCTCTAAGCATATGATAAATCACACAAGTTCCACATTTATACAATTCAACCAAAAAGAGTTTAGGGATTTAGAAAATTCAAACTCTCGTAGACGGCTCCTTCACACTTTTGGTTGAAATGGGTTGCCTCTCATGCAGCGCTTAATTGTTTTTAGTCCTTTAGCCTAGACTCTTCTTCATTGCTCAACAGGATCTTGGTGCGTCTCTAAGTCGTATCTCCTCAATGGTGTGCTCCTCAAAAGGTTCGTAGTAAGGCTTAAGTCGATGACCATTTACCTTGAACGCTTTTCCTGTTTCAATACTCTGAATTTCAATAGCACCATGAGAAAACACGTTAGTAACAATATAAGGCCCAACCCAACGAGAATGCAATTTTCCAGGAAATAATTTAAGACGAGAATGAAATAACAAGACTTTTTGACCAATATGAAACGTTTTGCCTCTTATCATCTTGTCATGAAACAATTTCATCTTCTCCTTGTAAATCCACGCAGCATCATATGCTTCATTCCTGATTTCCTCAAGCTCGCTCAATTGCAATTTCCTGTGAAGTCCAGCCTTGTCAAGTTCCATGTTGAATTACTTGACTGCCCACCATGCCTTGTGCTCCATAGTACTGGAAGATGGCACGCCTTGCCATATGTGAGCCAAAATGGAGACATCCCAATGGGTGTCTTGTATGTCGTTCTGTAAGCCCAAAGTGCATCATCAAGTCTGTCACTCCAATCTTTCCTTGATGGGCCCACCGTTTTCTCCAATATGCTCTTAATCTCTCTGTTTGACACTTCCGCCATTCCGCTCGTCTGAGGGTGATAAGGTGTGGATACCTTATGGGTGACTCCATATCTCTTGAGCAAAGCCTCTATTGTTCTGTTGTAGAAATGAGAACCTCCATCGCTTATAAGCACACGAGGTACTCCAAACCTGGAAAATATGTTAGTCCTCAAGAAATCTGCAACAACTTTAGAATCATTAGTCCTTGTGGCTTTCGCCTCCACCCATTTTGACACATAATGAACAGCCAACAAGATATATAGAAAGCCTTTAGATGAAGGAAAAGGTCCCATAAAATCTATACCCCACACATCAAAAATTTCGACAATGATTATAGAAGTTAGGGACATTTGATCTTTCTTACCAATGTTACCTGTCCTTTGGCACCTATCGCATGTCATACAAAATGTGTATGCGTCTTTGAAGATCGTGGGACAATAAAATCCGCTTTCTAATACCTTAAGGGCTGTTCTCTTAGCTCCAAAGTGTCCTCCACACGCCTCATTGTGGTAAAATGCTAGGATCGGCCTATGCTCTTCTTGTGGCACACAACGTCGAATAATCTGATCACTACAAATCCTCCAAAGATAGGGATCGTCCCATATGTAGTGTCTTGCAATCTTTTTTATCCTCGTCTTGGTTGCCTGCAAACATGTACTTGGAAAAGTTTTAGTAACTAAATAATTGACAATGTCTGCATACCAAGGGTCTTTTGTGTCCACTCGAAAAAGCTGCTCGTCTGGGAAAGTTTCCTGAAGTGGCAACGTTTCCTCCTCTTTCACAATTCTGCTCAAGTGATCCGCCACAACATTTTCGCTCCCCTTCTTGTCCTTGATTTCGATGTCAAACTCTTGGAGTAAGAGGATCCATCGAATCAAACGTGGCTTAGCATCCTTCTTCTTCATCAGATATCTCAATGCTGCATGATCAGAATAAACAATCACTTTAGAATTCAAAAGATATGATCGAAATTTTTCTAAAGCGAATATAACAGCCAACAATTCTTTCTCAGTAGTAGAGTAATTCAATTGAGCATCATTAAGTGTTCGAGAAGCATAATAAATGGCATTCGGCTTCTTCTCTTTTCTTTGTCCAAGAACTGCTCCAACTGCATAGTCTGAAGCATCACACATGATCTCAAATGGAAGCGTCCAATCTAGTGGCGCCATAATAGGGGTTGTCGTCAAAAGCGTCTTCAACTTCACAAATGCATCTTCACACCCTTTGTCCCATATGAATAGAGCATCCTTCTGCAATAAGGCACAAATGGGCTTGGCCACCAACGAAAAATCCTTGATGAACCTCCTGTAAAAACCTGCATGGCCAAGAAACGAACGTACCTCCCTTACAGTTGTAGGGGAGGGTAAGTGAAGCATAATATCAATCTTGGCCCTATCAACCTCAATACCCTTTGCAGAAATTATGTGTCCTAAAACTATCCCTTGTTTTACCATGAAATGACATTTTTCCCAATTAAGCACAAGGTTAGTTTCTACACATCTTTTCAGGATTAATTCCAAATTCTCTAAGCATGCATCAAAGTCTTTTCCATAAACACTAAAATCATCCATAAAGACTTCAATGATATTTTCAATATAGTCGGAGAAAATGGAATACATACAACGTTGAAATGTACCTGGTGCGTTGCATAAACCAAATGGCATGCGTCGATAGGCAAACGTACCAAAGGGACATGTGAACGTCATCTTTTCCTGATCATCTGGGTGAATGCATATCTGATTGTAACCGCTGTACCCATCCAAGAAGCAATAGAATTCGTGCCCAGCTAGTTTCTCCAACATCTGGTCCATGAAAGGCAAAGGCATGTGATCCTTTCGAGTTGTAGCATTCAGCTTTCTGTAGTCGATGCACATCCTATGACCTTTCACCAATCGTTGGGGCACGAGTTCATCTTTGTCATTCTTCACAACTGTGACTCCACTCTTCTTAGGTACAACTTGGACAGGTGCAATCCACTGGCTATCTGAGATGGGATAAATTACTCCACAATCCAGCAATTTGATCACCTCGTCCTTCACAATCTTCATCATAGGGGGGTGTAATCGTCTCTGACCCTCCCTAGTAGGCTTGGCTCCTTCCTCGAGCAAGATCCTATAAACACAAGTTGTAGGGCTGATTCCCTTGATGTCCGCCAATGTCCATCCAATGGCGGTCTTGTTTCTCTTCAGCATGCTAGTCAAACGTGCTTCCTGCTACTCACTCAGCTGTGATGACACAATAACTGGTAGTGTGTCATCGTCTCCCAAGTATACATACTTCAAATGGTTGGGAAGCACCTTCATTTCTAATATAGGGGCCTGTTCCACAGATGGTAGAATTTTATTAGTGGAAATGGGAATTGACATGAACTGATTATACCTCATCAAGTGGGGTGTTCCCTCTAGCTCGGCAACAACTTGTGCAATGCACGGCTCAAGATCTTGCCGTGCCCCCATCGAAATGCTCTCCCCGAATGTGTCAATTCCTGCCCCTTGCTCAATAGCTAATTGCTATTGATCCAAAGTTTCTGACAAAACCTACGCAATAGAATCAACTACGTCAATAGCGTAGCAAGGTTTAAGGTCAGAAATTGGATACCTCATCGCTTCAAATATGTTGAAGCTAATCATTTCACCATCAAACTCCATGGTGAGGTTCCCCTCAGCAACATCAATCTTTGTTCTTGCTGTCCTCATGAATGGTCGCCCCAACAATAGTTGAGTGGAATTTAGGGGCGACTCTTCCATATGTAGCACATAGAAGTCTGCAGGAAAAATCAGACTATTCACCTGCACAAGAACATCCTCAACATATCCCTCAGGATATTTGTTAGACCTATCGGCGAGTTGAATAATTACATTGTCCTTTTTCAACTCTCCTAGACCTAGGGACTTATACACATTGTAAGGCATAACATTTATTGAAGCCCCTAAATCTAGTAAAACTTTATCAAAACAAGATTGTCCAATTTTACATGGCACTGTAAATCTGCCTGGGTCTTTCATTTTTGGTGGAAGCTTTCTTTGGAAAACAGCTGAAACCGTCTCACTCATCTTCACCACTTGCTCCTCCCTTGTATGCCTTCTTGTTGTGCAAAGTTCTTTCAAAAACTTGGCATATTTTGGAATTTGCTTGATGCATTCCAAAAGGGGGATGTTGACCTCCACTTTTCTAAAGATCTCCAACACCTCCTCATCAGATTTGCCCTTCTTGGACTTTGCGAACCTAGAGGGAAATGGTAAACAAGAAAATTGATTAGTCTTAACTAAATCAATTGAATTAGGGTCATTAACCTTAGGTGCCTCTTTTTTTGAGGTTGCTGGATCCTTCTCCAATTCCCTCTTCATCATAGGGGTGGCGTCACCACCTTGTTGCCGTGTGCTGCTCCTTCTTCTTCTTCAAACTCTCTCACGTCATCACCTCTCTTCAATGCCGGCCCTTGTGTGGTCTTTCCACTCCTTGTGGTGATGGATTGTGTCTGCTCATTTTTGGGGTTCTTGATCACATTTGAGGGTAGCTTCTCTTGTTCATTGAACTTCCCCATGAAATCCACCACTTGGCCCATTTGATTTTTGAGCTCAGCAACATCTTTGTTGGTGGTTTGTTGTCCAGCAAGCAATGTCTGGGTAGCACTTGATAGTGATTGGATGATGGCATCATAATTGGTATTGCTTAGTGGCACTTGAGCTTGCATCGGTTGCATGGGCTGATTCGGCATGAATTGTCCTTGTTGCCTCTGAAAGGGTGCGGCAGCCCTAGGTTGGTAGAGTGCATTTTGTTGAACATTTGGCCTAAGCACATTATCGTTATTGGCCCATCTGAAGTTTGGATGATCATTGAATCTGGGGTTGAAGTTGGGGTAGTTGGGACGTTACTGCCCTAGAAAACCAACCGCATTGGCTTCCTCAAAATTATCACCCGCTACCACTTGAGGACATCCATCAGCTGTATGGCCCTCCATGCTACACACCCCACAGACTTGGGCATGTTTCTGCTTAATCATTTGGGACATCATCTGAGTGAGCTTCCCCATGTCTTCCCTAAGCTCCTTGACAACATTAGACTCTTTAAAACCGCTAGCCTCATTTACTCGTCTTGAGGAAGTAGACCCGAACTGTTGTTGATTAGTAAAGTGCATCTCCAACAGATTCTTAACCTCCTCTTTGCTTTTTTCCATTAAAGATCCTCCAGCAGCTGAATCAAGAAATCTGCGCTCCAAAGGACGCAAGCCTTCATAAAAGTATTGGAGGAGAAGACCTTCACGTATCCCATGATTAGGACATGTTGCCACCAAGGATTTGTACCTATCATAGTACACATCAAAGCTCTCGTCTGGCTCTTGTCTGATTGACGTAATCTCCTTTCTAATTTGTGTCACCCTTGATGAAGGAAAATATTTGGTGAGAAATTCCTTCACCATTGTGTTCCAAGACGTCATCTTGCCTGGTGGCATTGCATAAAACCACTATGATGCCCTATCCTCAAGTGAGAATGGAAATGCCTTCATCCGCACATGTTGTAGATCTGCCCCAGTTGGGCACATTGACTCACATCGAAATTCAAACTTGTGGATATGGCGATTAGGATCCTCTCCACTTAGTCCATAAAACTTGGGCAATTGGTGAACAAATCCACCATTCAACTCAAATTCTGCTGATTTGCCAGCTGCAACAGCAGGATATGTCACATTGCTTGGCCTAACTGCCTCTCCTTGTGGTGCATCAACTTGCCCATTTTCTTCCCTCAATGAATTCATATTGAATATGGGATCAGGTAAATCAAAGTTCAAAAATTGAATTGGTATGGGACTCTGAAGTAGCTCAAACTCTGGTTCTTCGTGAAACAAAGGGTTTAGTTCACACGAAGACTCTGAAGGAAATGGTGATGGCGGTGCAACAAAACTTCTATCAAAAAGTGATGAGGTGGGAGATACAAACTGATGTTCTGGTGATGGTGAACGTGCTTGACCTAGCGTTGCTGGCAACTCTAGATCGTATATCTCTCCAATTCGATACAAACGATCTCTAATGTCGCGTGACCAACTGGACATTCATGTACCTGAAATTTATTCAAAAGATCAAGTGTTTAGTCAATGAATTTAAAAGAAAAGCAAACGTTTGATGTAAAGTTAGAATGTATATGTTAGTGTTAGGGTTAAAGTATCACACGAAAATATAAGTAAGTATCAAACGAAAATTTAATTAAGTATAAGTATGTGTATCACACGAAAATTTACAAGTATATTTCACACAAATTTACAAGTATAAACGAAAAAGTATCAAAAATGTATAACATGTATCCCTAGTTAAATTGCTATTAAATTTTGTTTGAATTTTCAAAGTACGTGGAGCAGAGGAGATAACGGTGCAATGGACTGATACAGCCCAAGGTAGTATCATGCTTATTCCGATATACCTCGAAAATTCAAACCAAGAAGGTTTTCTTTTGAGATTAAAAATTTACTCATATCAAACTCATTTAAGGTTTTGAAGCTCGGTGGACGTGCGGCCTAGGTCTATCGTCTAGACACAAGATTCCGTGGTTTCAGAAGGCTAGAACGAAAGTTATAACGATGGAGTGAGGCAAGACTCGTTGTTGGACACCATGGAGGACAAGTCCCCAATCGACTCACTCACCGAGAATGAACATCAGTCTATGGGCCTTGAGATCTAGTTAAACAAACCTCAACACCAAAAATTAGAAACAAACGAACTAATGAATGCCCCTTACTCTGTTGAGAACCTTATGTTGACAGTACCACTAAAGTGCATAAAAGCCGCCCTCAACCTCATAAAAATGCAAGCGCTAGTATGAAGGGTTAAGGCTAATATCAGCATTAGTGACCTTACCTATTCCTCTTCCCTTCAAAACCAAAAACAAACTCAACATAAATAAACTTTTAAAACTCCCTAACAATTTAAACTAGTTATACAATAGGTCACGAAAATTTACACATAATTTACATGTATCACACAATGGTTTGGTTCTTAAAGTATTCGAATTATGTATGTAAAGGAAATGCCGAAACTTAGAGTTTTTAATTTCTTTTATTCACACAACTTTAAAATTTGAGGTACGTGGAGCAGAGGAGATAACAGTGCAATGGGCTGAAACAGTCCAAAGTAGTATCATGCTTATTCCGATATACCTAAAAAATTAAAGACAAATTTTATCTTTGAAGAAAAATAGATTCACATATGTTCAAGTTATCTTCTAGCGTCTAAAGTGAGGTGGTGCTTCGGCACAAGCTGTTGTCTAGGGTCGAGCGTATTTTACTTTACAAAGGCGGTGTCGTTAAGATTCACGGAGAGCGAACTCCCTTTAGGAACCAGGCAGGTCTCGTTGTTGGACACCACGGAGGACAAGTCCCCTATCGACTCACTCACCGAGAATGATCATTAGTCTGTCGGCCTTGAGAACCAGTTTTACAAATCTGAGAACCAATCAATGAAAATAACTTGCTCCATACTTTGTAAAATAAACTCGGGTCCCTAGCGGTCTACAAGTGTTGATTAAAACCGCCCTCAACCTCATAGAAGTAATAACTTTGCCAAAATGTCGCTTGTATGCGTGGGGGGGAAGTATCCCGCGTTTCCCAATCTACATAAAACGGATCCAACAAAGCATCATTCGTATGAAGGGTTTTGGTTATGATCAACAAAAGAGGCTTCACCTACATATTACACTTTAGAAACTACAATAAACTTAAACATACATAAAACTATCAACTTCCTAGAAATTATCTAAGTGTTACAAACATTCACAAATATCCATCACATAATTCGGCAATTAATCAAACCAAAAACCAAAAACCAAAAACAAAAATCAAAAATCCTTATTTACTATTACACTTCCGAAAAATCCTATTATACATATTCCAAAAACTATAGCAAAATTAAATAACCTGCAATATACATAATTACAACACAACACTTTATGAATCAAAATAATTAAATTTCCCCGACAACGGCGCCAAAAATTGATGGAGCTATAATCCAAGCACAAAGTACCTGCAAAACAACTTCATACACATAATACCCTTCTTGTGTCGATTGTAGTATTGACAAGTAGGGATCGTTCTATCCGGAGAAATCAAGGGCATTTAATCACATAAAGTATTGCAAATAAAGGGGGTGTCGATTTTTATAACTAATTTACCTACTGATTTTTACTAAATTTAAATCCTAAATTATTATATACAATTGATCAACATCTTCCACACAATCACAAAACACAAAACTCATTAAACATGCAACGAAATTAAACAAAGTAATAGGGGCAGCAAGCTAAAATCGGATCCAAGATTCAATTAAGTTTCAATTTAATTAGAGCCTTCGCGGTATATCTAATTATTCAAAACATCACAAGTATTTAGAATCAACTTCGCGTGTAATCCTAAACATGGTACTAATCGGTTTAAAAACACTTCGCGTAGAAATTAAACACAAATAGCACATAAGCACAATATGTCGAATTGGAAACATGTTAGCAGGTATGGCGTCACTCATCCCACATCGACATGCAAATTTCCAGAATTATTCTAGCCCTTTAGATTAATACAAATTAAAACCAATTTCGCGTATGATTCAACATGTATTAAATCGGCATGTGAAACCAACACACAAAGGATAGTCATGGCCAAGACTACCTCCATGCATACGATTTTTATGCATACAGATTCAGGAAATCAACCTAATTAAATCAAGAAAACATGCAAAAACCTACTGCCCATAATACTATATTCGATTAAACCACATGCATAATTCAGAAATTAAACCAAAGATAACCAAATAATATAACAAGAATTCGGAAATCCCAAGAATAATTTACAAAACTAAAATTACAACCAAGAATCCATACATATTTCATAGACAAAATAATGTATAAGTACAAAGAAACAAAAGTCATGGAAAATTACAATCCGAATTGAGAACCTTCGTTAAAGAATTCGGCAAGAGGATTGGTGATGGTGATTGGAATGATTTTTAGGAAAGGAGGTGGAGATGGTTCGGCTTTGCTCTATGTGAGGATTGTTATGGTGGAAATTCGGCAGAGTTTTGGTAAGTTCAAGTGAGGAAGAGAAGATGATTATTCTGAAATTATGTTGTGCTATTTATAGAGGCAAGGGAGGCAGCTAGGGTTTACAAAACCTAGTTTTTCTCAAACTTATCCTGCTGGCAGATTTGACCTTCGAGTGAAGATTATGGAATATCTTTCTCTAGAAAATAGATATTGAGGTGATTCTAGTTGGGTTGGAAACTAGACTCCCGTAGCTTTCTATCCATATAAGGCTCGAATTCTGATTCATTGTGAGCTGTCCGGGAGAGTCCGTGGAAGTTGAGAGACGTGCACAGGAATTTTCCCGAAATTAATCAGGATTCTTTTTCTTTTTCTTATTATCTGAATTCTTTTCTTCTAGACTCTTCTTGGCTTTATCTTGGACTTGAATCTTCTCATTAAGTTAGTATGGACATATCTTTAGGTCTATAATATCCGATTCATGCTTCAAAAGTCCAAAGGAAAGCTTTCCTTGTGCAACCGGGATAGTTGTTGTTTTCCCGGCAGAATGACCTTACTCCAGTAAATCCGGCATAACTTCCTCCTCAGAGCTCCGATTGATGCGATTCTAAGTCCCAGAGAAACTAGACACATATAGCTACCTCCACGTAAAACAGTTTGATCAAATTCCTTATGAGTCGTCGGGAATGATTTTTCGAAGTTGGGACACAGTCCCAGGAAAATCCTGGAAGTCCCTGGATTGGTTTGCTCAGACTGCCAAGTTGCAGCCATTTTTTGGGTGACTTCCCGAACTCCGATTGATCTGAAATTTTAACACAACATTCCTCAGTATATGAATAATAAGCACACCAAATTTCATTAAATTCGGACAAGGATAGATCGCATTTTTACTCATCTCAGAATCACGAAAAAGACAACTTGCATTATTTTCCAGATTCTTCAAACTTAGTCATTTTTCGGATTCTTAACCAACTTTTCGCCAAACTCTACCAAATTAACACTAAACTATATTATGACTCTATCTTAGACAAATAAGGGTTAAACAAAACATAAATGAGGGTAAAAACATATAATATCGTCGCACATTGTGCTCCTATCAAGCATACTATGAAAATCAAATGAATTCTATTTGTACCCGTTTGTTACAAATTTCTTGTTTCTCACATACCTTATGCGTGCTACAACGCTCTATTTCATGACACTGAAACTAGCTATTCAATGTGACACAACATGTTATCAGCCTCACCTGCATAAGGCCACCTCTTCCATTTAAGAATATCATTATTATTATTTATTATCGTTTTACAAACTACTGGTTAAATAATTTCTCCAATTGTTTCACATTCTCCTCAGTCACCGGGTTTGCCTGAGCATAGAGGGTTTGGGTACCCATTAGATGTGCAGAAACTGAGTTAAAGAATCTGGCATACAATTAAATCTGCAACATTTTATGACGGTGGAAAAATGAAGCATACATAAATCGGAATCAAAGAATGGTAACTAATGAGAAATGCCATCTTTACAAGGGTGGAATATCTACCCTAACAATATCTACAATCCTACGCCTTTGGTCCCAATATCAAATTGAATGAATAAAAGAATGACCAAAGTTCGCAGGGAGAAACCAGCCCTGCTTTGACATCACTTATATTTCATGTTTCATTCAACTATCCGATCCAAGTTCCATGTAAGCCACAATTTGTTGTTGAGTATGAACGGGGTATGATCATGGTTTCACTAATATGGCCTTAGAGGCATCAAGATGATTAAGGCGGCAGGTCCCAAGAAGATACTCTGGAAGCTCCTCTGGCGTATTTGCCTGGGAAAGGAAGATTAACAATTAGGCATGAAGGAAAACATTTAGACAAACAAAAAAAAACTAGAGTGTCAATTGTTACGATGTGATAAAAGATAATTTACCTGTACCAAAAATGCCATCTCAATCACAAGATTGTTTAGGTAACCAAGGACAAGACTAACCACACCCCTTGCGACTGTTGATGATCCGATGTCAATACCAAGCTGAATAACAAATTAGCACATATTAAAAAAAAAATGGCAAATCTCAATATAAGCTGGATACCACATTTTTATCTTCAGCACTCCTAGCAACACCCTCCCACTGTTCTATTACCGAACTATCACTCAAAAGCAGAGATGATTCATGTATTTTTTCATATTAGAGAACATATGGTTCACGATAGTATTGAACATTATAATTTGATATGCAAGTTATGCTTACACAACCAAGCAACATATTTTGAAGTATATTCATAGTTATTGCTGAAAAAGTACCTCCAAGTAGTTCTGCCCGTGGAAGTAATTTATTTCAAGTGCTTGACCAATGAGGCATGCTTTCTTTCCCACACTTTGCTTAACAATCCATGAACCCTGGGGACATAATCATAAAAGCTCATGACCCAAATTCTATCATACTCAGGGAAGGGATTTTTTGACGCAAAAACTAATGCGATTTTTTATGTAGAAAAGTGAAAAACTGAGAATGACAGTGATCTGTTTCACAATAAGATGTACTTCAGATTCAAGATCAATACTAGACAGAAAGGGATACTTGGATCTAGATACTTAAACAATACTTGTAAAAGTTGCGACACACACATCAGTATAAATTGTCCAGGCAAATGGTGCTGCTATACATTGTTTCTGTAAATTCTAACGAATATGTAGAGCAAAGAAAAAGTATGCCATTACTGCATTTACTAACCTTAGATATGTATGGTATGAGCTTAAACCTTGAATTTCTATATGCATCATCCCCCTTAATAAAATTCTCCAGCAAGGGTGCATCTTCAATCGGAGAACTCATCATATAGTATAGTGCTAGGCTATATGTGGTTGAACCTGGAACCTGATTAATATAACAGATAGTTTGGTAAAAACTAATAGCCAATAACATACGTATGACAACATGAAAATTATGACTGGTTTACCTGAATGTTAACAATGAAGAAGAATTCTCTCCCACCCTTTGCTGCATATTTCTGCAGAATATAAAGCTTGTTTACAATCATGGTTGTACCAGCTTTTCAAAGTTTTCAATCAACATTATAAGTATTAGGTGGCTAAGAAAAATTGTCTTAATAAAAAAAATCATTTTTTTTTTTTTGCAATTAGAAAATAACCTGCACAATGCTCCCAGGACGACCTGCAAAATCATCTTCACGCTTGTCGGATCTTAGCCAATCTGCAGCAACCATTTGCATCAACGTGCCCTTTGCTTTAACCTGAAAACATAAAAGAAACAGAAAGAGAAAAAAAGACCAAAACATAAGTTACAAACTGCCAACTGAAGTATAATAAGAGAGATAAGGAAATAGAGAACGACAATCTGCACTCCTCCCCATACATTCTGTAAGTATCTAGGAATTTCTAATATGGAGCTCTCTGAGGGAGCTGATGTTGCACTCCCTCAAAGTCAAATGGTAGTTGGATGTCAAAGTTTATATTCTTAGTCACTAGTATCGGAATTTAGGCTCAGCATTCAAAGGACCTGCAAGCTTAACGCTGGAACACACATCTGTGCGACCATAAATTTCGGGTTGAACAAACATAATTGGAACATAAGAAGATACCTTCTTTTTTTTTTTTTTTTTTTTGTCATTTTAAAACCCTCAAGCTAGGCAACAATATCACAAACATAGTACTGTACAAACCTTCTTACGGTCATCCAGATAACTTTTGCTACGAATTAGAAAAGTAGAAGGGTCTGTCTCAGTCCAACTGGATGCCAAAGAGCAAGTTGAATCTTTTGGAAGTGTGGACCCATAGTAGCATGACATACTATCTTCCCTGGCCATCTCTTGTAGGTCCACATAGCCCCTCTTCTGAACTGCAGTACATGATAACCAGCCATCATCAAATCATACAAATCTAGTTACAAGAAAACTAATAGATAGCAAAGGAATACATATCTTAAACTAAAATAATAATTATCTATAACAACCTGCAAGGTCATGCAATTTCTTCACAAAACTAGCAGCAGTTGACAACTTTGGATGATGTATATCCTGCAATTCCGAATACAATCGAAGCCAAGTTAAAAACTGTTCTGTTGAGAGGTAGTGGGCTAAAGTATGGATGATCAAGTACACAGGTAAACATTTTGACGAATAAGGGCATACAAGGTCAATCAAACTAAACTTTATCTAAAATGCATATAAATAACAAGCGACTGAAACGCACAGAAGATTCATGCAAACGCACACATGTGGATCTTACGTTCTGCAATTACCAGACTGCATAACTACCAATTTTCAAATACAATATCAAGTGGAAAATACATGCAATTACCACATGGAGCATAAAGTCGAACTGTAATCCAAAAGTGACTAATTTAAACCCACATCATTACCTGTGAATATGTGTCAGAGCCAAACTCAGAAGGCCAGTCAGTTTCTGATTCATCATGGTATGGAGGCTCAGGCACATCAAAGAATTCATCAGAAGCATCATTCAAGCTAACAAGACTAGCATGTTCAGAAGGTGATCTTTCCACTTCTCCTGATATATATTCATTAGTATTCCCATCCCCAGTCAGTGTCAAAGCATCAGCCCCTTCATACCCTTCAATTTGATGCACACCGAAATTTCTCCTTAGCTCTCCAGATGAAAACTCCGAGGAAGAATAGTTTCCAACTTTTGCTTTGAATAATTCTCGTAATGCTGCCAATACAAAAATACTCTAAAATATTATATTGATTCAATGAGCCTCAAACTACAATAAAACAATGACAAAAATGCATACTAAGATCTATAAGTCAACATAAAAAAAGTACCAGCAACTCTTCCTAGCATTTTGATGGTCATAGCTTGGGATGAAGAAGTTTGAAGATAAGATTTCCAGTATTTCCAGTCAATTGCAAGCATGTGCTTCACAACTGAATGTTTCCCTTGGTTCACAGGCGATATAACGTATCCACCACCTGCAAGAAAGTTAAAAATGTCTTAAAATCTTCCCATCAGAAAGTTACAAATTATTCACTTCCCAGCGTCTACAAGATAATATAATATTAAATAGTCAGTTATACAGATTATATCTACACTGAAACAAGCAGCAAAAGGAAGATAAGATTTGTTAACTTAGGAGGCATGACATAAGTGAAAAGTTGCATGTCGTTCAAGAAGATTTGCATACATCTTGAGATAATCTAATGTTAATACTGCATCAAGTACAACACTTGAGACACATTCCCCCGCAACCCAACATCAACATAGTTAAATTTACTGACAGGAGTTTCTTGCTCATTTGTCAGAGGTCCAAGATAAACACTCCCTGTAAGGTCTAAGAGATTTATAAATTTTTAAAATTCTAAGCATACATTACTTTTAAGGCAGGCGCGGACGTAGCCTTTCTGAGATGGACACTTCTTGTGAAATACAGAATGATAGAGAATAACTGTGACAAAGAAACCAAAGGGTGTTACAACTTGTTCCAATAAGTCTGTCTAAATGTAAATGGTAACTTTTCATTGGATACTACCATAGGTCCCATCATCCTCCCTTCTCCAATAGCGCCGCAACACTAGATCTCTCGGCTTCATTCCCCTGCAATATGATATGCTGATTGTATAAGATAACTAAACAAAAAGCCATTTAGGCAACTGCCTCAGAACATTTTCATATACATTACAGTCGTGGGCCTGACCATGGCAACCAATCGCTATATAACTGCTTGTGGATGATATCAGCGTGACCGTCAAGGTGTTCAACCACACTGCCCTTGTAGAAACAGAAGTCCCATCTACAAACCAATTTGTGCACGTCCATTTTAGTTACAGACAAGCTTGATATATGACATTATGAATGATAGATTAACCACTTGAATAATGCAAATATGGATTAAGAGGGAACTACATCCTTAGATCAAATTTCAGGAAACATATAAGTTGCTCCTCCAACATTTAGTAATAATAGAAAAGGCTAAGGAGTGATATTAGAGATGATGACATGCATCTAAGCAACTTTTAGATTATAGCCAGGGAAATTATTAACCATGGGATTTTTAACTTGCTAATAATTGACATTTACTATATATTTGAGCTTTATTTTTATTTTGGGTGCACCTTATTTTGAAATTGTACAAATTCAACCTGAGTGTCATTGTATTGGACAGTTCTTTACCATTGTAAAATTAAACAGTTGTAGTTTCAGTTTGTTTTGTGTCTTTGAGGGGTTTCCTCCACTATAGTTTAGCTTGGTAATTTCCACCATTCTCACTGGGTTCTATATCAGGTCTCAAGGAACTTACTCAGATCTTGAGGGACCAAGGGACATAAGTGTCTGGAATATAGCTTCTGAAGTTCCACCAACCACACCCACTGCCATGATGGCAGGATGATCATCCCACTGCTCATGAGAGAAGCACAGTCAAGAACACAAATGGATTTCTTACAACCACTTAGAGTAATAAGTGCCAAACCTACCAACCTTCCCATGAGAATCCCTATCTTTTGCTTCTTTAAATAGTCGTAGACCTGCATCACATGAATAGACTTAAAATGCAGTTTCAGCACCTTAAAATGCAGTTACAGCACCTTAAAATGCATTTTCAACACCTTAAAATGGAAAAAGATGGCTCTTACCATTCTGACAACCGAAGATTGTCCAAGGTGAAGGAGCAATTACATCGGATGCCACAGCATCAGTTTGCGAAGAAGAACAAAGGGTCCAGTCTATAGAACTAATACGACTTCCCCTATTAGATCCACCTAATCTGCATATATAAAAACTGCTTAGTTCTCAGACAATTAGATAACATAAGTATGAAGCATTAATTCAGAGTACCAAGTATAGACCACAGCATGTTATCCGAGTTTGCTTCGATATCCAATGAAAGAATTCACACCAATTTACATGACCAGGTCAAAAGGAGAACTGAATAAGAACAAGAGGTGATAAATCATCACACCTAAAGGACTTCCACATGCTACTTGAGCATTCAAAAACGTTACTCCCAAGATCAGGACCACCCTGTATGCATGAACAATTAGACATTAGAGTCAAATTAGCATAAGAAATCTATAGTAGATAAGAAAAAGTAAGTGTAATTAGAACCTTTAAAGCCACTTCTTGAAAGGAATGAATCCATCTTGCGGCTTCTTCTGGACTGCTTGCTCCCAACTACGAAATTATACTCTCATTATTCTCACATCAACTTGTAAGAGATACATATATTTTAGAAGATAGTTACCACACCTTAAGTTGATCATTGTGATTTGACGTATTATATAGTGTGAATATGAAGAATACCTGAAAATTGCACAAAACAGTGTTAATTAAAATATATCATTGTTAATAAAGTAATAAGAAAAACACAACAATAAACACATAGCTGAAGTACGAGATTATCTAAGGTACATACTTCTCTACTAATGCTCGCACGTCCATCGTCAGTCACTCGGATGCATGCGTCTACAACAGCACTTCTTATGGGCTCCTGATATACAAATCAAGGAGGAAAAGAGCACTGTTCTTATTTGTAGTGAAACCATACAATGATGAAAACTCAAAAAGATGGAAATGCAATTCTCAGTTAAAATATCTGTATGCACAACATCCCGAAGGTTCTTCAGTTTGCATTAAAATACAAACAAGCAAAGATCCTTATTATCCATCTTGGTTAAAATAATGCTGCACTTGATGTGTGTTAAAGAAGACAAAATGCTTATAAATGAAGAAAGGGTCAAAAAAAATTTAGAAGAAAAGGACAGTAGAAGACCAAAATGCATCATATTCTGCCCATATTCCTAAAAGTAGGATTCAAACGCCAAAATTCAGACAAAGGCATCTCTAACCTCTGCAACCCCATGAGTAAAAAGGAAAGCATTTACAAGGAAACATAAAAGAAAAAGCAACTGAGCCAGCCACAAAAGTAACACATACAAGGTCCTGCAAAGATTCCATAATTAACACTCTCTGATTATCCGAAATGGAATCATCAAACTGAGAATGCATCATGCTCTGTAAACACATAACCAATTCTCCATGTCTAATCATACTCAGACATATAGAAACATCCACAACTACAAGTACATGACTATAGTAAACCTATGTGAAATAAAAAAAACTTGAAGCAAGTTGTCCCACAATCATAGTGGTCCATCCAAAACTGACAAAACATACGAATAAGGGTACAAACAATGCAGTTCCAAATACCCAAATGATCAAAACTCTGATACCATTCACCAAAGTATTCAACAAGAAAGAAAAAAAAAGAAATCAAGATTCCATCTTTCTTTTCTTGAAGTAAACTGAAATTCAAAGTAAGAAGAACCAAGAACTGAAAGAACCTCATTGCCGGAAACAGGTGGCGACTTGAAGCTTTTGAGAAGATGGCCTTGAAGAACAAAGTAGCGTTTGCGGGAGTACTGTAGTCCAATCCGATTAGAACGAATGAGATAAAGCCAACCCTCCATTGTTTGATCATTTTGGGACGTACCCATTACGGAAAGCCTCCTCCTTTAACAAACCCAAGTCTCAAATTCGATCAAGGAACACCCAGAATGTCACCATGCAAGGCCGTGTGGGACCCAGAGAAGTGGTGAGAGAGAGGTTTAAAAATACAGAGGAGAAAGTGGAAGTAGTGAAGGAAGTCCAGCACTTGAAGGATGGGGGATGGAGAGTTGGTCTTTGGAGTTGTAGGTGGGGGATTCCTCTCTCTCTTTTCTCCGAGAGGAGTCAGAAGCGTCGTCTTCTTTCTCTCTGTTCAAACTTAAAAGCAACTGAATGAGTGCACACAAGAATGAGACAAAAATTGACAGGCAAATAATGTCGTGGGATCACAGTTTTACACCAACAATTATTTAGTTTCTTTTTCTTTTCTTTTTTCAAAAAAGAAGGAGCATAGGATTTGAATACGTATTTATAGAAATTTAATTAGTTTTCATTATTGTAAAGGTAGAAAAATAAAAATTCTTGTTGTTATGTAATTGCACCAATCAAAATGGACGTATGATTAGCCAAAGACCGTTTTGTCTGGTGATATAAATCTCTCTTTATAATATAAATTTCTCTTATACGTATAGATTCGTTGTAGCATATTAGTTGTTTATTTATTAAAAAAATAAAATTAAACATCTAATATTTTTTTAATTAATTAATAAAATTTATTAAATCACCTCACTCTCACATACGTCAGTGAGTTTTGAGCTCACGATCTCAACGATGTTAGTTAGGCTACCTAACATCTGATGATCCAATTAAGATCAAATAATATTTTCGGGCGAGTAAAAGTCCGGGTTAAAGACTAGCTCGCATTAACTTCTTAAGCCCGTTAATACTTACTGTTCCTCTTTATATTCCACAGTTTCACTAATTAGGCCTTGACATTAGCCGCACAAACCCTTTATTAAAAAAACATGTCTAATTTGCTAAAAAAAAAAACTTTGGTTTAAGTTGCGATTTCACGTCTCAACTATATGTTGTAAAGTAATAGTTCCAATTTCAGGATCCAAATACAAGAAATAGCAAGTTTATTAATTCGAAGTGTGTAAAGATGTTGTGGGATATTGTAGCTCTATTGGTAGAGCATTTGATCCTACGTACACCCGTGTTGTCAACCAAACAAAGAATAAAGAACATTTACACCCACCAAAATTTCTTAGGAGACTGAAAACTTAAGAGTACGTGTAATAGAGCACCTGTGAATCACTCAAACAAGAGAATTCTTGGTCAATTTCTTAACCTCATGGCTATCTTTATCCTGACTCAAAAGTGGAGCGCCATCCTTAACGTCAGCTGCTTGTTTCTTTTTGTTCTCCTGTGCACAGAAATATGAATACAATCCCATCCCAAAAATGGCCACCAGAATTCCGATTATGTTCCTCTCGGTGAAAGGGTCATGCAGTAATGTATAGCCGAACCCTAGAACAAGGCATGTCTTGAGGTGCCCTAGCACTTGATATGTCACTGGTGATGTCTTGCCAATCACCAAAAAGGTGCTGAAGTTCACCGACACAGCTATTAGGCAAGATAGTATGATGAATACCTACGTACATAATCATTCGAAATAACATAAGGTGGGTTATAGGTGAGATGTCAAAAAATGGTTCACTTATCTCTTTTAGTTATCAGGTAAGTAATTAGCCTAATGAAAATTGCATGAAGTAAATATGCATTAATCGTGATCGGAATTTCGATATTAATAAAGTTAATTCTGATCGATCTTAGGAATTATACTCTACAATAACATCTGCATTTGTGATTATTCATTATGCATCAGTGTCCTATACTTGCAGTTACTATATGTAAAGGAGAGTATACCAAGACTATGGGGGAGTATTTGTGGGAAAAGACACTTTGCTTGGTGAGGAACTGATCCACAAAAGGTCCGGAGACGAAAAGAATAGCTGCCTGAAAAGGAGCCGACTGGTAGAGTAGCTGCGTAGAAGAAACATTGAGCCTCTTCTGTATTGTGTTTGTTAGCTGAAATAGAACGCTTAGTTAAGAATCAACCTCTTTTACAAGACATCTATGGAGTCAAACCTACTGGAAAGAGAAGTGAAAACAGAAAGTAGTTGGAAAAAGAAAACATAATATCGCAATACAAAATTGGGAAGGATACAATTTGGCCAACGCAGGTTGTTATGATGGCTAGAAGCGAGAGAACGGTTCCAACAAAATTGAGCTGGAGATCTGTGACAGAGGCAATGCCAACTCCAACAACTAATAAGAAGAGAGAAAACTTTATCTGCTGGCTGTAAAACGTAGATGAAAGAAATGGGTTATTGTAAGAGGCATGAAATGGGAATAGTGTACGTATATATATTTTGAATAAAAGGCTGGGGATCAATTGGAAAATGCATTACCTGAATTGCTTATTAAGGAAAAGAGTCTCCACTAACACAGTAAATGGTATGATTGCAAGCTTTGTCATCTGGAAATTAAGGATAAAGAATCGAAGTTATACAAAGACGAAATAACCTCAACATCCGATATTCTTACTTCCAATATAATTACCTTTCAAGACATGACATCAGAAAAGTGAGCAGAGGAGTGCTACTTATAAGTAGCCTACTAATTGATTAGAACGTACTACGTTGATTAAGGAATAGTATATAGGTATAAGGGCAAAGTGATACTAAAATGATTAAGATGAAATCAGTGAATATATATACCTGGTAGAACCCAACAGAATTGAATCCCAGACTCAAATTGAGCAGTCCAATTGAAACACCATTTAGAATGCCAAAAAGCATGACGGTCTTCAAGTCAATTGACTTGCTCTCGAAGAAATTGAGACGATTTGCCACATGAAGTGTGCAGAAAGTCACCATGAGATGCCAACTCGTAAGTGTAGTTGCTGCCCAAGAAAAATGATAGATATGTAAATTATATATTTGTTATTAGAACATGTAGTTAATTTTGAGAAAGCTCAACCTATTATTAACCAAAGTAAATGATTGAATAGACAAAAAGAAAAAAAGTTGGTTACCAAATGGGAAGCCAAGGTTGCTCATCAAGGCTTTGTTGCATATAACAATGGAGACAGATGATGCCACTGAGAGAAACAGTGCACCCATAACGCCCAATTGGAAGCCGGTCATTTCTCCCATCTTCGATGATATGTATTGCTATCTGAAAAATGCAAACAAGATTATATACGTCGTTGGTGTACACTAGCTAATAATATATTTTGTGAGAAGCCATGTCGACAAATGCTAGTTCCAAGTAATACTTAGATAACAAAGTAAAGGGTGCTGGCGACTTGATAAAACTAAAATATATATTCCATGAAGAAAGTTTCAAAACTTCTGGTTGGAATAATGCGTGATCATTACCTAAAATATTGTTAATTAAGTCACGTAATTAGCTATATAGATCTCTAGTGTTAATCATTATCCAACCATATAATGTTCTCAAAAATATAATGGCATGGCTAAATGGTTTAAGCTGTTTTTTTTATTTTCCTTTTTTTCCCGAAGATAATTCGCAAAAACTGAAAAAAAGAACCTAATTAAAAGATGTATGTTTTAGATGACTGAATGCCAATGCAAGCTGGTCGAGATGAAGAGAATCTCCCTAATTGCTTGAAGAACTTATCAAGGCTTCAATTCAGTTTGTTGCTACACCCATTTTCCTACTCCGGCCGGACACCCCTAGCTAAATTTTATAATACCATGATGAACACATATTAAAAGATAAAGAAAAGCAGGAAGGCCGGGGACGAACCTTTCAGAGAAACCAGAAATATTCTCTATCGGCAGTTTACAAGCTCTGAAACTTTGCATAGATCTTCACCGTCTATGGTACCAGATCGAGAAAGAGATGAAATCCTTCAATGAATCTCGATGACCGAATGTACGTATGAATACGTACGGTTTCTTGCTACAACTCCATGAAACTAGATCACCACTACTGCTGCAAGTTTGAGCTACAAAACTCCAGGCTTCTGAAACAGGAGGTTGATTGGATTGGATTCAGAGAACAAAACTCAGAGAGAGAGAGAGAGAGAGAGTGGTCGATCGTGGCTTGTATGAGAATGTATGCATGTAATTACAAGGTTTCGGAGGCTTTTTAATATGTAGATTTGCTGCAGCCAAATGTTGTGGTTGGTGCCAAACGGCGTTTAGTTTTATAGAATGATGGGTCCTGTTTCCATCGCGTGGCTCCCATTAAGATTCCAGAAGCAGGTTAACGGCCGATCTAAGCAACAAGAGTTACAACTGATAAATTTAATCGGCCGTTAAGAAACTGATAGATATTGTTATATTGCCAATAACACCCTTCCCCAACTTCAAGTGATGGAAAATGAAGAACTTTTGCTAGAGACGATCACATTTAATTATGCTCTTCAAGTCTGAAAATTTGTTAGCAAATGTGAAGTTGGAATGATGGTATACAATAAGCTTATAGGTAGCACACATTAAACTAAATTATAAGCACGTCACACTAGCTAATTATCTTAAAATTGACTTTTTATTAACCGATTTGAAATAAAGTTTTTTCCGTTGCATCGATGAATGATAGTATGATCGATGATCATGTAGGGTGCGGTGATTTTTTTTTTCGACGGGCGCTTTAAATTTGTGGATTGATTATGGTTCCCTATATTTTTATAAGTGGATTTTCATTTGGAAAGTTCAACAATTACAAGAGTAAATGATTATTTGGTAGTAAGTAGGAGAAGGGCAATCATAACTTATGAGATTAATAGCAAAAAACCTATCATATATGTTATGGTTTTCTTCAATAGCGGCCGGCCAAATCTTCAAAACCTATGGTTTGTGGCCACAAAATCTTTCTCCTCTAGTGTAGTTTTAATAGAGCTGTAGTTTCTCTTTTACTTTTTCTTCTCTTTAGGTTTGTTGAAGGCAACTTTGATGGAGGTTTTGAATTTATATCTCTAGATCTATTTTTGATTTGTCCTTTCTTGGCTTTAATGATTTGCCGTGGAGTCGACCCTTTTGGTTCAGACTACGGTAAATCCATGATGGTTCTTTGGTGGTGGTGGTTGTTCATGTCCTATGCTCTTCTTGACGGAGTTGAGGTGGACGATGATGCCGATAGTGAGAGTGATGACAAGTCGAATTCCAGGTCTGATTTCAGGCTTCATCGTCTTGGCGGCGACCGATTTTCAGTGGCAGGGGTAGATGATGATGTCCTTGCTATTTTCATGGCAGTTTTCTGCGACTGGTGGACAACCCTATGGTCGATAGTGTTGGCGGCGGTTGCAACAAACTTAGGGTTTATGGAGGCTGTTAGCGTTTATGAGAGTTTTGACTTATGGGCTCTTTTCTTGGGCTTCAACTGGTTTGACTCTTTTTGCAGTTGGACTAGTATTTCGGTGATTGCTAGTCCTATGGTGTGGGATTGGATGGATTGGGTCTTTATGACCCCTCGTCAGATCTTTTTTTGAATCAAGGGCTTATTCGACTCATGGGTTGTTACCCTTTAGCATGCTTCCCATGAGTCATGATTAGAATTTGTGAAAATAAATGTAATATAAACGATATTCAGAAGGTGGATGTAATTTTGATGGTTGAATTCTTAGGTGCAGTTAGGTTCTTAATTGTCATAGGGAGTAATTCTTATTGTCGCCCATAATGGAGATTTTATTCCTTGAACTGTTTGTTGAGTAATATATATGAGTGTTGCTGTTAGAAACTCCACATTTGCTCACTTGACCTCCTTGTGTTTTCAATTATATTATATATATGTCATCTTATACAATGACTATTAAGGATAATAATTTTCAAAGACATATTATATTTATATTTATTTTCTCTAAACTTTTCAATTCTATAAAATAATAAATTGCACGATTGTTATTTTTCTTATCTATTTTTATTTTTTTTATTTAACTACATACTGTAAAAGTAAAACTGAATCGGTCTCCTCTTTTCATTAGATAATCCCTTTATATAGGGTGACGATTACAATGGAAATATACATTACATCAGGTAAGTACTAATTCCCTAAATTACTATCGTCAGTTACTTTGACGTAGGCACATTAATGGTATTTTCCTTCAACACTCCCCCTTGTGCCAAGTCAAAAAACGAAGTGGTGCATGGATCGTTGCCTCATTAAAAACCTTGCCAAGTAACAAAACCCAATGGGATAAAATAAAACTTTGTCGAAGGGAAAAAGAGCACAACGCACCTTTAACCTTTGAGGATGACATGTGTGTATTAGACTCCCCCTGAAGTCTACACCTCCCCCTGATCCTTACATTAATCAAGGAGCTTTGAAAGCTTTCGCATTCCTATGTTTTTCACATGTTCCTCGAATATTGCTTTGGGTAATGATTTGGTAAACAAATCTGCCACAATTTCCTCAGACCTTACTTGATTCACCTCAATCTTGAGGAGAGCTTGTTGTTGCTGATTATAGAAAAACTTTGGCGATATGTGTTTTGTATTATCACCCTTGATATAACCTAGCTTCATCTGTTCGATGCAAGCTGCATTGTCTTCATAAATGCAGGTAGGCTCTTCAGTGGTAGTACTTAAACCACTAGTCCCTCGAATATGTGTAATGATGGGTCTCAACCATATACACTCATGAACCGCCTCATGTAGAGCTATGATCTCTGAGTGGTTCGAGGAGGTAGCCACAAGGGTTTGCTTGGTTGATCTCCAAGATATCGTCGTATTCCCAATGGTGAATACATAACCAGTTTGAGAACGACCTTTATGTTGGTCAGAGAGGTACCCAGCATTAGCAAACCCAATTAATACATTATTTGGGGTTTCAGTGTGGGGGGTGGTACATTCTCTATTGACATTTCCTTTAGGGATTACATTTTCATTTGTGTTCCCTTTTGCCTTTGTGTAGGGATAGAATAGACCCAAGTCAATGGTTCCTTTTAGGTATCGAAATATGTTCTTAATACCATTCCAATGACGCTGCGTTGGCGCTGAGCTAAATCTAGCTAACAAATTCACTGAGAATGCAATATCAGGTCGAGTACATTGAGCTAGGTACAATAATGCACCTATTGTACTCAAGTAGGGAATTTCGGCTCCCAATAGATCTTCGTCATCTTCCTTTGGGCGAAATGGATCTTTCTTTATATCCAAACTCCGACCGATCATGGAAGTGCTAACATGATGCGCTTTGTCCATGTTAAATCGCGTGAGTATCTTTTGGACATACGCAGACTGGTGGATAAGTATTCCACAAGCTCGGTGTTCTAGTTCAAGACCTAGACAAAACCGAGTTTTCCCAAGATCTTTCATCTCAAACTCGGATTTCAAATAGCTCGCGGTTTCTCTTATTTTATTAAGAGTACCTATTATGTTCATATATCATCGACATACACAGCTACAATTGCAAATCCGGAACTTGTTTTCTTTATGAATACGCAGGGGCATAGTTCATCATTCTTATATCCCTTCCCAATCAATTAGTCACTTAGACGGGTATACCACATCCGCCCGGATTGTTTCAATCCGTAAAGTGAGCGTTTCAATCTGATTGCAAACGTACTCCGTGGTTTAGAGTTACTTAATTTGGGCAGTGGAAGGCCATCAGGCACTTTCATATATATCTCTGAATCAAGATCCCCATAGAGATATGCTGTAACCACATCCATGAGCTGCATTTCCAATCATTCGGAAACTACCAAACTAACTAAGTAGCGGAACATTATAACGTCCATTACGGGAGAGTACGTCTCCTCATAGTCAATTCCAGGGCGTTGTGAGAAACCTTGCGCCACAAGGCGAGCCTTGTACCTTAGGACTTCATTCTTCTCATTACGCTTTCTGACAAAGACCCATTTATGTCCTACAGGCTTTACACCTGGTGGGGTTAGCACTACCGGACCAAATACCTGTCTCTTTGTCATAGAATCTAGTTCTGCCTGGATTGCTACTTTCCATTGAGGCCAATCTGCTCTTTGTTGACATTCTGCAACAAAGCGTGGTTCGATATCATCGTGTTCTATGATTCCTTGAGCAACATTGTATGCAAATACATCATCAATGTACATGGAAGATCTTTCCATCAACTCGTATGCCTCCTCATAATCCATTGAGATTTCTTTGTTCTCTGGAATCATTTCAAACATCGGAGCATCCTCCAGTATTGATTCATGGACATAACTATAGTCAGAGACAATCTCATGTGAGGGATTCTCTACATTGATGATTAATGGACCGAGTTGTGCCTTACTCGCCCTCTTTTTCCTTGGGTGAGTGTCAGTCGAACCAAGTGGCCTTCCCCTCTTCCTTTGGGAAGCCACGGCCTCAACCACACCTCCACTATGTGTGGTTGCAATGCCTCTATCTGCGGCATTGTGCCCCTGTTTGGGGACTTCTAACCTTGCAGGCACATTTGCAGCTGGTATATGTGATCTTGTCACTTTAGCAATCTCAGAAAATGTATCAGGCATCGAATCAGCTACGTTCTGAAGATTGATTATTCTTTTCACTTCACTTTCACATTGTGAAGTGCGGGGATCAAAATGAGACTGAGTGGGGACAGACCACGACAATTCCTGTCGTTCCCTTAGAAAATCCTTTTTCTTATCTCCCCCTAACGACGGGAAGACAGTCTCATCAAAGTGACAATCCTTAAATCTAGCGGTAAAGAGATCGCCTGTCAAAGGTTCCAAATAGCGGATAATAGTTGGGGATTCATATCCAACATAAATACCTAATCGTCTCTGATGACCCATTTTAGTGCGCTGTGGGGGCGCAATAGACACATATACTGCGCAACCAAATATGCGGAAGTGTGAAATATCAGGCTTATATCCAGTGACCAACTGGTACGCAGAAAATGGTTGGTTAGCATTGAGTCTGAAACAAATAAGTAAAGCTGCATGTAATATTGCATAACCCCAAGCAGATATAGGCATGTTGGTGCGCATAACCAGTGCCCTAGCCACCATCTGTAGCCTTTTGATGGTGGCCTCTGCGAGACCATTTTGTGTATGCACATGGGGTACAGGATGCTCTACATCGATCCCAATTGACATGCAATAATCATCAAATACTTTTGATGTGAACTCTCCAGCGTTATCAAGCCTTATAGACTTAATAGGGTGATCAGGGTGGTGAGCCCTTAAACGTATAATTTGTGCTAAGAGTTTTGCAAATGCAGCATTTCTTGTGGACAATAATGCGACATGTGACCAGCGTGTCGAAGCATCTACCAGAACCATAAAGTACTTGAATGGCCCGCATTCTGGATGGATAGGTCCACATATATCACCTTGTATCCTTTGTAAGAATGAAATATTTTGTTTCATATCTTTAGCATAGGAAGGTCTCGATCCTGTTTTTGCTAAAGAGCAGACTTTGCAAAATGAGTGATGTGCCTTTGAAATAGTCAATGAGGCAGAGGGACACAGCGCATCTGGTGCTTCAGAAGATAATAGATGTGTTGAAGTAGTACTACGACCGGCACTTTGCATTGTGTCGGATCTTTGTCCCATTTTATTTCTTCCTCGGAAGAATGGATGTCCGTGTGAGTTCTTTAAAACACGAACCGTCATGTCCCGACCAGGGTGTCCTAGTCGGTCATGCCAAAGCCTATATGCGTCATTGTCCCAAATTTCTTTGTTGGTGACAGCATAAGATTCGATAATCTGGATGGTAGTTAGATATAATCCATTATCTTGAAGCATTAGTTTCTCTAAAATGCGTTTTCTTCCGCATTCATAAGAAGTAATATTCAAATATTCAATTCCATTCTCACAGTAAGTTTGCAAATGATAATTGTTGGCACGAATATCTTTGAAACTTAATAAGGTTCGATTGCCTCTAGGTGCATATAGGGCGTTTGTGACTTTTATCATTGTGCCATTAGGCATAAAAAATGAGGCCTTTCCTCGCCCCTGTATTACTTGGGATGATCCCTCTAACATAGTCACAGATGTGTTATAAGGAATTAATTCAACAAATAATTGTCGATTCCTTAAGATAGTGTGAGTAGTGATCCCACTATCAGCTAAGCACTCTATTTCTCCTCGATACATTCCTACAATTAAATGGGATGGGATTATTATATAAAGTCGAAAAATATATCTCATATTCTTTAGAGTATGATATTCTTTTCATTCTAATAATATTTTTCTTTTATTTGCTAGATGTATTGCTTCACATCGTAATAGTGCTATTTTCGAACCATGTATATATATAGGGAACAAAATCGAATAAAATTCAATATTTTAGAATAAAATCCGAAATTTATTAATAAGCCAACAATAATCAAATCAAAGTCTTGGACATCAAAAAACAATTCAACAGGCCATTATTCAAATAAACTTTAAGACAAAAAAAAAAACCATAGTCTAATTAAAATTAGGCAGATCAATCAATGTCTGGAACATCCATAGACTGAGCAGGGTTCATGTTGCCATTGAAGTCTGCAATTGTGAGGTTGACATCAGTGTCACGCCTCCGTCTTCCATATAGTGAGCCTCTTGTTCTCTAGACTCCCTATACCTCTTGTAATTGGCTGCTACTTTGTTGCTTACCTGGCAGTTCTTGTACCAATGCTCAGTAGCTCCACACCTATAGCAAGATTCATTTCCAACTCTCTCCCTTTTGACTGCAGGGTTCTTGGGTGCCTTTTGCACCTTTGCCCTAGGACCACCATGGCCACTAGGACCAGCACCACCCTCTCTGCGCCATACGTTAGGAGGGCCTCCACGGCCCATCCTATGGCCCATACCACGGCCCATGGGTGCCTTGCCACGTGGTGTATTGTGCCCACGTGGGCAGGGCTCAGCACGTCCAACCCCCTTTTCTCGAGGGTTCTTTCCACCTTTTATCTTGCCATAGTTGACCTCAGAAATTTTCTTTGTCCCAACAGGTCTGGCATTAATGTTCAGAAGAACTTGATCATGTCGCTCTGCCACTTGCAACATATTGATCAGTTTGTTGAAAGTTGTGATATTTTTCTTGTCATACTCCAACCTATACTGGTTCGCTAGTATAAGAGCTGAAGTAGGAAAAGTGGAAAGAGTCTTCTGGATCATATCATCTTCTGTGAGTTCCTTGCCACAGAAATTAAGGCGTGCTTTAAGGCGTAACATTTCTTTGTTAAATTCATTAACCCTTTTGTAGTCAAGCAAGCGGATTTCATTCCACTGATCGGTCAGTTCTGGGAGTAAAGTGTCATGGATATTCCCAAAACATCCCTTCAGGGCATCCCACAGTTCTTTGGGTGATTTTAACTGAAGGTACTCCCAGCGTAAGCTGGAGTCAATATGTCGCCTCAGAAACATTAAGGCATTTGCTTTGACTTTTGCAGACGGTTCTGCGTCTTTAGTGTCGGTGGAGGGTTGGATAGTGAAAGTATAGTCTTTTGCAATAAATGCAGTTTCCACATCCGAAACCCAACGGTGGTACTCAATTCCTTCTGAGTCCAGTATTTCAAATTCGGGTCGAGTTGGATCAACCATCTACATAAACAAGAGTGAATAATATATTAATTATGTAGTCGTAAGACATCCAAAATAATTAATTGCCAAGAATGTGAATTGGATTTTGAGACCAGAATTCATAGTGGTCACACATTTTCGATGCTTTGTGAAAATACTGTATCACATGGTAAATTTGTGCTTATTTTATAACGCACATGAAATTTCTTTATCATGGCATTATACTCAACATAATATATGCGGAATAATTCAACATTTAACAAAAAAACATATAGCATGCTTGATAATTAATTAAAAAAAAAATAGCATACAATATTCGCATATAAAAACGATGTCATATTAATTTTGAAATAACATATAAATGAAAAATATTGCCTACATAAAATCTACCACTTATAAAATTTAATGCTTGATTTACCACACACACACACACACACACACACACACATATATATATATATATAAACATTTACGTAGGCAGTAAAAATACCAAATATACAATAAAATTTCACATTTACAATTAATTGCATTAAACAGTACTAGTGAACAGTAATTATTTATTTTACACTTCAGTAAGTTTTCAGAAAACTAACCTTAATTTACCAGAAATGGTAAATATTCGTTTTCTGTTCGCGGGTCGGGTCGAGGGAAAAAAACCGGGTCAGGTCGGGTCGCACAATCTCTGCCGACGAATTTTTTTTGTCGATAGAACTTCTGGAGGCAGTCTTTTCCCGACGAGTTGTCGTCGGTAGAAACGAGATCGAGTCTTTTGACTCGGGCTGCTGTGCTTCTGTTGCGGCGTGGCTCGGGTGTCGTCGAAGCGGCGATCAGAGGAGCAGACGCGTCGATGACGAGATCGGAGTCGTCGGCATCGAGACGAGCCGGAGTCGAGGCCGAGCGGCGATCGAAGCAGTGGGTGGTCCGATCGTTGGAAACGGAGCGTGAGGTGGTGGCGAGGCCGAGATCTGAGTGGTCCGATCGGGAGCGTCGTCGGAAGTTACTAACATAGTTGCTAAGGTAGTTACAAACTTAATAGTTACTAAGACAGTTACTAACATAGTTACACAAATAGTTATAAAATAAATAGTTACTAGCATAGTTTACTCATATGATAGTTAGTAATAAAAGATGATAGTTACTAAGATAGTTACTAAAAGATGATAGTTACTAACGTAGTTACACAGATAGTTACAAAATTGATAGTTACTAACATGGTTACACAGAATAATAACAAAATTGATAGTTACTAAGATAGTTACTACCATAATTACAAAGACATTTACAAAATTGATAGCTTCGAAGATAGTTACATAATTGATAGTTACTAAAAGATGATAGTTACTAAGATAGTTACTAACGTAGTTACACAGATAGTTACAAAATTGATAGTTACTTAGATAGTTACTAACATAGTTACACAGAATAGTAACAAAATTGATAGTTACTAAGATAGTTACTACCATAATTACAAAGACATTTACAAAATTGATAGCTTCTAAGATAGTTACGCAATTGATAGTTACTAAGATAGTTACTAACGTAGTTACACAGATAGTTACAAAATTGATAGTTACTTAGATAGTTACTAACATAGTTACACAGAATAGTAACAAAATTGATAGTTACTAAGATAGTTACTACCATAATTACAAAGACATTTACAAAATTGATAGCTTCTAAGATAGTTACACAATTGATAGTTACTAAGATACTTACTAATATAGTTACACAGAATAGATAGTTACTAAAATAGTTACTTAAGTAGTTACACAAATAGTTACAAAATTGATAATTACTAAGATAGTTACTAATGTAGTTACACAGATAGTTACAAGAATTGATAGTTACTAACATAGTTACCTAGAATAGTTTACTCAGATGACAGTTACTAAGATAGTTACTAAGGTAGCTATATAAAATAGTTTATTCAGATGATAGTTATTAAGATAGTTACTAAGGTAGTTACAAAATTGATAGTTACTAAGGTAGTTATACAGATAGTTGCAAAATTGATAGTTACTAACGTAGTTACAGAAATAGTTACAAAATTGATAATTATACATATAGTTACTAACATAGTTAAACAGAATAATTTACTCATATGATAGTTACTAAGGTTGTTCAAGTAACTATCCGAGTAACTATATGAATAACTATACAAGTAACTTGAATTGCATAACAATGATACATGTCCACCAATTAGCATATGCTCTATCAGTCATCAATTCTACAATGCCGAAGACACAACAATTACATTCCAAGAAAAAAAAGAGATGATCTTAATTTTTTCAAAGTAAATAAAGGAAGTGCTCAGAAAACAATGTCCCCCAACCACAAAACTTCTTATCGAAACCAAATGTACTACTGAATTGACAGAGGCATTTTCACAAACACATGGTGTGCACCATTACATTAATAACATGATGATCAAACAGAATATACAACCATAATTACTTCCGCGATTCTTCGACACAAGATTCTTAAGCAAATCTAATTCAAATCATACACACCAAAACAACAAACCATTTTCAGGTCGAGACTTGATCTCCGGCCGATTGAAGCTAGTAAGTTTGAGAAATAGTTACGGTGGTAATTGATCCTTCAAGTCTCTATGCCTCACCACCATTTTCATATTCGAGATTTCACTACTCCGGTAAGTACTCCCCTCGGACCCCTCGGACCTCATGCTCGGCGCGTACATCGGCACCGCTAGGGACGGCTGCGCCGCCACCGACTCGGCCGAACCCATTTCGGATCTCGATTCACGATCGTCGTCTTCGTTCTCCAAGGAGCTCGTCGTGCTGTAGAGATCGTGATCGCCCCACTTGATGTTGTTGAGGTTGATTCCGATGTGGTTTCCGTCGGGGTAGTTAAACTCGGGGTTGCGGTCGGAGTCGAACTCGACGGCGAGGAACAGCACGACGACGGGGATGTTGGTGAAGAGACCGAAGTACTGGCTGGCGAGGGAGATGAGTGGCGAGGTGGAGTTGGTGAAGACGAAGCAGAGAGAGAGAGAGAGTTTTGATCGGATCGATCATGTAAGAAATAACAAAAAAAAAAAACAAGAAAAGGGTATTATGGTCTCTAATGATACTAAAAATAGCCTTTTTTTATAATTTGGTGAAATAGAATAGACCTTTTTATGATAAACATATTAAAATAATGTTCTTATTTATAAAGTGAAAAACAAGGAGCTTTTTTTCTAATTTTCAAATGTGGATAGCCCTTTTTTTTTTGCAAAAAGAAAAAAAGTGAAAAAAAAAATTCAGGCAAGCAATAGAGGTTTAATGAGTGAATAAAAGGTAAAATAAGCAATTTATTATAATTTAAATGACCTAATATATTTAAGGGTATTTAAGAGAAAGTATAGTAAGCAAATATGTGAATTTAAAAGTCAAAAGGAGGTGTAGAGAGCATGAGATCTAAGATGAGCAAATTGTGAGGTCTCAATAGCAACACTCATATATATTGACTACTAATTAAAAAAAAAAAAAAAAAGTAGGAGAAGGGCATTTTAGTCCATGAATTGAATTTTTACATATTATTAGCAGGAGGCTTTGTTGTAACAAAGTTGAAAATGCTATAACCCAAAAAACAAAACTTGGGCATACTAACCATGAGACTAACGAACGTTGGAAATGTCAGTCTTAGCAGACAAGCGGGGAAGGCGATAGGTGAAACGTTTCTTTTTAGGAGGGTGATCGAGGTATCTGCAAATGCAAGCATATAGTTTGGCTCCTTCCTCAAGCTCAATTAATGTTTGGTGAAGAGGCAGCTTTAGTCTCACTCCAATTGAAGAAGAAAAGAAAAGGACTATCATTTTTATAAGGGATTGTAGTCACTCGATCTTTTGTTGAGCTAATGAAAAAAAACTGGCATTATACATAATTAAGATTTTGAGACAACATTCTTTTGAATTCATCATTTTATCTAAAAAACAATTGTCTTATCGTTGTTTCTTATTTTAATTTTTTTTAATTACCGAAAGAAGGGTTTTGAAATTGTCTGTTAGCAGTGTTTGATAATTAAGGCAAAGTCTGATGCAAGGCATGTCCTCCATTGCTGCTTAATTATACATGACATGATCTTCGTATAGTCGTCCAAGGACAAAAGGATTTAAGCCAGCCGACTGTGAAACTTTCAGGCTTGACCAATAACGAGTATGTCCCGATAATCACTGGTGAGAAAGATGATACTCGAGAACGTACGAAACAGCAGTTGGATCCGGCGAACTGAATCTAGAACTAGGAAACCCTAGTTTTCTTTGTATGACTGTCCAAAGCCCCACTCCAAAAACATTGAGTCCGATTGAATTCACCAATATATGGCACTTTACGTGCTTCTCTGTTGAATTGTTCTCCCAGACCCCAATAGTTTCGCTTTCTCCATATCTCTATCCGCTAAGTGCAAAAAGGAAAAGAAAAAAAAATGAAAGGACCAGATCATAGCTCTATGGTAGACGCTGCCAACATAGCAAAAACCTCTCCTTGACCTCCCATGGTGCAGCAAACTTGCAAGATATCAGCACTTGAGACTTCGAATTATCGGGTAAAATAACAAGCAGTGAACACTAGGTCTCATTAGGTGTTATAATGTGCCATTACTCATTATATATATTAGATGTTTTTGTAGAGGACTGTTAAAAGGTGGAATATCTACAACTAAAGCTCAACACTGCTACCACAACTACGACAACGTCAGTGTGAAACGTTTTCTTCAACTTCATTGCAATGTTTCGGCAGTTCGTATAAAACTTGAGAATTTGAATAATGTGTTCTGAACATAATACAAATTAATGGTTCAAAACTACCTTGAAAAGAAGTTGGTACGATACATTTCTGGTACCCTTGGAGAAACCGTATGCACAAGGAAGATATTCAAAACAAGATCACTGGCTCAGAAAATTTCTCCTCTTATAAAACTAACTGTAGAATACAGAAGGAACTGGATTCTTCTGACACTCCCTTTGTCATTGACGGAAATGTACAAGATGATGGAAAGGGACGGGGATGAGGGGTGAGGGGTGGTGGAGGCTTTTGTTTAAAAGTAGCAAATTCATACTTTACCCTCTTCCTCTCTGAGCAAGGTATGCCTTGTCTGCAGTGAGTAGGCGAGACTGGAATTCAGCCCATTCATTTTTGCACCTCGTTCTCACCTACATGACGACCGAGCAAGAACATAAAATATTCAATACAACCATGTATGACAATCTGTATCAGATTAAAAGACGGTGAGGGAGAATGTGTAACGAGATCTTCATATACCATGTCACGTACCGATTCCCAGGGAGCTTTCCCATCCTCAGCCTGTCCCTGAAAATTGATGATGGTATACAAATTTATCAAGACCCAAGCTTATTATGGAAAGGGAAGGTGTTTAGCTTATCTATCAAACAATATGCATTTACATTTATCAAGACAACAACAGAAAAGAGTTGCTATAACATGTAGTATTAACTAACTTTCATCACATGATATGAACACCTAGACAGAGATATCCGTTTTTATGCCCTATATGCAACATTAGTAGAGAACATGGCCAACCTAATTTACACCTAAACACATACATTGACCCTTTATGTTATTGGGATATTCTAATGCAAACCAGGGGAAGATGCATATGCATAGCATAGGCATACGTCTCTATGCATCATAAGCATATAACAATGAGGTCTATAGATATAATATATGTATCGGCTACATTGGAAGGGATCAAACCCTGGACCTTACTTATCGTAACCCACTTTTCACCCTTATACATTAAATCCGACCGGAGATCAAATCTTAAAAATAATGCGAAACTAGAGTGCACACGACAGATGACTCACCTGGCTCCCAAGGGAAGGAATCACTTGATGAACAATCCATTGTGAATCAACTACGCCAATCTTTTCATATGCAGGCTAGTGAGACAAATAAGAATGGAAAACAAAAGTATTAGGGTTTCTCAAAGGTCTCTACCTCAGTTAGCAGTAGCGTGCAACATTTGAACAGTGTAGGGTAACACGTACAAATTAAGACAGATAGCAAAGATTGTTGCCTTTCTGATAATCCACAGGCAGAAAACTACTGCATTTCATAAACAAATGAATGCCAAAATCTCCAAAGGTGATAGTTTTTCTTATGAAAGAAACTATTATTGTCCACTTACCCTATACATACATGGGTGATCTCTTTCAATTCAAGTATGGAAAACTAATCAAAAGTTGCATAAGAAATAAAACAACAAATATATTTAGTATCAATGATTTAAACTAGAACTGGGTTGCAATTGTTTTCGAGTTCCTTGGTATTGTCAGGTGCGGTTCAATAATACTGCCCTACAGTCAAAACATTGTTTCTTGGGTTTTAGGAAACTCCACTGCAAATAAAAAATAAAGTAAAGCTGTGAAATTTCATGCAAGAATATCTCTTGAAAGACTAAACCTTCAATTTGTTCGCTTTAATATTTCCATGTTTTAAATAATTATGCAGCAACCAGAGCATTTTGAATGAAACAGATCATTTTGCCAAGCCTTTACTACTGTGCCAGCTAAATCTTCCAATGGAGGCTTAAACGTAAGTAATTCAAAGATAACCAACAATACAAGGCAAAACAGAAGTAAAATCCTAATGAAGACGTACAGAAAAATATGAACAATGACTCACAAAAAACTGCTAACCTCTACACATCTTCGGAGAGCAAAATCCAATCCCCATCCATGCACCAAATCATTCTACAAGTATCATAAAAGCATTTCATTACCAATTGTGCATAGTGTTACAAAAGAAATAGCAAAAATCATTCAACAAAAAATATAAGTTAAGTTGAAGTTCTCAAGTATGAATAGCAGCCTGGCCAGGAAATCCTAACAGCATAGTATACCTGAATCATGTGCCAGACACACCGCCAGGCTTCCCGGGAAAAGACAGGAGCCATTATTTCCACGAACCTGAAAGATGCTCAGATTAGAATAAAGCAGAAATGCAAAATTTCGGGCTGGTCATCTAACAAATCTTAATTCAAACTTAATTTCCTCTTGCAATATTTATAATGGAATAAAGCTAAAATTTAAAAACTTCAATGGAAACTATTGTGTCAGTGAGATATATCCACTTTCTTAAAGCAGGAAACATTGATCAACATAAAAGCATGAGTACCAACACTAATGTGCATACATAAGCACACACAAACAATGCTATGAGAGAGAGAGAGAGAGAGAGAGCATACGCTGCACAAGGGGGCAGATGTGGATCACTACACCAGCCCGGTTTCTCTTCTGTATCCCTGTTTATCAATCCAGACACAAGAAACGGTGAAAACTGATTTCCACAACATGACAGATCGATTTCTAGCCCTATAATCAACAAGTGTCCTGTATTAGAGGAACAGATTGAGTATGAAAGTAGAAAGAGTACTTGTGGGCTTCTCTGTCACCTCTCCTCTTTGTCATCTCCCATGTCAGCCCATTATTGGGCTCAAGACCAGGTTGAGAGATTTCCAAACCATATTTCTTAGCCACGTCAATATACCTGCGGAATCACATGGATCAATGGGAGAATGAGGTACAAGAGATATGATTATATAACCAGAATGATAAAGAAAACCAATGAAAGACCAGAAAATATGATCAATGAAAGAGAAACTTACTTCTCCGCATCGAAGTGTTCTACTCCTAAATCTTCATCCCAAATGAATATATAATCATAAGCTGACACGACATCAGGATGCAGAAATCTTTTTGCATACCACCTGTGATACATTGAAAAATATCGGATGAAACAGGCTGCGACAAGTTGACTCTTCATATATAAGAATGCTGGACAAGAATGAAGACTTCAACTATGTCTTAAAAGCTTGATCATCAGTGAAAGCTACTCATATCAGTCATATGATATTTTTACACTATGAAAGGCACCAATACTTACCATTTTGCTTGTCTCTTTGCACTAACATGAATTGCTTTCTTCGACCACTCAAATTCGTCCCATTCACTAGTCCGGCCATCATAGTGAAAAAGCAAGATTGTGAAATCGTCGGAGAACTACCAAAATGTAAGAATTAACCTCAGCATTGCAGAACAGCAATTCAAAAATTTTAAAAAGAAAATGAAATACAAAGAATGCCATATTTTAAAACCTTTTTAACTGCCGCATCAATATTTTTCTTCTGATTAATACCAACAGTAAATGTAACTAAATACTTTGGCTTCTTTTTTAGATCCTGCAGATTCAAAAGTAGTATGGTAAGATATTTTCACAACCCTAAATAATAAAGGAGCATGGACAATAGCTTAAAGCCTCAAAAGTATAGAGGAACTGTTATTCTATATTTGTCAGCAGGTCATACAGGCAATATATGTCCAGAGAGACACCATTTGGCTAAAACTACAACCATCACCTCCAACCATATTATTCAAACTTCCAGTGACCCCTTTCCACTTCCAAAGTATAAAACTAATGAGACCTATTTTTTTCTGACAATTCAGACAATACTTTTTGGATACAATGTATGCTGGTACGTTCATTAAAACTATATATCATACCTCACTTGGTTCACCCCATAATCTGCGCATGTACAAATCAGTTTGTGGAACAATAATTCCCGGAGGTAGTGTTTCAGCACCAGCAGGATTTGTTGGGACATAAATCTGTTATCAAATGTACAAACAACAGTAATCATAAGTCGAACAGAAATTTAGCTGGCACTAACAGTAAGAGAAAAAACATTCAGGATCATATAGACAAATTTGATGTCACCACTCATGTTAATGTAAGTTCTAAAAAGAAATGAGAAGGAGGCATATTGATCAGACAACTGCATATATGACCATGCATTGAGAAAAACAAAATACAGGGATACATTTAAGATAGAGAAGAATTAGAAAAACTCATAAAACAGAGCTATGAAAAATTGGGTGTAATATATGAAGGGCTTATTAACCAATTCCACCTAATAAAGACTAAAACTTTTTGCTGGAAATCCAATTACAACATTACTTTTTCCAACATTTCTAAATTACACAGAACACTGTCCAAGCTTCAAGAGAACACTGTCCATGCATCAAGTTGAATCTTTATAATAACATTCTTTTACAACTGTACAATGAGCCATTGGTATTCGAAGTTGAACAAAATGAAAAGTCAACTATGAGAACCCAATATTCAGACAGTAACAATGATCAGTACCTTAGGAACACCCTCTGATCCTTCATCCTCAAGACTCTTGTTTGTGTTAGCTGTTCTACGCATGGCAAAGTGTACATCAAAAGATGGAAGTGAAAACCTAATCTGCGAAAAATTCCAACACATTTATATAATCTATACAAGCATAATCCTAATTCAACAAAAACAAACCATTCTAGTAGAAAGCCCTAATAAAATTACCTTTCCTAGAAAAGCATTCTGCAATGATACACCAAAGGCAAATCCAAAGAGAACTCCTACGGTCGTATAGAAAATAACCCTGGCACTGTCATTTGGTTTTTTAATTCCACTGTAAAAAACCAAAATTTAGCAATCAAACAAAGCAACAAGAGAGCAGCATATCAAATTGTAAAAAATTAGTACCTGCGGTTTACAGTGTCCATTATTTATGTTGCCTCTGAGACACTCAACTCAAAAAAAGCTCATTCAGCAACTTGTTATATTGCATTCTTCAATCTCCTCCCAAAATCACGTCAAACTTTCACACTCCTAATAATCGACACGAAAATCACAACCCACAATCAATATCTGACGATGTCATCCCAATCCTCGTGTGACATTCTTCGAAAATCAAATACAATTGAAGCAGAATACATGATCGAACGTACTAAAACGAATGGGAATCAAAGAAAGCGACGAAATTGAATAATATTCACAGGAAGGTTTCTAGGGTTTGAAACTTACGCGCGTGGACGATCGATCGTACCGGGGGAGGGAGAGTGTCACGGCTATAAGGAATTTTAGAATAGAGTTTAGTTTGATATAGAATTCTAAACAGTATGCTATGGTTTTTTTTCCCTGAGACTCGAGAGCTTTTGGCTCCAATTTTTCTGTGTGACGAAAATGCCCCACGTTCTGCACTTTGAAACGTATCGGACTCTGCAGTTTATGGTATTTACCTGTGAGAGGACCCGTCCCGGAAATTTCCCTCGGAAACTTCCGAAACAGCTCCTAAGTAACTTAAAACCAAACTAAAATTTCTTTGTTCCCAAACCGCCAACACCCGCCCACTGGGAACAAAGTTCGACCAATTCTTTGGTCGTTAATTAATTTAATTTTTTTTTTTTTATTTATAAAATTTTCTTTCTCTCTTTTCTTTGAAATGCCTCAAACTAATGAGAACAACAACAAAAATACTCGGTTCCAAAAAGCAACAAAAAGGCTAGAGAGAAAAGGAATATCAGGAGAGAAACTTAGCAAGGGGACTCTAATGCAGGTGTGCTATCTCCGCCTCTCCCCCCACCATTCACGGCAGCTGATCCTCTGTCCTAAATCCCATATCCCCTTCTTTGTCCCCCTATTGAGTTTTGATACTTGGCAATTATTGCCTACTCAGCTTAACAGCTCCTAACCCCGTTTAACAGTTCCTAACTCATCTCTAACTCTAAATGCCAAATCCTCAAGCCAACCACTGATCGTCGTAAAAGTAGACCTCATATCCATCCCAAAAGGATCAACCGGCAACCTATCAAGTATATCATCAACAGAAGGCTCACAATAGCCACCCAACTCACCCTTGTAATGGGTACTCTTCTTCAAATCTGAACTCGAACTCGATGCATCACCATCCAAACTCTTCTCTTTACATTGATCCCTCACATACCCATTAGAGCACCAAACAGAAGAACCCAGACTATGCTCTGGGGAAAGATACTTAGGCCAAACAGAGCCACGAGACAGATTCAAAGCCATCCTATATCCCACAATACACAGCTAGGAATCACAAAAACCAAAACCCAGAACAGAAACAACAAATCCCCTCAAATATTCTAAGTACCAAAATCATAAAAATCCAAACTTGGGTGAAACTGAATCAATGCAGCCCTCAATTTTTCTAAGTAGCAAAAGCGTAAAAATCCCAACTTGGGGGTGGAATTGAATCAAAGCAGAAGCCCTTAATATTTCGAAGCCTCAACCCTCAAGCATCATAAAAATCCAAACTTGGGGAGGAATTGAATCAATGCAACAGTGTCCAATTCAGAGAAGCAATTCTAATATAAAAGGGATTGAGAGAACTATACCGAAATTTGCGAGGAAAGCCAAATCAACCAACCAACTAGCGCAATCAGAATTTTTTTGGAAGGTGAAGAAGAGTTTTTGGGTTCCAAAATTAATAGGGTCGCAGAGAGAGAGAAAAAGAAAAAGGCAAAATTACTGTTTTGGTCACTGATTTTTGTCAAGAACGACAGTTTGGTCACTATCGAATTTCAAATATCAAAATGGTCACTCAAATTAATGTTTCATTATCAATTTGGTCATTAGAGGTCAAACGACCGTTAATTATAGGATATTCTTCGAATATTCCGTTTCTTACCAGGGGTATTATGGTCACTGAAGTATATTGGCGCCATTTCACAAATTACCCGCAAAGTATACGGTATTCTCTCGAGTTCACTTGAAAATGAAACCCTTGCAAACTCCTCTATGCAGCACTTGAGCTCTCCTTTGATTTTGCTGAAGCCATAATTTTCCTGGTGAGGGAAATGAGATGGTTTTCTTCTTTAGCCTCTAGGGTCTCACCTGCACTCAGAAGCCAAAGGCAAACCAAACCCAGGAAGCCTCTGCTGCCGCCTTGTGCTCCCCACAAAGGTAATCACTTTGAGCTTCAAACCAATTTCATTTCAGCTAAGCATCTCAATTCTCCTGTAATCGATCACCTCTACATTTCTCGAATTCTTTCTAGAAAGGACTGGTTTTTGTTACTTGACCACGAGTTGAATGCCAGGAGGGTTGTTCTGAATCCTCAGTCTGTTGCTAGTGTGTTGCAAAACCAAGAAAACCCATTGCACCCTTTGAAGTTTTCGATATGGGTTTCGAATATTGATCCTTTGTTCTTAAAGAATCGATCGGTTCGGGGTGTTTTAGCCAACACCCTTTTCAGGAATGGCCCGGTTGTGTTGTCTGTTGATTTGCTTAAAGATGTTAAGAACTCAGGTTTGAAGGTTACTGAAGATTTGCTTTGCATTTTGATTGGTAGTTGGGGGAGGTTGGGTTTGGCAAACTATTGTGCTGAGGTTTTTGGGCAGATTTCATTTCTGGGTCTTACTGTTAGTACTAGGTTGTATAATGCTGTGATCGATGCTTTAGTTAAGTCCAATTCACTTGACTTAGCTTATTTGAAGTTCCAACAAATGCCGGCAGATAATTGGCTTATTGTCTGTCATCCACTTGATGTGGTGAAGAAAAGATTCCAGGTAGATCTTTTGACATCCTGAACCCCAATCCCGTACTACAATTATTCATCTGGAATTACTGGCATACAGAGATCTTTCCCTAAGAATATGAGGAATGAAGATTTGAATTATTATACTTATATAGTAGTTATATGTGTGATAATGCAATGATACAAAACTTTTTTTTTGGGTTGTTGCAGATTGAAGGACTACAGAGGCACCCAAGATATGGAGCACGAGTAGAGCACCGTGCCTACAGCAATATGGTTGATGCCTTGCGACGAATAGTGCAGAAAGAAGGCTGGGCTGGTCTTTATAAAGGAATAGTCCCATCAACTGTCAAAGCTGCTCCTGCTGGTGCAGTGACATTTGTGGCTTATGAATATACATCAGACTGGTTAGAGTCTAGATTAACTTGAATCTAACCATTCTACTCTCTGCAAAAATTAATTTAGGGATGATGTGATTCTTTTTGTCAGTGGAAATGTTACAGACCCTCTTCTTGAAAGAAAGGAAAAGGGCACATTGTTTGGTCACACGGTCACACCTCTACAGGCTCTAAGATTGTAAGCAGATAGCAAAATGGTTGAGATGTAAACCATCTTAAATTTTTGTAACAACAGTTGGACTCGTAATTGAAGTTTTAACTCTCCAGAAAGAAATGGCTACTACAGTATCCTCTACAGAAAGAAGTGGCTACTACAGTATCTGCACTCGACGGCATTGAAAGAGCAAAAATGTACATGTAGAAAACAGAGCACTTTCCCATCATCAGAACGAGCTCATAATGTATCATAATCTGGAATTGGCTTCTCTACTTGGATTTTTTGTGCTTGGATTTGCTTGGATTCCTTACATCCATTGGATTGAGTAAAGATGATGCAACCAACTTATAACCTATGTCATCTTTACTCAATCCAATGGTTGTAAGGATCCAAGCAAATCCAAACACAAAAAATCCAAGCAGAGAAGCCGGATCCATCATAATCTACGTTCGTGGACGGAAAGATTTTGTAATTTCACATAAAGAAACAGAGTAGCATATCTTGTGTCCAACTCAAAAGCCTCAACGACTTTTTGGCTGACTTGGAAACCAAGTATTAGCTACAAAAAATGCTACATTTTTCAAACTGCAGAAAATACAGAATTCTCTAATAAGACTTTCTATGAGTCCCTATATATATCCTCAATTCATTATTCAAAACAGTAAGTCAGTAGTCCACAACAGGAAACCATAAGCTCTGTGTCTTTCAAGGATTCCTATTCTGTTTACTGGTATCCTGAGGAGGCAGTGACACAAACTGCACAATCCTCCTAGGCTACATCAACCCGAAATTTGTCTGCGATTTTGTGCACCTCCATGGGGCCATTGTGATCCTCAGCCTTGCCCTGATGCAGTAGTATAATGTGCCGTAGCTGGGCCACGTTCAGTGTCCCCGGAGGAGCTACTCTATCCTCAAACCTACCGGAATCCGGCTTCGTATCCCTCAGCTTCGGTAGCGGCCTCTTATACTTGTCCACCACATGTGCCTGTTTAACATATTACACATTAATTGCAAAATTTACACAATTTGAGCAAGTGACGTCATATAGTTCATACTGACCTCACCCATTTCCGGTTTGCCTCCGGGCTTTGATTTGATCCTCCCCACCATCTGATTGAGCATCGAATCGAACTTGGGGTCGCGTTCTCCTAGGAGATTCGATCAAAAATGTGGGTTAGCTGAACAATGAATAAAGGCGAAAGCTTTACATACCGGAACCGAAATCCTCGGCGGGTTTGGTGACGACGGTCTTGGGTGTTGACGACGTCGTTTCGATGGGTCGGGCTTTCCCGGCTGCTCGGCGAAGTGCCTGGTCCATTGAGAGGTGGGTGCGCGTGGTGGTGGGCACAATTTCTATTTTGTTTAATTATTGAAATACCCCTTATTTATTTCTTTTAGGGTTTTTAAATTGATCAAGGCTTAAAATGACATATATACCCTTAACACTTTGGCACATGTAGTGAACATCGACGGCACATGACATATTTTAACGTCTCAGTTCACGGAGTGACCATTTTGATATACTTTTGCATAACTTGAGTGACCATTTTGATATTTGAAATTCGATAGTGACCAAACTGTCGTTTTTGACAAAGATCAGTGACCAAAACAGTAATTTTACCAAAGAAAAATAACAAAATGGAATATTCCCTAATATTCTTAGAATATTCTTAGTTCTGGAATTATCCTCTCGTTTCTGGAAATTTCAGAAATCTCTCCCCGATTTTACGTCATAACTTTTTCCTACGACGTCCGTTTCGCGTGTGCCGCGTGTCTACAAACTCGTATCATCGCGCTCTACAACTTTCATGAAGAAAACTTTTCAAAAATTATAACGGATCACCAAGTCAACTTTCCCTCCCATTAAAACTTAAAATATTTTCAAATTTAATCTTCGAACATACTTCCAATTACTCGTAATTCATGCTTTTAGTAATTTACGAGAAACTTATATAATTAACACAATTAAAATCGGGTTCGGGATGTGACAACCTGTGCGCGTTAGGAGTGAGCATAATATGCTATTTGTTGATGAGTTTGAAGAGCGTAGTGTTCTCATGAAGAATGAAGTGAAAATCTTGATAATTTCTCGTGTGCCTCATCACATACTGGAGATTCGAGAATAATAAATATTGTTGTTTGATGTAACAGGAAAATAAATATTTCTTACGAAGGAAATAAAGGAGCTAGGAAATTAAAATAAAAACCCTCTATGTTTGATGAGATTCATTACAAAATGGAATTTTTGAGCAATGAATACATTATATTTTTAAGTAAAAAAGAATTATTTCCTTCATTGAAATTCATTACCTTGGTAGCCTTTCCTCTCCCCTCTTGGTAGAGGTAGAAATGGTATTTGCATATTAGGCTTTACTTGTGCTAAACGTGGGAAATCAACACTTCTTCTAGGTTTTCAACTACATTTGTTACTGTTTTACCCTTCTCATATAAATGCAATATGTTATCACTTATATGAAGAGAGAGGAAATTGGAGGTTTATAAAAACCAGTTACATAAGTCAAATTGGTTTAATTAATACTAACTTTTCTGCACAGGCGATGCTCATAGGAAATGGCCGCGCTCGCGCTTGCGCTTATTTGTTTTTTAGGAAATACGATGATCATATACAATGGACCCTCTCTTGTTGTGTTTTTTAAAATGTCCCTCAAGAAAGTGTTTTTATAAAGATATTGCAAATTAACTATCTCTCACCGCATGCAAAAATATAAGGTTGTACCAAAACATACATCGATATTAAAAAATATAAAGATCTTGCAGAGAAAGCACTTGGTGCATTGGTGCCAGTCACATAAAACAGTGTCCAAATACAGTAAATTTGGCTCAATAGAGCAATCCTGATATGATAATTCTATTTCACTTTCAAACAGCAAATGAATTTGAATATTGTGAATTGCTTCCAGAGACATGAAGCGTTGGCTGAGATTTTTTAGGTCTATGATTGGAATAACTTCCATCAGAGCACATAAACCGAAGTCCCATTCCCATCAGAACTCTATCTCTAAACTCTAACAATCTCTAGTTTGCCAGTCACTGCTCACCACAATCATCCTGGTCCTCACAGCCAAAGAAAAACAAATATCAGCAAGAGTTAAACATGAACATAACTCCCATGTTGTGTTTAGATCACAAATTCCAAGCAAAAAAAAATTAAGAAAAATAATTCCATAATATGACCCTTTAACTATTAAAAAGCATAACAATAAGGAAAAAGAAAGTAACTTAGAGAATTTTGACTTTCAAAATCAAGGGATACAATCAGAAACAATATTGAGAGATGCCTTCAGACCATCCATTAGTTTACCATTTTAATACAACCCTAGGTGAAAGACAGTAAATGACTAAATAACCTTCAAATGGTACATTGGAACACCATATGTTACACATCAACTGTAAAACCATATGGTAATCTAAGAATGAAAGGAGAAAGAGTTTCCTACCTCCAAAGAGATTTGAGAGATTTTGGTAGACGGGTGAGTTTGTACATCTCATTGAAGTCTTCGCTTTGATGCCCATCTCCATGCATATTTCTGCTTTCTCAAGCGGCAAGACTACAACTCATTGAATATGTTGTTCAGAGTCAGTTGATTTATGGTTTCCAAGTTTATTTCTGGCCTCAGTCCCTTCTTAAACTGGTGCAGAAATGAATTCGTAATTTTTTTTTGGAGTGGTGATCCATTGAAGGGAGATGTTGTTCTGGTTTCTTGGGACAAAGTGTGTATGCCTAAGGAGTGTGGGGGTCTAAACCTACATAATCTTCTAGTTTTGAATGATGCTTTGCTTCTAAAGCAAGGGTGGGCGATTGTATCAAGGTCCTCCCAATTTGCTGTTTTTCTTCATGATAGATTTCTCCTACCTGGTTTGGTTCCATGTGCTTATTATAAGAAATCTTTTGTTTGGTCGGGTTTGAAGAGAGTTTGACATTTGTTTTTGTCAAAACTTCGATGGATAGTTGGGGATGGCAAGCAAAATCAGGCTATGGAGTGATAATTGGATGGGGGATGTTTTAGGGTCGGGGAGACTTTTAACTTGGATGCAGAAACATGGGAGCACTTGGATAGTAATCTGAGTGAGTACATTTCGCATGTGAAGTGGAATTTGCCATATTTATTTGTTCAAATGTTTCCACAAGCGATTATGAATCTCATATCTATTATTCTTCCTTTGGAGCCAATTGAAGACAATGTTGTCTGGGCTGACTCATCTTCTGGTACCTTAACAGCTTGTAAGGCTTATGGGGCTTTGCGTATTAATTATCCAAGAGTGGATTGGAGCTCTCTAATTTGGATGTCTTCTCCAGCCCCGTAAAAGCCTATGCCCTTGGAATGTGATGTATGAGAGAATTTTGATTGATGATAGGTTGCAAAGAAGGGGTGTCATGCTATGTTCAAAATGCATTCTTTGTGGAGTTGGTTGTGAAACTAGGAGTCACCTCTTTTGGGATTGTGTTGTTGTCTCTAGTCTATGGCAGTTGATATTTCAGTTATTCAATATTCATGATCCTATACAGCTATCTTTGCATGAGTTATTCTCAGAGATTGTCATGTCTAGGCTCTCAAAATCTTCCAAGTTGTTGTGGTGTATCACCGTTTACAACTTACTATGGTGTATTTGGTCCGAACCTAACCGCTTGAAGCATGATAAAGGTAATTAATCTTTTCTAAGATTCCAACATTTCTTTTTGATCACTTTGAAAGAATCAGCTAGCCTCATGTTTACTCCTTCCCCTTCTCATTCAACCACTCCCATGTTTATGTTCTTAGGCCTTTCTCAGCTTAGACCTGCTGCTCACAATTATCGGGTGGTAGTTTGGAGGCCCTCGGCTTATCCTTGGATTAAGTTTAATACATATGGCTCTTTTAGAGACCCTGATCATGCAGGTTATGGTGGTATTGCAAGGGACCATAATTGGCGTTTCTTGCACGCTTTTGCTAGTAGGGCTCAAGTTCTGAGTGCGTTAGATCCCGAGGTACTGGCCTTCTTGGAAGCAATTCGCATTGCTAAGCTTCGAGACTGACATTATTTATGGATAGAGACGGACTCGATGATTGTAGAACACTGTTTTCATACACCTTCTTTGATTGTTTGGAGACTGCGCACTCAGTGGTTGAATGATTTGTCCCTTGTTCAAAATTCTCAGTTCCGGGTTACACACACCTTCCGTGAAGAAAATTCCCCAGCAGACAGGTTTACGAATTTTGGTGCATTTTCAATTGGTTCACATTCTTGAGATGTGCTTCCTCAATTTTGAGCTCCCACTTATAGACGTGACCTTACTTCATTACCTACTTTCAAATGTAGGTATCATTGATTTGGTTCCTATGCTTCATAGTTTTCTTTTATGTTGGTATATTTTATTTATGGCTTCCATGCTGGCTTCCTAGTTTGGTCTATGTTAAGTCTTTGTTAGATTATTCATGGGTGTTGTTTGGTTATTTCTGGATTGTGGTTTTGGTATCATCCTCCACCTCTTCTATACTATTTTCTCTTTATCAATAAATTTTCGGGTAGGGCGAGAATCAAGCCATATTCCCGCTTAAAAAACAAAATGTCACCAAATTAGTTTGAAAAACAGAAAGGAATAAAAAGGAAAAGGAAAAGGAAAAAACAATACAAACAAAATCATAAGCAGTGGTTCACATCTTATGATGCCTCATTTCAATATTTTAAGGGAGAAACAAAGGCAACTTTTCAGACCAAAATTGACAACTAATGTGGTAAAAATGCTCACTTTTATTGCAACCCCAAACAATAGTTACCATAGCATATAACACATCAACTAAGCTTAAACATTGATTATACAGCCAAGGAAAAAAAGAACTTGTCATCAGACCCGAATTGAACTCTTGACTTTGACTCCAAAAGCATTGGTGTATAATGCTCACTAAAAGGAATATGCATGTCGATATATACTCTACAAATACCAAGGATATACTTCTAAAAGAATGAAATTCCAAATATGAACCAAAATCGAAATAAAACATTCGGTATGCATTTATCCATAGAGACAAAATATGTAGAAGTCAAAACGAGAGTAAACTGCATTTAGTGAAAAATGGGTAAAATAAAGCATGGATCAAATATAAGAAAGTCATCAAAATACATCAAATAGAAACTATGTCTAACCTTGACCAAAAAGACAATAAAGAAATTATGTCTAATACCACCAAACACCAGAATTGGAGACAGAGGGCAATCAAGGAAAGAGCATTAGCTCACTTTAGAGTGTTAATGACTGAATTGATAATTTAAAAAATGAATCACGTAACTTGTGAAAAAATTTATTCAATACTAACATTAAGAGGGCTAATTCAATGAACTCAACACATTATAACACCCACAATTGACAATCACATGATCATAACCCATAAACAGACATTGAAATCAACTGAAAATTTGCAAATCAAACACATAAGATCATAAGATCCCAATCCAAACCCTTACTTAATGATATCAAAGATCATAAGATCTCAATCCAAACCCAATTCCCCACATACTGATATCCCTATAATCCTTATTTACTGAGAAACAAATACATAAGATGAAGAGAATTGAAAACTGCACCCACCATTTTTGTTGGAGATTAACCATTGTGTCGGTGAACTGTAAGAAGAAAAGGCGATCGAGGCTGGGAGTCAAGCCATAGAGGCATCGAGAATGAATTTTGCGTAGCAATTTTTGGTTTCAGTGGGAGAACGTCAAACCGGTTGCGTGGGTCTCGCGGATAAATCCTCACAATTGTCCAGAACATTTCTGCTTTAACCATGTTTTATTTACTGAATTTACTGTGGACTTATATAAAAGGAAAGACATTACAAGCATCAGCTGTTTGACAATTCTATGAGGAGAATTTATTTGATTAATAGAGATAGAGACGGCCACCTAGCTGCCTCTAAGCCGTTCTTATTTCACCATAGTCGCACGAATTAGCTAGGAGTTTGGGAACAAGTCAGCCACTTAGCCAATGCCTAGGCGGTCTGGGTGGTCTACAAATTAGGCGGTCTCACATTCTCGACTCAAACCTAAAGGGCTAAAACTGGATGAGACGGTCTGCGCCTCTCTCCTTCTCTCTTCTCATTTGATGGGGGTATGGTTTCATTCATTTTGTAATTTGGGTTTTTTGACTTTATGTTGCAGCTAAAGTAAGAGAATAGAGAGAGGATATCGTGGATGAGCGGCGTTGAGAGAGAAGGAGAATGTGTATGGTTAAAAGTAGAACTCCCTCCTACTTTGCTATCTTCTGCTATAACCGGATGACTTTCACTACTGTCGGTGGTCAATCTTGCACCCCCGCCGTCATCCAACCATAAAATGGGTGTGGGCAATTATAAAATAAGGGAATACATAGAGGAGCAAGAGTTGAAGTTTTTCGAGACGACAATGATGGTATCATGGCTACATAGACCACCAGATTGACATGCCTGTTAGAACCAATCAATATAGAGCATACAAACAGTTTTTATATATAATTAAATACTATTAATTCTACTAACAACAATCAAACAAACTAAAATCAACAACGAAATTGAATAAGAAATTTACTGACTTGATCAGATTGAGGCCTGCTTAGCAGTGTCCTTAGACAGAAATTCGTCCCCACTTGTGCTGTAGTTTCAGACGTCTATCTAGAGGATTCAACAATCTAAACAAGTTCTTGCACAAGAACTTGTTTCTGGCGAATTTACTTTGTGTTTCTCTGAAGAACAGAAGAAGAAGAAGAGGAGAAAAATGTTTTCTAAACAACAAACACCAACTACGTATATATAATAGTCAAAACGAAAATATATATGTCTGATCGAACAGTTTTAACTGTTCCGAATAGTTGTAACTGTTCCTCAGATAATATCAATTTCAATTTTCAAAAATAAAATAAAATATTTTCGAATTTAATTAACAGAGCCCAAGAGCCCAAGGCCCATCTTTTGATTATTTAAATATATATTTATATTTATGTGCAATTCCATTGAAAATCCAATAGAAAAGCCCACAAGCTCATTTTCTCACACTTCACCCATTTAATAAACTAAATGTGTTAGTTCTTATAAATGCAAAAACTCTTTCTACTTCTTCAATGTGGGACTAAAGTCCCACAAGTTGCCATTATTCAACTTTCATGAACGGCGTACGTAGATGCTAGCCGACGTGGTGATTTAGTGGGTTGAGTCTCTGAGCTCTCTCTTTTATTCCTAACTTCTTAGTTGGGCTGGGACTATTGCTGAATTTTATTGCAGGATGACAAGGAAAGATCCTTAACGAACCTTAAATTGGATTTCGGCTCTTATCAGTGAAACGTATACCAATGGGTCTAAGATCTGAAGTCAATTTGAGTTTTTTTTTTTTTGGGTTTGGAATGTTCATTTTCTTTCTAGTTGAGTAGTGTCCATCTTTTTGGACATTGGTTTTGATGAGGTTGATTTGTTTCAATTCTTAGTTTGTTTGAATAATCGATTTATCATTCATGTTTAGTTTGTTTAGCGTAGACTGTATATGAGTTGGCTTGTCGACTCTCACGTTCGAACCTTGTGAATTCTAATAATGGAACATTCTCATTTTCCTTAAAAAATCATACCATAGAACATCTCTAAGGATATACGGATAAAATCAAGCCAACTAGTTTTCCCTACAGACATAAGAGCTTCACCAACCAACCTATGTGCCATTGCATTTGCAGTTCGAGGAGTGAAGGAGATGAAAGCATTTCCATTGTTTTCATTAAATTGCATGTAATTGCTCTTGTCGATATTGTTGGTCTCTTGACCTCCATTGTTGATTGATAAACCTTACACCTAAAATATCAGAATCTCAATTGCAATGAATTATATTATTGTTTTACTATACTACAACTATTGATGTATATTAACATTTTGCAGATGCCAATCTCAGTTTTTCATTTTGAATACTAGTGTTAGTTCTCGAGAAATTCGCATAGATTTATTGTTCTCTTTAATTTCTTCAACATTAAAATGATAAACCAGATGAAAAATACATATCTCAATAATGTGCTAAGATGAAGAAAAAAAAAACTATTACAACTTCTCAAAGAAAATACTAGCAAAGCATCTCCTAATTCACTTAACACCCCAATCGAATTCTGATGAATTTTGTATTTACTCTAACCAATTAAAAAAAAAAAAGAGCATATACTGCAATTATGGATACCAAGTGTGAATCACGCAGCAACTATGGAGTCATGTTAATTCATCACTTAGGGCGCCTTATCCAGGAACGGAATACTGAACATGGTTAATGAATATCATTTATGCATACAACACTTAAAAAAATATATCATTCATGACATAGTTATGTATCTTACTAGCTGCCACTCCCCTGATGATGCTGAAAATTTTTATGAAGACAGTTGCTTAAATGTTATATTGTTAATGAAATAATGCAGTACGTATTGGAGACTGCGGGTGTTTAAATCCTTGTTCTTGCCTTTATATATGGTCAGATGGTTTATGTCCAGTTTATGATTTTGCCAAGTATAAGCATGTGAGACCTTCTATGAAAGCAAATTAGCTAGAATAATACTCTAGAATGATAGCTGATGATATCAATGCTTATAAACTCTCTGCATGTGTTGTTCATGATCTAGAAACAATTAAGATCATCAGTGTTTCTGCACAAACCCGTAGGCCTGGTAGAGACAGATGAGTCCAAGCGTGATCTCCTGCAAACCTGCTTACTAAGGGGAATACTGGGCGGGCCGGTCTTCTCCTCTCCGATGCCTAAGTTAGTACAGTTGGGATGAATAGATAACTTAAGCACGTATGATAAGTAGTAGGAAAGATCAGTTACCTATTAATGAGGGTAGTTGAGGCCCTTATATAGGTGGCCGGGCGTGAGGTCTAGCCTCACCATTCGATGTGGGACTGGTTTCCTTCTGTTCGCACACCAAAGGGCAGCTCTGGTGACCTCTCTGGCAGGCTGGTGCCCCCAGTCCCTGGGCCCCTGGTCGCAAGGTAGACTGCTGGACCCCAGGTCCGGGTGTTGGTGATCCGGTCCCGGGCCCTAGGCCGGCCCCGAGTACACTGGTTGTGGGTCTGTGGGCCTGTTGTAGCCCCTCTGTGGCTACTGTCAACAAGTCCCCCAAGTTCCCGGTCAAGTGCAATCTTAAATGGGGACTTAATGTCTTGCTCTTGTCCCGCAGACCCGCAGGGTTACCAACCCAACGGTGCCCAGTCCCCCAAGTCCGTATTGAAGATTAGGCGTGACCGGGCGTTCGGTCAGAGGAGGCGTGGTGAGTACCTGTTAATGATGATGTGCGACAATTATGAGTATGTTTGCAATACGAATGGTATTGTGCTCAAGTGTTGTCGTGCCATGAGCATGGAGCGGGGTGAAACCCGGAGAGTGCATGGGATGATAATGGGGCGTTGAAATCCGACATGCAATAGATATGTGCATGGGATGATAATGGGGCGTTGAAATCCGACATGCAATAGATATGTGCATGGGATGATAATGGGGCGTTGAAATCTGCCATGCAATAGATATGTGCATGGGATGATAATGGGGCATTGAAATCCGCCATGCAATAGATATGTGCATGGGATCTTGACCGGACGTTCTGCCATATCGGAACGAGTCGGAGAGTGCATGGGATCTCGACCGGGCGTTCTGCCATATCAGAACGAGTCGGAGAGTGCATGGGATCTCGACCGGGCATTCTGCCATATCGGAACGAGTCCGTATTGCTAGCCTGCGGGGAGGCCTGTTGGAGCGTGGAATAAGCCAACAGGTGCCCCGGTGTTGCGGTCATGTTGAAGCACCGGTTAACACTTGCTAGTTCTTCTCAGTTTGTGTTGGAATAAATGTTGAGGTAATGTGCAGGTTTGTTAGCCTGCAGGGAGACTTGTTCTGTGTTAGAGAAACAATCTGCCCGGTGGGGTGGCGTTGAGGTGACAAGTCTCGCCGTGGAGCCCCACATTGATCGCAGTTCAGTGCGATGCATGGTTTTTATCCTGCTGGACAAGAGTACATGTGTTAGATGTAAACTCACCCGGGTGTATAAAGCCCATGCCGGTTGAATGTTCTCATACCCGGTGTCATGCCATGGAGCCGGTTGAATGATACCTAATCGGTGAGATGCCATGGAGCCGGTTGGATGTCTCATAACCGGTAAAATGCTCTCGAGCCGATTAAATGATACCTAACCGGTGAGATGGTCTCAAGCCGGTTGAATGATACCTAACCGGTGAGATGAACTGCTGTTGACAGTAGCCGCAGAGGGGCTACAACAAGCCCACAGACCCGCAGCAAGTGCACAAGGGCCCGGCCCAGGACCCAGGATCGGATCACCAGCACCAGGCCTCGGGGCCCAGCACTTTATCCGGCCTCCAGGGATCCTGGGACCAGGGGCGCCTGCCTGCCAAAGGGGGCACCAGAGTGTCCTAACAGAGGGAAGCCAGTCCCACATCGAAGGGTGAGGCCAGCCCTCACCCTCAACCACCTATATATGGGCCCCAACTACCACCATAAATAGGTAACTGATCTCACTCACCGCTTACATACGTGCTTAAATTATATACATTCCAACTATACTGACTTAGGCATCGGAGAGGAGAAGACCGGCCCGCCCGGTATTCCCCTTAGTGAGCAGGTTTGCAGGAGATCACTGTGGATTCACCTGTATCTACTAGACCCCCGGGTTTAGGCAGAAACAATTGGCGCCGTCTGTGGGAAGACTGAACAAGAAGCCGTGTAAGCACCACCGCTGAAAGAGATTGTAGGAAATGAGTCAAGAAAGAGATACCACCAAGGAGGGGCGTGTTGCAACTGAGCAAACGTTCGCCTCCACCCCTGTTGTCACGCGGGAGCCGCGTGACGAGCAGGGCAGCGATCTAGGAAGGAGCTGTGGAGGACCCTCTGGCATGCCGGAGCCCCGCCACGAGAGCTCACGTGGGAAAGACCCGATGGGGGACGAAGGCAGTCCGGTGCTTCGTGGCCTATCCCTGACGTTCTCAGATGATCTGAGCGATCAGTCTGAGAGCCAGGACCAAGACCCCACGTACAGCCCCGACCATGACGACATGGCGGGAGAGGTACGAGCAATGGCCGCGGAGGTCAGTCGTCTCAGGGAGGAGAACGATCGGGACCGGGCCAAGTCCCAGGCCCGATACGAAGAGATGGAGGCGGTGAATGCCGCCCTGGTAGCCGCCCTAGAGAGGGGGCAGCAGCGCAGTGACGCCATGGCCGAGGCGCAAGCAGTACCCCTGCCAGTCCAACCCCAGCAGCCAGAGGCAGGGCAATCTTCGGGCGCCCGGCCCGGTGATCCTGTGCGAGAGAAGTCGCAAGCCGGCGAAGACCTGCCGAAGAGCACGCCAGCCTCCCACCAGCCGCACGCTTCGTCTGTGGATGAAGCTGATACTCCAACCGCCCGGGCATTGCAACTGCTAGCCAACACCGTGTCGGATTTGAAGGCCCAGATGGAGGCGAACGAGAGAAGAGCCGCCCGGCCGATGGAGGGCGCCCGGTTCAACGAGCGCATGGGCCCCTTTTCACTCCGAGTCATAGAGTCGGGGAGATCTGGCAACCAGAAGTCCCTCAAGCTCACCTATTCCGGGTCCGGTTGCCCGTATCAGCACCTGGACAGCTTCCGGTCCCAGACTTGCGCCAAGGGCTACTCCGATGCAGTCTGCTGCAACATCTTCCAGGAGACCCTATCCGGAGAAGCGCTTAGTTGGTTCTACGAGCTTCCTGCGAATTCAATCGAGGCGTTTGAGCAGCTGGCTGACCGGTTCGTAGGCCGCTTCATCCTCCGATTCGAGGGAGCACGGACGTCCACCATCCTCTTCAACTGCATCCAAGCCCCCGAGGAAGAGTTGAGGACCTTTGTCAACCGGTGGCAGATGGCCACGGCCGGGGTCCGGAACTTGGACAAGGGCATCGCCGAGATGGCGTTCAAGCAAGGGCTTCGGGCGGGGAAGTTTTCCTACGCCGTCCGGGTAGAGCTCCCGCAGGGCTACGACGAGTTGATGGCAATGGTCATCCGGCATGCCCAGGCCGATCACGAGACCTACGGGAACCACCTGCTGAAGAGGAAGCGGGATGAGCAGTCTTTGGACCATCCCCGGGAGGAGAATCCCCCGCACAGTCAAGAGAGCAAGCCCAGCCAGCGAGTCGAGCACGGGAGTCGCCAACCCAGCCGGAACAACAACAACAACAACAACGGCAAGAGCTGGCCGCAGCGGCAGCAGAGGCCCTTCTCTGACAGGCCCCCGCCCCGGGCCGAGAGCAAGCCAGCACCATACCGCCAAGAGCGTCCCCTGGCGATCATGCCAGCACCCCCGGCCAATCAAGAGGTCTTCTCCACCCTCACTGCATCCTATGAGGACATTCTGTTGGAGAACGGGAACGTCATCGCCCCACCGCCCCAGAGAAAGTACCCCAAGGGGAAGCTTACAACGGCGCAGACGGGCAAGTACTGCTCGTACCATGATGAGGCAACTCATCGGACGAATCAGTGCTTTGCCCTCAAGACCGCGGTGCAGGGCCTGATTGATAACGGCCAGCTCCAGCGGTACGTGGGGGAGAGAAGAGCAGACCCCGACCGGGAGAGTGACCCGGCCTGGTAAACCCGCTAAGTCCGAGCGGTTAGTTTGGCATATCGCCGGTGCAACCGATTGTAAAGATCACATATATGCAAACTACTTTTGAGAAAATTCTGTTGGCCCCGCAAACTCAAATATATTCATAATCAAGTGAAGTGTACAAGCAGTAACCATTCCGGAGAGTTTTACAAGTAAAGGAGAGCAAGAAAAAGTCCTAGGGAGCCGTGCTTCCAGCGATAGCTTCGTCGTCGACCTCAGCTCCGGCTATGGCTCCGGTAGGTTCGGTACACTTGGTAAAAGAATCAAAGTCCGAGCGAACCCCCGTTCCCGGTTGCTCCTCCACCGTTAGCTGCTGGATAACCGGCTCCTCGAGAGCATCTCCTTCGGCAGAGGCACCCGGCATCAGGGAAGTGTTCAGCCATCCCTTTGCCGCCCATTCCGTGTACGCATCCGAGATGCCTTCTTCCCGGGCCTTGTCCAGGCAGTCCAGGAACCGGTCGCTCTCCTCGTATTGAAGAACGAACCGGTTGTACTGTTCCGGATCATCTCCCCTGGCAGCAGCAGCAGCGGTGGCACGCACCTGGAACTCGTCTATCTTAGCCTCCAGCTCGGCCCTCTCGGCATCGGCCCGCTCCCTCTCCTTCTCCATGCTCCGGTTCTGCTCCTCCAGCCCCCGGGCCTTCTCCTCCGCCCTGGCCTTCTCCCGTTCCGAGCGGGACTTCTCCACCTCCAGACGCTTCTGAGTCTCAGATAAGGCATTTATCTGTCTCCTTAGCTCTGGGAGCTCCTCGCTCGCGTCCGGTTGGTACAGGCTGTACAGCAACTGCAGAGCAGCAAGGGCAGTTAGTCAAACAGCAAAGAAACAAGTTATGGGCAGTTTTAAAGGTACCATGCGGTCCTTACCCGGAAGATGGATTCCTTGCATTTTGGCCGGTTGCCACCCGCCAGCACGCCATCAACCCCGGGTTTGTCCAGGCCGAAGCTAGCCAGGTCCGCCATCATCTGCCGGACGAGAGCATTGTCCGGACTTCCCCTCTGCACCTCTGCGGGCGCAGGACTGTTCTGCCGGTCGGCGGCAGCTCCCTCCTCGGCATTGGCTGGCCCGCCGCTGGTTATCCTGACCCGTTTGGCCAGGCTCTCCCGGGACGACCCAGGGGCGACGGTCACCAGCACAGACGCAGGCACTTCCGGTGCCCTCCGCTTCTCTCCCCGGCCTTCGGGAGAAGAAGAACGTGCGCCTGCACGGGGAACGAGGGCAGCGATCGGCAGGTTCGCCGCACGGGTGGGGATCCTGGTTGCTCCCCCAGGAACCCGCACCGGGCCCCCGGTACTCTTGCCCTTCCCAGGCACCGTCCCCGGCGCAGAATGATGGGTCTTCACCCGCGTCGGAAGGTAGGCGGAGGCGTCCACATCCAGGGCCCTGGGCTCCGCATGCATCGTAACCCGCCCGTCTTCCTCCACCGAGGACCGTGCGACACTCGCACCCTTCTCCGTCAGCTGCCTCAGGAGCTCTCCCCCGTCCATAGCAAGAGTGTTTTCGGGCTTGATGTCCGCCCGGGTTGATGCACCTACAGGACAAGTAAAAAGTTAGAAATTTTCAAGCAAAGCTTGCACAGGTATCACCGCTAGGGTTTGCCACAAACCGGGATCCCGCCCGAGCCCACAGTGTTCCAGCACTTCTCGCCGGATGAAATTGTATGAGCTTCGTTCCAACTCGTCCCAGCAGCCATGAATAGTGGACATTCTCTCATGCTCTAGCTCGGACAGCTCGAACGACTGATCGCCTACGGGCTGAAAGGCGCCAGGAACCCGGTACATCTTCCTTCTCACCTGCCAAGCCCCGCCCGCCATCACCACCTTCTTTCTCCAGCTATTATCCACCCATGAAGGCATGGTGGTGATGACCGATTGGTTGTTCCGGCCATTAAAGAACAGGCAACCCTTGGACCCCTGCTTCCTCGAGTAGGACAACCTATACCAGGCCCGGAATTCGTTGATCGTAGGCATGCTCATTCCGGACAGCTCGTATAGGCAGCCAAGGCCCAGTAGCCGCCTCCATTGGAGCCCGGGAAGCTGCGCGGGCGACGCAGGCAGCATACTTAGTATGTACTGCACGAAGTCGGGCAGCGGTAGTGACATCCCATGCCGGAACTGATCCGGATGCACGGCCACCCAACCTTTCTCCGGGTTGCAGGCTGACTCCCCGGAGTTCAGCGGACGAAGCAGCACATCGTCCGGGACATTCCACGTTTCCCGGAACGCAGCAATTTCGGCAGGGGTCATGCTACTCTCCGGTTCGTCGCACACCACGGCAGTTCTCCCTCTACCGATGGTATAGCTCTCCACGGGAGCACCGCCCATGCGCACCCCGTGCGGTATTTCAGCCTCTGAGGAATCTGACGACGTAGACGAAGCCCCGCTCCCGGAGCGGTCAGTGGCTTCGTGCTCCGGGGCTTCAGAATCAAGCCAGTCCTCCATCCTCTCCACATCATCCACGATAGGACCTCTGGCGGCAGATTCAGAAGCCCCCTCCGAACTCGAAGTGTACATCTTGACCTAGGGGCAGAAAGCAAAACCCTAGCGCTCGTCAGCAACACACTACAACACCACTTCCTACGGCCTCTCCCCAAAAGCTTGTCGCTGAGCAGCCCAGTCAGCGACACAGATCCCTCCCCCCCGCAGCAAAACAACAAATCAAAAAGCAAGAAACACCGGGGCAAAGAACACAACTTACCGATTAATATGCTCAGCCGAGGACAATCTGCCCTGCCAAAACAACGAGCAATGGTAAGAAGAGGCTTGGGAGCGCGTGAAAACAAAGGATCTCTTGGGCAAGGAACTTAGGGTTTTTTCGCCGGATCTCCTCCTTTTTCTCTCTTAGTCTCTCTGAGTGCAAGAAGCAAAAGTGGAAAGAAGAGTAGAAGAGACCTATTTATAGAGGGGACCGGTGCCCTAGGCATTTTGAAATCCTTCCAAAAACGCAATCAGAGCAACTCAAACGCCTGCGAATCCTGGCCCTCCATCTCAAAACCGTTCCCTGATGGCACGTGTCCCAGCATTGGTAAACTGCCCACGCCATCATAACTGACGGGACTGATGGACTTCCTCCTTAAATGCATGTCAGCCACCTGTCCCACACGCTGGCGACAGGAAGGTAGGAGCAGGAACCAAGGAGTCAGGCTCCCCCACACTTCCCCAGGTTCCACGGTTGCACGCCATCATTATTACAAGTCAACCGCTCAAGGCCTCTCACCGGCTGTGATTATCCAACCGCTTCGAGAGCATCTATCCGGGTATGAGCAGGATCTCGTTTCGATATGGCATGTCGCCCGTGCGAGTCCCGCCCGGTACCATGGCAGTTCGCGGTTATGATCATCCAACCGGCTGCATGGCTTCTTCGCTGCAAGGCTTGAAGACCTCTCACCGGCTGTGATTATCCAACCGCTTTGAGAGCATCTATCCGGGTATGAGCAGGATCTCGTTTCGATATGGCATGTCGCCCGTGCGAGTCCCGCCCGGTACCATGGCAGTTCGCGGTTATGATCATCCAACCGGCTCCATGGCATATTCGTTACATTGCACCGAGGATCTCGTTTCGATATGACATGTCGCCCGTGCGAGATCCGCCTAGTCTGTAGCAGTCCTATCTTACTGGAGACCTCATCTCGATATGGCATGTCGCCCGGTCGAGGTCCATCCGGTTACATTCACTTAGGGGATCCCGTCTCGGTACGTGATCCGCCCATCAATTCCGTCGTATCCAACCGGCTCGAGAGTACTTTCCGGGAACATAATCCACCCGGACCCATGGCTTTTCACTGGGGGACTCGTTTCGATATGGCATGTCGCCCGTCGAGTCCGCCCACCTCCATGGCAAACGCTTGGGCTTTATAAACCGGGCAAGTTTACATCTAACACATGTACTCTTGTCCAGCAGGATAAAAACCCTGCGTCGCACTGAACTGCGATACTGTCCAGCAGGATAAAAACCCTGCATCGCACTGAACTGCGATACCTTTGGGAATACATGGTAGACTCGTTATCTCTACACCATCCCACCGGGCAGATTGTCTCTCTAACACAGAACAAGTCTCCCCGCAGGCTAACAAACCTGCACATTTACCTCATCGCTTATTCAACACAAGCTGAGAAGAACTACCAAGTGTTTACCGGCGCTTTGAAACAGCCCGCAACACTGAGGTAATCTCCCCGTAGCCTAGCAGTAAGGAACCCGTTCTGATTTGGCAGAACGCCCGGTTCTGGCCCAGTTTGCTCCGCTTCGTTCTGATTTGGCAGAACGCCCAGTTCTGGCCCAGTATTGCTCCGCTCCCTTCCGATTTGGCAGGATGCCCGGTTCGGGATCAGTGAGCTCCGCTTCATTCAGATAGGGAAGCAGGCCCTATCAGCATTCCGTGCATTACTCTCTTGCATGGCGGATTTCAACGCCTCATTATCAGTCCATGCATTAGTCTCTTGCATGACGGATTTCAACGCCTCATCATCATTCCATGCACCATCTATCGCATGACATCATCTCATGCACTCTTCGGGTTTTCACCCCGCTCCATGCTCATAAGCACCACAACACTTGAGCACAATGCTACTTACATTGCAACCGTGCTTATAAAATATTCATTTGCCATCAGTAATAGGTACTCCCTCGGTCACGCCCAATCTTCAACGGGAACTTGGGGGACTGGGGACCGATAGGTTGGTAACCCTGCGGGTCTGCGGGACAAGAGTAAGATAGATAAGTCCCCATTCAAGATTGCACTTGACCGGGAACTTGGGGGACTTGTTGACAGTAGCCGCAGAGGGGCTACAGCAAGCCCACAGACCCGCAGCAAGTGCACCAGGGCCCGGCCCAGGACCCAGGATCGGATCACCAGCACCAGGCCTCGGGGCCCAGCACTCTATCCGGCCTCCAGGGATCCTGGGACCAGGGGCACCTGCCTGCCAAAGGGGGCACCAGAGTGTCCTAACAGAGGGAAGCCAGTCCCACATCGAAGGGTGAGGCCAGCCCTCACCCTCAACCACCTATATATAGGCCCCAACTACCACCATAAATAGGTAACTAATCTCACTCACCGCTTACATACGTGCTTAAGTTATATACATTCCAACTATACTGACTTAGGCATCGGAGAGGAGAAGACCGGCCCGCCCGGTATTCCCCTTAGTGAGCAGGTTTGCAGGAGATCACTGTGGATTCACCTGTATCTACTAGACCCCCGGGTTTAGGCAGAAACAACTGCCATGGAGCCGGTTGAAAGATCATAACCGGTGAGAAGCCTTCGAGCCGGTTGAAAGATCATAACCAGTGAAATGCCGTGGAGATGCCATGCAGCCGGTTGAATGATACCTAACCGGTGAACTGCCATGGAGCCGGTTTAAAGATCATAACCGGTGAGAAGCCTTCGAGCTGGTTGAAAGATCATAACCGGTGAAATATCGTGGAGATGCCATGCATCCGGTTGAATTATACCTAACCGGTGAACTGCCATAAAGCCGGTTGAAAGATCATAACCGGTGAGAAGCCTTCGAGCCGGTTGAAAGATCATAACCGGTGATCTGCCGTGGAGATATCATGCAGCCGGTTGAATGATACCTAACCGGTGAACTGCCATGGAGCCGGTTGAAAGATCATAACCGGTGAGCTGCCATGGAGCCGGTTGAATGATATCTAACCGGTGAGATGCCATGGCGCTTGGGGAAGTGGGGGGGGGGGGGGGGGGGGGGGCTGACGCCTCGTTTCCCGCTCCTATCTCCCTTACCTGTCGCTCGTAGGCGGGACAAGTGGCTGACATGCATTTAAGGAGGAAGCCCATCAATCCCGTCAGTTATGATGGCGTGGGAAGTTTACCAATGCTGGGACACGTGCCAGTAGGGAGCGATCTGAGATGGAGGGTCTGGATTCGCAGGCGTTTGAGTTGCCCTGATTGCGTATTGGGGGGATTACAAGTGCCTAGGGCATCAGACCCATCTATAAAAAGGCCTCCTCTGCCTTCATAAGTTCTATTTTGCTCTTTGCTTAGAGAGAAGAAGAGAAGGTTAGAGAGAAATCCGGCGAAAGCTCTGTGGAGGTGCCCCACGACATCCGTTGCCTCAAGCGTTCTTGTTCTTTGTCTACCATTGCTCGGTGTTTTCGTAGGACGGACTTTCCTCGGTTGTGCATAATAATCGGTAAGTCTTGCTTTCTTTGCCTGGTGTTTTTCTTTTTCTTTTTCTTTTTGGTGTTTTGCGGCGGGGGGGGGGGGGGGGGGGGGGGGGGGTCTTTCGCCGACTGAGTTGTTTTAAGCGGGGCGTCTGCGGCAAACTTGGGGAGGAGCAGCAGAGGGCGCTGTTCTAGCCTGTTGCTGACCAGTGGTGGGGTTTTGTTTTCTTCCCCTTAGGTTTAAATGGCTTCTACAAGCTCCGATGAGGTTTCCGAATCGGCCGACAGGCCTCCCGTCGTGGACGACGATGAGAGACTGGAGGATTGGCTCGGTTCGGAATCCCCAGAGGCCGAAGCCGCTGACCGCTCCCGGGACGGGGTTTCGTATTCCGGGTCCTCGGGATCTGAGGAAATCCCGCACGGGGTGAGCTTTTCTGGCACTCTGCCCGTGAGCTACACCATCGGGAGTGGGGAAGAGGCCGTTATGTGCGATGAGCCGGAGGGTAGTATGAACTCCGAAGAGATTGCCGCCTTCCAGGAGACGTGGAGTATCCCCGATGAGGTGGCGTTACGGCCGCTGAATCCCGGAGAGTCGGCCTGAAACGACCCGAACCTTAAATACCCCTTTAATAAGTTGACTTAGTGATCCGTTGTTATTTTTGAAAAGTTTTCTTCATGAAAATTGTAGAGCACGATGGTACGAGTTCGTAGACACGCGGCACGCGTGAAACGGACGTCGTAGGAAAAAGTTGTGACGTAAAAATCGTGAGAGGATTCGGAAATTTTCGGAAACGTGTGGAATTTTCCAGAATGTGGAATATTCTAGGAATAATGGGAATATTCCATTTTATTGGTTTTTCTGATTTTTTCCTCTCTCTTTCGGCACTCTCTCTCTCCCCCCCCCCCCCATCGGGCTCGAACCCGAGCCTCCCCTTCCAGAGGCGTTGACTTTCGAGCCTCCGCCGTCCGGCCACCGATCGGCACACCGCCGGTGCCGATCGGCTCGTCTCCTCATCCTCGTCATGGCTGGGGTGCGGGTTCGGGGTGAATCGCCGTAGATCGGCGGGATTGTCCGGGAGAGGGGTCGACTGTGTCGACCCGAGATCACTATTTCCGGCCACCGTTTGGCCGATGCTAGGGGGGAAAGAGAGTCCACGATCAGCACGGCCATGTTCTGAGAGGGATCGGTCCGAATCGGCCCAGGGTAAGTGAAATTTCTTTTTGAAATTTTTTTAGGGTTTTGAATCCGAATTGGGGTTTGATATTTTGGATGATTTGGTTGTTGTTTGTGAGATTAGATTTTAGGATTGGATTCTTGATGTTGGATAGAGTTGATTAGGGGTTGGTTGTGGTTTAATTGGATGATTTTGGCTAGTTTCGGAATTGGGGGTTTCCGGCCGCCGTAGCCGGCGGCTGCGTGGGATTTTGGCGGCGGAGAGGCCGGGGATGAGTTCCCGGGGCTGTGACGATGCTCGGGTGAAGTTTTGGGCCGGATTGGAGGTGTTTGGGCCTCCGGCGGCGGAGCTGCGGCGGCGGCGCTGCTGCTGCCGGCGGCGATGGTAAATTGGTAAATGTAGAAAGGTAAAAAGGTAAATTGGTAAATGGTAAATTGATAAAACGGTAAACAGTAAAACAGTAATTAGTAAACGGTAAAAAGGGTAAATAGTAATAGTAAAAAGGTAAAAAGTAAAGTGAATAGTACCGTTGACGTTGACCGTTGACCAGTCAACGTTGACCGTTGACCAGTCAACGTTGACCGTTGACCAGTCAACGTTGACCGTTGACTGCGTTGACCGGCGTTGACCGGTGATGCGTTGACCGGCGTTGACCGATGCCCGGATTTGACTAATTTCAGAATTGTGGCGATTCGGTCCAACTTTGTTCCCAGTGGGTGGGTGTTGGCGGTTTGGGAGCAAAGAAATTTTATTTTTGGTTTTTGGGGTAATTTAGGACCTGTTTCGAATTTTCCGAGGGAATTTTCGGGACGGGTCCTCTCACGGCCTGTAACCCGGAGGCGGGTTGGGTTGCCGTGCACCTAGACCAATTTCGCCACGGGTTTTCCCTCCCACTGCCAGATTTCGTGCAGTACACGCTCAGTGCTCTGCAAGTATCTCCCGCACAGCTTCCCAGGAACCAGTGGAGGCGGATGCTGAGCCTCGGTTGCCTGTACGTGTTGTCCGTGATGAGTATGCCAACGGTGAACGAGTTCCGGGCACTGTACAAGATATTCTTCTCGAAGAAGCGAGGGTCCCGAGGTTGTCTGACCTTGAGCGCCCGGTGCTTCCAGCCTATCATCACCCATCTTCCTTCTTGGGTGGATAATAGCTGGAGGAAAAAAGTGGTGATGGCGGGTGGGAAGTGGCAGAAGAGGAGGAAGATGTACCGGGTTCCTGGTGCCTTCTAGCCCCTTAGCGATCAGTCGTTCGAACTATCCAAGTTGGAGGGAGAGAGGATCACGACTATACTCGGATGCTGGGATGATCTTGAACAGAGCTCCTATAACTTCATTCGGTGGGAGGTGTTGGAGTATTGCTGTCTCGGGCGAGATCCCGGTGCGTAGAAAGTTTTAGCAGTGGCATTTCTGCTGACCAAGTTTTAAATACTAACATTTTGCTTGTCCTGCAGGTGCATCTTCCCGGGCGGTCATTAAACCCAACAATACCTTATCCATGGACGGTGAAGACCTTCTCTCAAGGCTAAAGGAGAAAGGGGAGGCCGTTTCGCGGACCTCGGTGAATGAGGAGTCCGGTCGGCGTACCGTTCATGCCGAACCGAGGGCCATGGACGTTGAGGACGACGCCTATATTCTGAGGCGTGTGAAGAGTCACCCTGCTGCGCCCAAGGCGGGACCTGGCAAGGGCAAGACCACCGGGGGGCCACCAAAGGTTCCTGGTGGGGTGAACCAGATCCTATACCGGCTGGGATCAGTCCCGCTCGTCACCAGGGTCGCCCGGTCAAGCGCACAATCTTCTTCACCGGACGGCCAGGGTGAGAAGAGGCGGAGGGTCATGGACGTTTCTCCCTCCGCGCTGGTGACGCTGACCGGCCGGTCGTCAGGTGACAACTTGGCCAAGCGGCTCAAGGTGATCAGCGGTGCGTCGAGTTCCGCTGGGGAAAAAGCTGCTGCTGCTCCAAACTCTGCCGGTCAACAGAGTAGCCCTGCTCCTGCGGAGGAACAGAGGGGGAGCCCGGAGAGTCCCTTCGTCTGGAAGTTGGCAGCAGATGTGGTTGACCTTGGTCTGGACAAACCTGGGGTCGCCGGAGCCTTGGCAGGGGAGAACCGCCAAAAGTGCAAGGAGTCGGTCCTCTGGGTAAGAATTGCTTGGTGCCATGGCACCGCTCGTAACTCGTTACCTTTGCTCCTTGCCTAATTGGCTCCCTATTGTTGTGTAGTTGTTGTACAATCTGTACTAGCCGGATTCGAGCGAGGAGCTGCCGGAGCTGAAGAGGCAGGTGGCCGCTCTGACAGAAGCCCGAGAGCGTCTGGAAGTAGAGAAGTCCAGGCTGGAGCGGGAGAGGAGTAGACTGAAGGAGAGGGCCAAGAAGCAGGTGGCCAAGCTGGAAGAGCAGGTCCGGAGCCTCGGGAAGGAGAAGGAGCTGGCTGAAGAGGAGAGGGCCGAGCTGGAGGCCAAAGTGGATGAGCTCCAGGTGGGAGCTGCCGCTGTGCGCGCCGCCGCTGCCGCCGCCGCTGGAGAAGAGAACCCGGAGCTTTACGAGCGGGTTGTTCTCAAGTATCATGAGAGCTATCAGTTCCTTAAGTTCCTGGAGAAGGCCAGGGAATCGGGTATCGCAGACGCTTACGTGGAGTGGGAAGAGAAGGGGTACCTGGATACCTCTCGAATGCCGAAGGCCGGAGCTGATGAGGATATCCATGAGCAGTCGGATATCCATGAGCAATCGGCAGAGGAGCAACCAGAAGGGGAAGGCGGGCCTCAAACTGCTGGAGAAGGTGCGGCGGCTTCATCTGAAGAAGCTGGTGGAATGCCCGTTGAAGGGGAAGGCGCGGCTCCTTAAGATTTTTGCTTTTGCTCTTTTTTGTAAACCCGCTGGAACGGTTTCTGTTTGTATTATTCCTTGAATATAAATACACTTACACTGGTGGAACCGGTGGAATTTTTCTCAAAATAGTTGGCATACATATCTCATGATGTTATAGCGGTTGAACCGATGATATGCCAAACTAACCGCTTGGAGGTTTGGGCGAGCCTACCAGCCCTGGTGCTGCTCCCGGTCGGGATCTGCTCTCCTTTCCCCTATATACCGCTGGAGCTGGCCGTTGCTAATCAAACCCTCCACCACTGTCTTGAGAGCGAAGCACTTGTTCGTCCGATGAGTAGCTTCATCGTGATACGAGCAGTACTTGCCCGTTTGTGCCGGGGTAAGCTTCCCCTTTGGGTACTTTCTCCTGGGCGGTGGGGGAATGATGTTCCCGTTCTCGTGCAAGATGTCCTCGTATGAAGAGGTGAGAGTGGTGAAGACCTCTTGACGTTCTGCTGGCATGATTGCCAGGGGCATTCTTGCCGGTACTGCGCCGGCTTGTGCTCGCCCTGGGGTTTGTCGTGATAGGGCCTCTGCTGCCGTTGCTCCCAATTTCTGCTGGGTCGGCTCGGGCGGGCACCTCGGTTCTCGCTCCGCTGGCTGGCCTTGTCTTCTTGGCCGGGAGGGGGGTGCTCCTCCCGGGGGTGGTCCTCCTACTGCTCGTCCCGCTTTCTTTTCAGCAGGTGTTGCCCGTACGTTTCATGGTCGGCCTGAGCATGCCTGATGGTCATCGCCATTAGCTCGTCATACCCCTGCGGGAGTTCCACCCGTATGGCGTAGGAAAATTTTCCTGGGCGGAGCCCTTGTTTGAACGCCATCTCAGCGATACCCTTGTCGAGGTTCCGAACCCCGGCCGTCACCGTCTGGCAGCGGTTGACAAACGTCCTCAGCTCCTCGCCGGGTGCCTACATGCAGTTGAAGAGGATGGTCGATGTCCGGGCTCCCTCGACCCGGAGGATGAAGCGGCCTACGAACCGGTCGGCCAGCTGCTCGAACACCTCGATGGAGTTCACCGGAAGCTCATAGAACCAGCTGAGCGCCTCTCCAGACAGGGTTCCTGGAAAATGTTGCAGCATACTGCATCGGAATAGCCCTTGGCGCACGTCTGAGATCAGAAACTGTCCAGATGCTGGTACGGGCAGCCGGACCCTGAGTAAGTGAGCTTTAGGGATTTCTGGTTACCAGACCTCCCTGATTCCAGAACCCGGTGCGAGAAAGGGCCCATGCGCTCGTTGAATCGCGCACCTTCCATCGGCCGCGCCGCCCTTCTCTCGTTGGCCTCCATTTGGGCCTTCAGATCCTACACAATGTCGGTGAGTATCTGTAATGCCCGTGCAGTCGAGGTCATGACTTCATCCTCGAATGAAGCGTGTGGTTGCCGAGGCGTCGGCGTGCTCTTTGGTGGGGCCGTGCCGGCCGGGGACTCCGCTCACTCGGGGTCTCTGGGCCTTCCGCTCAATGACTGTCCCGCTTCAAACCGCTGAGATCGGCCTAGCATGGGCGCATGTGCCCTGGTCATAGCGTCGTTGTGCTGCTGCCCTCTCTCCAGGGCGGCTACCAGGGCAGCGTTCACCGCCTCCATTTCCTCATACCGGGCATTGGATTTCGCTCTATCCCGGTCGCCCTCATCGCGCAGGCGACCAACTTCCGCTGCCATCGCCCGTATCTCCCCCGCCATATCGTGCCGGTCGGGGCTGTACGTGGTGTCCCGGTCACTGTTACCGAGCGGGCTCTCCTCCCGGTCGCTCGGATCGTCCGAGAACGTCAGCGAAAAGCCCCGGTGCGCTGGCTTGTCGCCCTCCACCAGGCCTTTCCCGCGCGAGCTATCATGGTATGGCCCCGGCGTGCCGGTCAGCCTCCCACAGCTCCCGTCTTCCTGGTTGCCCCGATCGCCGCGCTGCTCTCGCGCGACGACCGGGGTGGAGATGAGCGCTTGTCCTGGTGCAACACGCTGGTCCTCGGTGGTATTTCTTTCCTGGCCTGCTTCTGAGCTTTCTGCCATTGGTAATGCTTACGTGGTTTTTGTCCAAGTTTCCCACAGAAGGCGCCAATTGTTTCTGCACAAACCCGTAGGCCTGGTAGAGACAGATGAGTCCAAGCGTGATCTCCTGCAAACCTGCTTACTAAGGAGAATACCGGGCGAGCCGGTCTTCTCCTCTCCGATGCCTAAGTTAGTACAGTTGGGATGAATAGATAACTTAAGCACGTATGATAAGCAGTAGGAAAGATCAGTTACCTATTAATGAGGGTAGTTGAGGCCCTTATATAGGTGGCTGGGCGTGAGGTCTGGCCTCACCCTTCGATGTGGGACTGGTTTCCTTCTGTTCGCACACCAAATGGCAGCTCTGGTGACCTCTCTGGCAGGCTGGCGCCCCCGGTCTCGGGGCCCCTGGTCGCAAGGTAGACTGCTGGACCTCGGGTCCGGGTGTTGGTGATCTGGTTTCCGGGTACACTGGCTGCGGGTCTGTGGGCATGTTGTAGCCCCTCTGTGGCTACTGTCAACAATCAGTGATTCCTAAAAAAAAGGTCTAATGTTGCCACTTCTTTTAAACAAAGGCCTCACATGTGCTTTCACTACACTATTGAGTGCATTAGATAACACTGTACACTTAACGGTTTTGCAGCGCAACGTTGTGTGAGAAGAGCAAGTGAATCACATAACAGTTTTTGAGAAAAATTCGTTGTGTGAGACCATAAAAATTTTGAAAGTTCATTTTACAAAAAAGTTACCCAACAGTTTGAACTATATTTGTTATGAGTATGATACAAAACCAGACGACACTCTCCCCTCACAAGATTACTCAAATTTGGGTTCAGGTTATAAAACAGATCGAGCATGAAAAATACGTTTTGTGAATGTAGGGAAGATAGGGTGTAGGTTTATAATCCCACGTACAACATAGCTACAAAAAAAAAAAAATAACTGATGTGTGACTGAAGGAGAGAAAAATGTACACACAATGGTTTTTATTTCTCTTATGTTAGAATAATCAAAGCCTTTTCTCAATTTGACACTCACATTCCCCAAAACCAAAAACTTTTGTGTAAGATAGCCTCAAAGTGTTTAATCACCCAACATGTTTTTCCTAATACTATTATATGAATAAGAAGCAAAAACTTAGTCAACTATATATAATTAAGTTTTTGCTCCCCTATGGGTAGCTAACACATTGAGGGATAAACGACTCAACCTTTTTGCATGGTTTCATACACATCATCTTCGTGATAGTGTGAGTATGGACGGAAAGAATGTAGTTAAGAAATTTTTTCTTTTAAATAAGCACTGTTGATTTATAGTTGGCTAATACGATCGAAATCCAAACGTTACCGAAAATATGAGAATGTTGTTTTATAGCCTTATTTCAATACGATGATCACATTTATCGGTCGAATGTTTGTTTTATCAAATTTAGTCATTTGAATCATGTTGTGCCTACTAATGTCAAATAACTTATTTACTAGGTTATACATAAGTGTGTATCTTTCTAAATAACTATATCGAGGAAATGAAAAATAAAGAAAACGGACCATACGATCTAATTATTACGATCTAATTACGACAGCAACCAATTCTCACTCAAACTCAATCAGTTTCTTTTACCTTATAACACGTTCTTTCATAAATATACTTGATTATAGGCATACTTATATAATCATATCTTAAACCAAAGAAAATTTCATGAGCTTTATCTCATAAATTAATAGATAACCTCTTAACCATCATTTTCGGTGGGGACTTGTCTTCAGAGCCGCATGTGTGTTCATAGTGAAATTTTAATCAAAACTCGCAAGTGCACAAATTATTATTAGTACAAGTACGAGGTCGTACCAACATAGAATTGATAATCAGTTTAATCCTTACTCAATTAATTAAATCTGACAACACAAAAGCAAACCAGATAAAAAAATGTGAATTTTAGGTTTTGAATTAATATTTAGCATACGATACTGAGAATTAATGAAAGAAGACACAAACAGATATAAGTCTAAAATCAAAGATGAATCTTGGGTTTCGGATCAATCACTAACTATCTAATTTATGTTTTGATGTAACAAATTGACTTTTCCGTTTCTCTTGATGACCATTTTCATTCTAAATCTAAGTACGTCACTTAGTCCATAGTTTTCCTTGTGGGTGCAGCTAAATAAAGATGATGTATGGTTTCAATGGTGTCTAATAAGGGGCGCAGTTCTTCAGAAAGCACTTGCGTTGTAGAACACTCCGACATACATAAACACATTAACCAGCCCAATTTCATCAAGTGACTGAACAATGTTCGGCTGAAAATTGCAATCTTGAAGAGATTGAATTCCTCGTTCATCGGAAGGCTAGCGTTTGCTGGCGGGTCAGGAGGATCGAAAGGGAAGCAAAAATCCGCATTAGAAACAATGCTAGCACATGCCTTTGAGACAAGACCTTTAATTTCATAGGACAGAGCATGGCTCTTGCTGTGGAACTTTAATTAAAACTCGCAAGTACATGAATTGTCATTTGTATAGAGTGCAAGTATGATGTCGTTCCAAATGAGGATTGATAATGGATTTGATTTAATCCTAACTCAATTACGGTTTAGGGAAAGCTCGGATTCTTATTTGATCCATAGAGAGTGGAGCCAAGCCCAGACCAAAAATTTAGGCACCCTATGCAACCACCATCTAGGAATTGGCATGATGTTCCAAAGATGGAGATGCTTTCATCATGAGCGGCCATGAAGTATTTTAACCCTGTATAAAGAGGTTAGTGAAGAATTAAATAACACACATCAGCTTCTTCTCCATCTATTCTTTATTCTTCAAACTCTTTGCTTTCTAGCATGCAAATTAGCTCATTTAATAACATATTTATTTTTGCTATTGCCCTGTATCATGTTTTACGTTTCACATCCCCTGCCATTTGGGATTGATTGTCTCGTATTGGACCAGAGACCCAGAGTTCTTATAAATTGCACTGTCTATAGTGATTGATGTAGAATTGTATGTTGTGCTGCTCTTGCTATTCTATTAAAGAAACAAGTTTACAAAACGTTCAAAGATAGTTGAGATAGTGAACTCACATCAAAGAAATGTAGTACATTACATATAATCTCAAATTTTCCACATTGAATTATTTAAGAGAGAATTTTTTTCATTGATTGAAAGGACTTTTCCTTTTGCGTACAACGTTACATGAACCACTTTGGCACTTTCGTTGCTTACATTGTTCTGCAAACCACTTTAGGCTGCATTACAATTTTAGCAGGCAACATTGTCCCAACTTCTAAGCCAAAACTCTATCTTTCCATCTTATCCAACTTTAGTTCTCATTGTTCACGTACAGCACCAACCCTCCCACATAAAAAATGAAGATACAAACTATCTATGTTTATAAAAATAAAGAATGATCAATAACAATTCAATTTATCAGAACCTGGCACAGCGTGCTGGTAGACCGGTTTGATGATCAACCATGACTATCTCTGTGGCATTGTTGCATCCTATCACATCCTGCCCCAACTTGGCTCCAGCTGCCTTTAAGCCTTTAAGGGAAACAGGCATGTTGAAGAGGTTCAAAGATGGCAGTCTTGAGGCAGGAGGCAGTTTACCTCCTGGCAAGAAATTTCGGAAGTCTTCCTTCAACAATGGCACTTCAAAATCTGACTTGTCATGTTTCACAACATTGTCCTTGGCGCTGATATGAGCCCCCGGTTCCATATGGTTCGTGGAAAAGCTTGCCTGGTTTGGAAAGTTTGGATAAAGACTTACATATCCTCTTAGGTACATCATGTCTATAAGGAACTTTTTCCATGATGCTTGCCAACCATTAGTCCTGGACTTAGGAATTTGAACCGGATTTTTCTTGGCATCTTCGGTGAACCTCATGTTCATATAGACATAGAACTCTCTCCATTGCTTGGGGAAGAAGACTGCTCCCCAACTACAAGGTAACTGGTGGAAATAAGGCGTGTTTGGATGGATGTTCTGGAAAAATTCAGTCGGGTTCCACTTAGGCCTTTCTTTCACCACCTCAACTATCCTAGGGGTGTAGAGAGAGATTGAGGACAACTCGGGGAGAGACACTTGAGGATCATAGTGGTAGGCTAAGAGGGCATATTTGATCCATAGGTAGTAGTAAGGTGAAACTTCGATATCATCTTCGAGTAGCAGACCAAAATCATCATCAGATGAAGGGTACCAACTCTCACTGACAGCTCGAATAAGCCCTCCTTGTATGATCCTCCTCTTGAGAGTTTTAGGGCCATGAGGCCAGTCAAATGAACTTACTAATCTTATAGTTGCTTCATCAACTTTGCTGTCTATGTTGAAGCTGATAGGTACCTCGTCCCCAAGATAGTATGCATCACTGAGAGATTTGAGAAGCCTTGTAAGGGACTGCACCCGATTTTGGGTGATAATGTTGACAGAAATGCGCATTCTGTTCCAATCTGCAAAATATAATTTACTTGGTTAACAAATGCTTAGTAAAATATTTTGTAGAATAGTTCAGTTAGCTTAAGTTGCAGGAATTTGAATAAAAGAAAAGTGGGGTTTCTTACTTGGCAATGCTGTTGTTCGGAGATCAGCCATCCAAAGAACTTTTGATATTGAAGGCCTTGGTAAAAGAACCAATGTCGTACCATTCCCATTAGTCTCCGTTGCCATTTTCAAAGTTTTCTTCACATTAGGATCAATGTCAGCTACTGCGATCACCACACTCGGGTTGTGGATTTTAATCAACCCTTTCATGCTAGCATACACTCCTTGCACCACCACCACCTCTGAGTTCGATATATCCGAAAGAGCACCCACTGCCAAATCGAATATCTTAAACCTCCTCTCATTGCATACCACCTTAGGCCACTTCAGTGCAGTAGCTGCATCTTCACAAGGGCAATAATTGCCTCCAGAGACGGCAATGTAAGCTTTCTTTCCAACAGTGGACCTGAATTTCTCAAGAAGAGGTGCAAGTGCTTTTACTTCATCAACAGAATGAGCATAGAAAAGGGCATCAATTTTTTGAGGATGCATTGCAGCCCACTGAGTGATATAACCAGTAGATAGTGCTTTCCACCATTGATCGTCTCGGACTTGAACAATGTCTTTGAAAATTACAGTGGTTTCGGATACATAAGCAAGTCTATGTTCACTGTCACCCCATGTTTCCTTATCCTTTGGGTCAACTGGAAGAACAAATGAGCCAGCATTTCTGTACTTTTGAAGCTGATAACTGCATTTTTATCAAGAAAGAAACATCATTAGAAACTTAGTAATGATTGTATTATCAGTATCTAATTAACAACAAAGTCTTCTAAACATATTTTTGACATCATAAACCTTTGATTCCCCTCTTGACATATTAATACTTGAATTTTATTTTTGGAAGGATTATGTAATAATCTTAAATCAAAAGAATCCTATTTCAAGTGGTTGATAAAGTCCTTTTCATGACATCCATATTGCTGTTGGCCTAAATGTACTTCTGGCCAATTGAGTGCAATAACAAGCCCCTAATGCTTTAGGGAATCTTAAAAAGAGAACCATCTTTCCAAGAAGCAGGTTGTTGCTTAATCCAGAAAAAATGAACATGTTTATTGTATAATGTAGAGTAATTTAATTATGTACAAATGACAAACAAGTGGATGTAGAAAACAAAAATAGTGGAAACAACGCAGAGAAGAGGTATTTTGAACCAAAAAAAAAAAAAGCAGAGAAGAGGTATTTAAATTGAAGGTATTATATTCATCTGTATAAGAGACAAGTTGACCCCATTATAAGTGTAAGTTCAAGATTCCTTCAACCAAACTCATCACTTCAGAAAAGAAATCTGATTAAGTACAGAATTAGAACTTCAAAGTCTGAAGGGTTCCGAGTATATAGGATCAACTTTGTTCCCTAGACAGTTTGTAAAGCAATCCCGGAATTAATCCAACCCCCAAGGCATTCAAATCATAGTTTTAGTGTACCTAATAGATATTAAGAATCAAATCTAGAACCCCTATGATTTAAATACTAATGACAACATTCTAAAGTTTCAAGTTAATTCCAATTTACTATGTACGTTTGTGCTCAAGGTAAAAACTTCAGTTCAGATAGAAATGATCAAAAATGCAGAGGGTAATGGAATGCAATCAAAATTTACACATACCTAAGGTGCAGATCTTCGCCGGTTGAAAATGTGAAGGGTGTCTCAATGAAAAGTGTCTTAATCAGCTCTGCAGATAAGAACCAAGAGCTGGAAAGAAAGTCCACCTGCACAATTTTATCCAGAGTGATATCATAGGCAGGGTCAGGTAAATAAAGTCCTGCCTCCTTGGACCTGAACTTTCTATAGCTTGGAAATGTGAAATCCTTTTGTCTGAACGGCAAAATCCTTCCTATGCTGCCCAAAACAGAGTTCTTGTACTTCTTGGTTCCGGCTACATGTGACAAAATCTGCAGCATTTTCTTCCCAGGAATCATGTCATCATCAACAATGTACACAAGATCGGCTTCGGTTTGCAAAGCCATTTGGAACCTTCCATAGTACTTGAAGTCATAGCTTGAACTTATGAAGCTTATTCTTGAATCATTATAGCTGTCGACGATTCTCTTCAAAGAGATCTCGTTTGGACTCCCAAATGAAAGAACCCAAACATGGTGGAAAGGAAGTGTTTGCTGGAGCAAAGTATCAAGCTGAGCACACAGTGTTTTTCTCTTGAAGTGGTTCAAGATCACTGTGACTTTTGGTCTGTTAGGACCTTTCAAATCCCACTTGGACTTCATTGCCATTAGCTGAGCAAGAGTTTCAGTACCAATGTTCTTTCTTTGGAAGTCCAACACCTCATAGTAAAGCTCTGTCTTCAGCTTGATCATCTGAGCATCACTGGACTTCTTCTGCTCAAAATCAATCTTTTCATGCTCGCAAACCTCTGAGGGAGTGATGGGTTGGATTTCTGCCAATCTAACAAGAGAAGCAGAATCTTGATAACGGCCAATGATGTGAGGAGGGATTATGTACTCTTTCCATTGCTGTGCAATCTTGGTAGCCCATTGGAAGTCTGGTTTGGTTCGTAAATCGATGGAAGGGCTCATATAGTAGAGAAGGAACGTTGCATAAACTGCAAAGGCAAATTGGAGACAAGTGAGAGCTGTGACAAGCCTAGCAGAAGTGCTCTTCTGAGGCTTCCCCTTAGCTTTTCCTCCAACATAATCACTCAGCATTCCTTCCAAGTAATCCCTACTTCTCGTGTTCGTATTTCGATCAATTCCCATCATATGATGTTCAAGTATACAAAATTAGTGTTACACCTGCAAGAAACATTTACAATCCATCAGTTCAGAACTTCCGCTAAACCTTAGAACAGTATACATGCATAATCAAGCTCAATACTTACCAAAAAAAAGCGAAAGCCACAAACGAAACTGAAAAGAGCTATGAACGTTTAGGAGTAGTGATATCTCTTTGAAACAAAGTAAGAGATGATATGTATATAACTGTCTTGGAGGTATTACGTAGAAAACTTGAAGTTCACCACAAACTACCCAGCACAAGAATGGAGAACCACGTTTAGGAAAAGCCTCTGGAGTTTGGACGGTCAAGTTCACGATGAAAAGGAGGAGGGAGAGATAGCAAAAGCCAAAAGGGCTTTGAGACTAAGTTAGCTGGTCCGGATTTGGTTGACGAGCTATAACGGAACGAGTGGTATTATATACATACAAGAAAAGGGTAAAGCACAAGAAGTGTACGGGAAGCAGCCCCATGGAAAATGCATCAAAGCTCACATGCTGTAACGCTTATATTAAAAGAAAAAGAAGATACAGAATGTGGGATTATTATTAAACGCGTTCACTTCACTACAAATCTCACATTTCCATCCTTAAGTCACCACTTGAAGCCGGCTTTGACGCCTCACAAAAGGGCTTCCCCTGCGTTTTCGGCACTGCTGTGTTTAACCACAGCTCTCTTTGACTCAAATTTACTATCACTAGACCCCATAGATTGACCAATCAAGCTCCAAGTTTCTGAGGTTTAGGAAGGTTTATAATCATTGTTTAACCAAGTTCGCAGAAACCCAATTGGCCAAATGGCCAAAAATCCCAATATATTAGCTAATGGGATCTAAATTGTCAACACCCAATTTCCAAAGAACAAAATAAGTATAATTTTATCCTACATGTACCCAAGAAAAAACAATATATGGACTCAAAGGAAGAGAGACAACACAGAAGTCACATTACATATATTACCTTGAGGATCAAGTAAAACTGAATCAAACAAAGAACAAAGGGATCTCCAGCTTCTTTCTGCTTCAGCTAAGCTAGCTTAAAGATGAACTGAATTTCACACCACCACTAGTACTTATGTAAATGAAGAAGCCACGTCGAGGTTACAGTGAATGGAAGGATATGCATTAGGGAATAGAGATTGAGTAGAGAAGAGACAATAATTAGCTAGTAGAGAATGATGTGGTGCTATATATTCAATATATAGTTTGACCTTCTGCATAAAGATGCCTAGTTGAACGTTGCAGCAAGCTTATAAGTTTGTTTATGGTTTTTTGCCAAACTTTGACGACTTCATCGTTGCAAGAAACCTGTAGAGGATGAATAGATTTGCTTGCAGCTAAAGAAGCAAAAACAGGTTTGGACATATTTTATCATGGGAAAATAGAACTCAAGGGAAGCAAAGTATGAATGGAAGAATCGAGCACTTGCTGTTATTAACCTAAATTGGTCAAGTCGTATATTTGTTGGTGAGTTGCCATTAGGGTTGCAGAAGCTAAGAAACGAAGAACGGCCGAAACAATATATTAGGTCTGTTATCATTTTTGAACAAATATATGATCCCACTATTGATCACATTTAGTCGCGATCGCACCAGGTTGTTACAGTTTGAAAACCTATATATATGGTACAAATTAACAGAATCATTGCTTCTTAAATAATTAGATTATACTTGCATGAGATATGCGTGAACTTAAAAAAAGAAAAAAAGAAAGGCAACCTATAGTTACCCTGATTGTACTCGTACGTCTACAATATTGGTACGTCTGGAAATGTAACTCTCTTCGTAACGGATATTAGATAGTTTCTTGTCGAGTCGGAGTCTGATCATGCAGAACTACATCTACTTGGGTTTGAGTGCTGCAACTCGATCTAGCAGTGAACTTTATTTAAGAGTCTGCAACTTCAGTTTTAAATTTTTGAGCAATACTTTCAAGATATTAGAAAATAATAAAGGGGTTTCTCGATCTACTTGATCTCACTAATGTATTGATCGATACATCAGGCAGACTAATCAGATACTGAGGTATAGAGAAAATAGAGGTATAGGCTAATTTGAGATCAAATCAAGGTATTTTACTCATGCATGAAATCAGCTTACATTTGTATCAAAATTAATCTACTTGATCGATATTTCCTCGATTCCTATAAATTTTTGAATAGAATTATTTTTTCATTTTTTTATTTTTTATTTGTTTAGGGTAAGGAGAGTATCCATTGACATAAGTCATCCAACGATCACAAGGATCAAATCATAAGAGAAGACATGCAATCTCAAATACAAGTTAAGCTACTACTAAACAAAATAAATTCGCACAGAAGGCGGTCATTAGAACAAAATTCAAAAGGTGTCCAAAAACAAAACGTAACTACCGAGGGAATTGAAAGCAAAAAAGTAAATAACCTACTATTCCACTACGAATCAAGCCGAAGGACCTCAATTGGTATACCTTTCATCGAAGAGTTATCTTTAGAATTGGGAATATGAGGGGTCTTTCCTAGCACAACTAGGAGATCACTCATCATGTGCCTCGTCAGCGAGGCTAACCACAACACCCAGAGAACCCCAATTCCCTTCCATCGATCATCTTGTCCACAATCATAGGCCCTGATCCAACATGATTGTGTGCAACCAAATCTGCCAGAGTCATTTGGAGCTCCGCCTCCACCTCCGGATTAAGTTGGTGTTGTGTTGAAGGTTTATGATTCCGGCTATTCCGAGACGACCATACTTGATTTGTCAGTTTTCTTGATGCTCAAAAAACCAATAGCTGTAGCTGTAGCTTTCAGACCTAGCTTTGTGGGAGTCAGATTTCCCAATCCCAAGTTCAGATTGTGCTTACTTTTCTTGCCCGATGAGCTTTCCCCCACATCACGTCAGCGGCGTCCTCCGGAGGCTTTAGGAGGAAAGGGAAAAGTTGCATGCTCACGAACCTGAACCTGTCATTTCTCCTTATGAGGGAGAGATACCACAGAGTTAGCGGGACCAAGGTAGGTTGGACATTGGCCATCAAGACCATAACTAGTGGTGCAGGTGGAGCAGCAGGCGCCTCCACCATCGGCTCGTCCTCCTCTGTCTCCCTAGGGCACGGTAGGCTACCATGATTGATCATTATACAGGTGCGACATCGTCTGAGGAGTCTCTCATACTTGTACTCCACAACGATGATGTCTACTGGTGAAATTCTGAGCCGACAATCAAGCCGAACCGGATCATGTAGGGGTAGAGTTAGGCGAACCCTAACCACTCCTTTGTGAAAACCTGCAGTATCAACTCGTAGGACCGGTCCTATTGTTTGACCAATCAGTTGATGTAACAGCCCAGCCCATAGACTTGAGATATTGTCCGCTTTAGGCACTCTCCTCTCTGGCCCTCAGAGTTTTGTCTCTGGGAGTTCACGAGCAATTTCCCAGTAAGTCACCCATCCTGGGATTTCTCTGGACTCAACAAGCTTAATTTTAGAGTTCTCATCCCCTCCGAAACCATTGAGCCCCAAAAACGCATCTCTATATATTGAGCTAACTCTACACATATAAGCACAACATCCACTCTTCTCCTGGCGATGTGGGATGCGTGACCTGCCTATCTGCTAGCTTCCCTAACCAGGTCAGGCCAGAGTCATCACAGTTGAGCCGTGGCAGCCGTCATCAGCGTCGCCAGAAGCTTCTTTATCTCCACCCAGATCCATATGAAATCTAGAGGAGAAGCCATCATAGTCGTTGATTAAGAGCATAGCTCACTGGTATCCCCATGGACCTCCCCGCTTGACCTGAGCAACATTCCTCTCGTTGATGAAGGTGAATAGGAACCGATGACCTCTTACTTGAATTTCCACAGGTTTGTCGAGCCTCCACATCGCTCGAATAGTACTTCGGAATGCATCAAAAGCCATAACCTTGGCTGTATTGAGTTTGTCGACGAGGTAAAACCTTGGTACTACGAAGCCTTTCTCCGGACACTTTAAGTTTCTAAGGTCCACTAGTTCATCATGGTGTGAGAAAGACAGCTTTGAAACCAATCTTGCAGTCATAGAAGCTACATATACAGCCATGGAAGAGAGCTCGCTACACAACCAAGAATCTTTATGAAAACCCTAACCCTAGTAGCAAAGGCACTAGAGAGGAGATGGAGAGGAAAAATAGGTCCCCGTATGTAATGTTCACAACAATAGTTATTTACTATATATTATTGGTGTTGAAACTTAAATCTACAGTAAATGAACAGTGCTCAACAGTACTGGGCTGGGCTGGGCTGTTGAGTCGGGCCTTGCATTTGAACCGTTAGATTTGTGTGTTTTAATCTGATCCGTCCATTTGGTGCTCTATAATTGAGGGGGCTGGCTGCCACAGAAAGAAGATATCGGCAGAAGAAAAGAGAGAAGAAGAAGAAAACACCGAAAAAAAAAGGAGAAGAGAGGAAGAACAATTGATCTTTCAGGATTTCAGAGGATTGAAGATTCCATTGGCGATCGACAGAGTTAGAGGGAGATTGGGGTCGTGCAATAGTTAAGAGAAGAATTGATCTTTGTCCTGGTATTTTTTCATTCTCTGTTTTCGTTTGATTTGTGATTATTATTATTATTTTTTTGGTTAATTGGGTTCTTTGTTCATCAATTGGGATTTTGGGTTCGGCTCTATGAGCCTCTGTTTCTCTTCCCATCGTGTTTAACGTTTGATTGATTATTTAAGTTTCTCTTAGTTTGGGAACATGATTTGATTTTCTTTTCTGATTCTGTAATGAATTAGTTTTCTGTCTATGAAATTTTTAGGCTTTTGTTGCTCATCAAGGTTTGGTTCATTTGATTGTTGTTATTAGACTTCGATTTGTTGTTAGTTGAGGAAAGAAGATAGAGGCTGTAATGAATTCTGTAATCATTAGTTTTCTGATTTTGTAATGAATTTGGTTTCGTCTATGAACTACTCCCTTTTGTTGATTCTTCACAAACTGATGATATTTCATAGACTTCAATTTGTTGCTCATCAGGGTTTGAGATTGTGAAGAAGCACTACAACACTGAATATCTTAGGCGACGAAAATTTTTCGTCACCTAAGATGGATTTTCGTCGACTAAGTTTTTTGGTGACGAAAATTTTGTCGCCTAAGTTTCGTCGTCTAAAGTTTGTGGGCTAAATACTTAGACGACGAAAATAACACAATTTCGTCGACTAAGATAATTCTTAGAAGACGAAAAAATTTCGTCGTCTAAGAAAAATGGTGACGAAAAAAATTCTGAGACGACGAATTTTTTCGTCGGCTAAACTATGGCTTAGACGACGAAAAAGAAATTTCGTGGCCTAAGATAATGACTTAGACCACGAAACTCAACATTTTCGTGGTCTAAGTTTTTAGTTTAGGCGACGAAAGATAAAGTATTTCGTGGCCTAAGATGGAAACTTAGTCGACGAAACTATATTTTTTCGTCTCCTAAGCTTCATACTAAGTCGACGGAATATTTTATTTCGTGGTCTTAGATCTTTACTTAAGCCGCGAAATAATATTTTTTCGTGGCCTAAGAGTTTATCTTAGGCGACGAAATTATTATTTTTCGTGGCTTAAGTAAATATCTTAGTCCACGAAAAAATAATTTCGTCGACTTAGTATACATCTTAGGCGACGAAAAAATTTAGTTTCGTCGACTAAGCATGTATTAAATTTAAAAAAAAAAAATTTCGGATACTGAATATTCAAATATATTAAAAAAAGTATCGATAAAAATTAAATACCGAATAATATCGTACAATACCGAATAACATCGTACAATAATATAAATTCATACATTTGTTCAATAAAAATATTACACATCAAACAATATCGTACGTAGATAGGGAGAGTGAGGAGCCTGCAAGCTACTGTGGTCGGTTCCTAAACGACTGGAACTCTTGCTCCAACCAGCTAAGACGCTCAGTTACCAATCGTGTCTGCTCCTCTGCAAGTCGGATACGCTCTCGGGCCTCCTCCTCTGCAAGTCTGATACGCTCTCGGGCCTCCTCCTCTGCAAGAGCTATACGCTGTCGGGTCTCCTCCTCCAGTCGTCTCACACGCTCCCCATTTGACGACCGACTGCGTCCGGTGGAATTTTCCCCTTGCGATGATTGGGAGCCGACACCGAAAGTGACTCCTCCTAACCCCCGGATCTCACCGCTGTTTCGCGGTCCCAGTGCGCTGACAAGCACTCGGGCTTGAGTCGGCTCGTCAAAATAGTTGTAGATCAGATCCTCCGGAACGTCGGGGTGCTCCTGCCTCACAGTGGTCATCACCCTCTCGAGCTCGGCATTGATACGGCGCTGCAAAGACCAAGCAAGTAACATGCATATGAATAATGCATTGTAAATAATCCAAACATAATCGGCAGATATTATTCATCAAACCACAACGGTTAAACATAATCCAAACATAATGCCATGTCTAGTTATAGGATAAGAGAAACTTACTATATTTTCTGCCGCCTCTGGGTGCTCAGGAGGGTACACCATCTCATAATTCTTCACCAAGGGGAATAGTTCACCTTTTTGCTTCAATTCGTGCGCCCCGTAGATGAACGGCTTTGAACCGGACCGATGGTGTAACGTCTTCTTCCCCCGGTTGAGGGCGTTGGCGGTCGATCGTCTCTGTAGAAATATGATTAAATATGAGACAAATAGTTAGCATTGAAATAAAACTAAAATGAAAAATGTTAACATTTGAAAGCACATACTACTATTACAAAATTATATACCTGAAACTCATCGCTCTCGAAGTGGTGAAGCAGCCAAGACCACTCCTCCTGCCTATCTTTGAACTCTTTCGGAATTTTCCCAGGATTGGCAATCCTAAGCCTGTTGAGCTTGCTCTTGAAGGCTGTGAAGGTCTTGGCGGCATGCTTGTAAACCCACTTGACCATCTTCTTATCATCCCAAGGGATGTCATAAACAAGCTATTACAAAAAAATTAGAATTAATATGGAAGCTTATAGATAATTAAAATATCAAAATTGTAGTTAACTTACGTCGAGTTCATTTTTGAGCTTCAGCTGATCATCCTCCTCCAGATCCCACCAACTTGCAGCAGTCATGGGAATGCTGTCCCGAATGATATGCCCGATATCATGAGTCAGCCAACTGTTCAGTGCACTGGTCTGCGGTCCGTGCAAGAACTCATCATCCATGACGATCTTCACCTTCTCTCCGTGCTGCACCCAAGACGTGTAGGCCTTCAAGCCTTTTACCAACCCTCGTTTGTGTTTGGGAGGAGGTGCTGCCAAAACAATAACAATTTAATTAGAAAGTAATAACACTCATTTATAACTAAATGACTTAATTGAAAGTGTTGGATTATGTTTACCTCCATCAGGCCGAGGACGAAATGTGCGCCGACAGCTGATCTCACAATCACCATCGCTGTCGTCGACGTCAGGTGCGGTGTCTGCTACTAAAGGGGATGCAGTATCCTCCAATGGGGGCGGAGGGGGAGGTGATGATACGTTCGCAGACGATTCCGTAGGTGGCCGCGAACCACTCCCTTCAGAGTTATTTGACTTGTAGAAGCGGTCAAATAACTCCTGCCTCTTCTTCTTCAGAAATCCCTGAGTCGGCGGCATATTTTTCCTGTAAAGAAACACAAAGTTGAAATGATTAAGAAATTATGACCCCATTGTACAGGAAAAATCATTTTACAAAACTATGCATGTATAATCAGATGTCACCTTTCAAAATTCTGATGATGAACCAATGAGAAAGATTTTGCTTTTGAAACTAAATAAACCATTTTAATCACTTCCTAACACCATGCTTTGAACATGGTTAAACAATTGAAGGTTGATTAAGGTATTTGAAACCAATATAGAGGAATGTATTTCACTCACATACAGACAGCCTTATTGATCCCAATCTAATGAGAATAGCAACTAACAAGCAAACCATACCACCAAAAACCTTGGTTAACTTTCCAGGTACTAACAAAGTATAACACTACACCATGAAATGTAAACACACATCAGAAACGAACTCCCAAACCTAAAAACAATCGCATGCACTACACTAATTCATCCAAGTAAAACCAATAAAAGCTCATCACAAGTTACACCGAAAGCTCATCACAGATTCGAATACCAAACCCTCCTAAAATCTCATCACACAAACTACACAAAAAGAAAACCACCTCCTCAGCCATCACAACCTTCTCCAAGCCAAAAATACAACAATAGCTACAATACACACAGATTAACCCATCTCACCAACAAACAACAACAATTCCAATTCCAATTCCAATTCTTATACCAAGCACAAAATCAATCAATCAATCCATCCATATTATCCACATATACCAATTCTTATATCAAAATAAATCAAATCTAAATTTTCCTATACCAATATGAATTAAGACAAACATAATTAGTGATGGGTTTAACATACCCGATTGGAGGCTGGCCGAGCAGGGGGAGGGCCGAGCAGGGGGAGGAGGCCGAGCAGGGGGAGGAGGCCGAGCAGGGGGAGGAGGCCGAGCAGGGGGAGGAGGCCGAGCAGGGGGAGGGCCGAGCAGGGGGAGGGCCGAGCAGGGGGAGGAGGCCGAGCAGGGGGAGGGCCGAGCAGGGGGAGGAGGCCGAGCAGGGGGAGGAGGCCGAGCAGGGGGAGGAGGCCGAGCAGGGGGAGGAGGCCGAGCAGGGGGAGGGCCGAGCAGGGGGAGGAGGCCGAGCAGGGGAGAGGAGAGGGAGGCCGGTGGAGGTGGGGAGGTGGGGAGAGGAGATGGAGGCCGGTGGAGGTGGGGAGAGGAGAGGGAGGCCGGTGGAGGTGGGGAGGTGGGGAGAGGATCGGAGAGGGAGGCCGGTGAGGGGGGGAGGTGGGGAGAGGAGAGGGAGGCCGGTGGAGGTGGGGAGGTGGGGAGAGGATCGGAGAGGGAGGCCGGTGAGGGGGGGAGGTGGGGAGAGGAGAGGGAGGCCGGTGGAGGTGGGGAGGCCGGTGGAGGTGGGGAGAGGAGAGGGAGGCCGGTGGAGGTGGGGAGGTGGGGAGAGGATCGGAGAGGGAGGCCGGTGAGGGGGGGAGGTGGGGAGAGGAGAGGGAGGCCGGTGGAGGTGGGGAGGTGGGGAGAGGATCGGAGAGGGAGGCCGGTGAGGGGGGGAGGTGGGGAGAGGAGAGGGAGGCCGGTGGAGGTGGGGAGGCCGGTGGAGGTGGGGAGAGGAGAGGGAGGCCGGTGGAGGTGGGGAGGTGGGGAGAGGATCGGAGAGGGAGGCCGGTGAGGGGGGGAGGAACGAAACAGATCTGTGAATTAGGGATTCTCGGGTATATTTACTTCACTTAGGCGACGAAAACTTAATTTTCGTCGACTAAGTAAAGTCTTAAACGACGAAAATGATATTTTCGTCGGCTAAGTAAAAACTTAGACGACGAAAAATAAGTTTCGTCGTCTAAGTGTATTCCCAAATTTTCAATTAATTCAAATCAGTCCGCCAAAATATTAAAAACAATTTACACTTAGTCGACGAAAAAGTATGTTTCGTCGGCTAAGTAAAGTCTTAAACGACGAAAATGATATTTTCGTCGCCTAAGTAAAAACTAAGACGACGAAACTTAAGTTTTCGTCGATTAAGACCAGTTCAAATTTTTGCCAAATTTATTGGCGGAAAATAAAGCCAAATTTTAAAAAATAATTAACACTTAGTCGACGAAACACACTTTTTCGTCGTCTAAGTGTTTACTTAGACGACGAAAAAGACTGTTTCGTCGACTAAGCTTAGTTAAAATTTTCCCAAAATTTATTGTGTGGAACATTAAAAAGTCAATTTTAAAAAAAAAATAGACACTTAGTCGACGAAATTATAAGTTTCGTCGTCTAAGAAAATACTTAGACGACGAAAATAAGGTTTTCGTCGACTACGTAAATACTTAGACGACGAAACTTATAATTTCGTCGACTAAGTGACAATTTTTTTTATAAAAATTGACTTTTTAATGATGGCATTTTCGGCCATGTTCATATAGGTGCATTTGGTCGACGAAAGACCCCAAATATCGCAATTGTGCCCATTTTAATTTTCTTGACGAAATTGTAATCCAACATAATAATTAACACAGAACACAGTTGAAGGTTCTGTACGTACGTACACACCATTCATGTATTTTTAATTATACATCAAAAACAAATTTATTGAATTTAAAAACATAATTTAAATCTGATCATGGTTCTCCATCATAATCGTCATCGTCTGTATCGTCTGCATCTTCAATCGTATCAGTTAAGCCATCATTGGAATCGTCATCGTCGTATGTTTCCTCATCATCGTCTGATTCCTCATCATCTTCGTCATTAATGAAGTTTTGATTGGCTATGTTTTGAGATGTAGATGCATTTGGGACTGCAATGAATTCATCAGAAGTAACGAAATGTAAGCGGTTGTTGTCGCGAATAGCCTCTGCATTAGGGATTTGAGAAGCCGAATGTTCTTGATATGGTTCATCAGTGTCGCCGTCATCTTCATCATCATGTTCTTCACCCCCTTCAACTGTAGACGCACTCCATATATTCCTATGTGACATCGGGTTAACCACTTTCCAAAATCCACCTGCCTTAGGATCATCGAGATAAAATACTTGTTTTGCCATGCTAGCAAGAATGAAGGGCTCATTTTCATACCAACTTGTGTTTGTATTCACCGATAACATGCCGTAATCCATCTTTGTACTCCCAGGAACACTTTGATTAGTGTTAAACCATCTACACTTGAACAAGACAACGAGCATATTTCCATATACTAGTTCGACAACGGCCAGTAGCACTCCATAGTAGGTGAAGTCGTCACCATCTACCATGACCCCGCAATTTTGCGTTCTGCGGTTCACATCTCGTTGAAGTGTCACGAACTTGACGCCATTGACAAAACACATCGCGCGCACCCTGTGGGAAATTGGCATTCTAGCCAAATGGTGCAATTCGGACGAGTACCAATCACTGTTCTGTATTTGGAGATTTTCCACCTGTCACATTGTGATAACTTATTATTTAAATTGAACTGACTAGCTAGAATACTAATATTGAAATGGAGATATTGTAACATACAAAATATTGTGACGTACCCATTTGCGAAAGTAAACAGGAAATGTTCTTTTGTGCGTCTCTTTCGGCCTTCGGTCTCGACGATTTGCTTCAATCAGCTTCAAATGCTCACCCATGAAATATTGTGCTTCGTCACAGTGTTGTAGTACGCACCAATGAGCTTCAATTAGCTCAGCATCTGTCAGTCTTTCTGAAGTTGGTAAATTACCAAACGGACGTACAACACTTGAAAGGACGGAAAGTTTCGGAACTGGTACTGTAGAGGCTGCTGTAGAAGACTCTGCAATGTTTTCGTCACTGTTACGGAGATATAAGTTGCAGTATGTTACACATTCATGTGTAATGTACGACTCCGCTATCGATCCTTCAGGGTGACTCTTGCTTTTACATAACTTTTTGTATTGAAACAGTTGTCTGAAATTACACGTACAGTTATTAGTGAAGTATATATACAAGAGAATATTATAATGAATGGGGAAATACGAATAATAAATAGTACCTTTCTTGCGGATACATCCAGGTGCAATGAACAGGACCAGTAAGCAGTGCTTGATCTGGAAGATGGATCATCAGATGAATCATACTGTCGAAGAAAGCAGGGGGGAAAATCCTTTCCAATTTGCACAAAATGTAGATGATGTCTTCTTTGAGAATGAGAACATCTGACTTCTTCAGCTCTTTAGCGCATAACTTCTGAAAGAACCTACACAAGGCTATTATAGGTTCGACCACATCTGGATGCAAATAGGGTCGGATAACCACTGGAATAAGACGTTGTAGCAATACATGACAGTCGTGGCTCTTCAATCCGTTAAACGTATTAAGCCCCAAGTTAATACACCGAGATATATTTCCTGCATACCCATGAGGATACTGTACTCCTTTAAACCATACGAAAATCTGCTTCTTGAAAGCCGGTTTAACTGTGTAAGGTGCAACAGGTATGAAAGTCCCTGACGCCGTCTTCACTGGCCACAAGTGTTCTCGTAATCCATTCTCCTTCAAATACTGACGTGCTTTCAAAGTGTCCTTACTCTTTCCTTTGATATCAAGAATTGTTCCCACAATGCTGTCACTTACTCCCTTCTCTATGTGCATGACATCTAGGGTGTGTCTAAGAATGGATTTCGACCAGTAAGGCAAATCATAGAATCTACTCTTGTGTGTAAAACACTTGTACTCGTCAGGGCGTTCCGGAACTGGTATAGATAAATCACCGCTCAACACCCCGAAATCGAAAGAGTTCAGCTTCTCCAAAATTTCATCACCGCTCCAGGGACGGGGTTTAGGACGAAGCTCTACTGTTTTATCAAATGCTAGATCATGAAATCGCCACTGGTGGTCAGCTGGAAGCCATCTACGGTGACCCAAGTAACACACCTTCCCAGCGCACCAAACAGAATGGACTTCGTTCAAGCAAACAGGACAAGCTTTATAACCTTTAGTCGCCTGAGACGACAACATCCCATAACCAGGAAAATCACTTATGGTAAACAGCAGTATTGCTCTCATCATAAATGATCTTCCACTGTGCCTGTCAAAAGTAAGAACTCCATTTTCCCATAAGTCTAACAGCTCGTCGATCAAAGGTTGCAGATACACATCCAAACACTTTCCTGGAGACCTTGGGCCGGGAATTAACAGAGACATCATACTAAATTCCTTCTTCATACACATCCAAGGAGGCAGGTTGTACGGCACAAGAATAACAGGCCATGTACTATGACTCAAACTCATATTTCCATGGGGATTGAATCCATCTGAGGCAAGGCCGAGTCTGACATTTCTAACATCTCTTGCAAAATCAGGGAATAATCTGTCAAAGGACTTCCACGCCTCGCCATCTGCAGGGTGTCTGAGAGTATCATCATCTGTCCTTCTCTCTCCATGCCATCTCATTTCTTTTGCTGTGTGTAAAGACATGTAAAGACGCTTCAATCTAGGAATTAAAGGGAAATGACGAAGTACCTTCACAGGAACACTGTTTTCCTTAACTGTGCCTTGCTCCCACCTCCACGCGTGGCATATGGGACATTCATCAAGCTCGGCTTTCTCTTTGTAAAACAAAACACAATTGTTCTTGCAGGCGTGGATTTTGTTATAACTGAGACCGAGATCGCCCAATATCTTATGTAGCGTGTAATAACTATCAGGTAGATAGTTAGGTTGTGGAAGGTGTTCCTTAAACTGTTTTAAAAGACTATCAAAAGAGTCATTTGTCCACCTACTCTTGACTTTCAACTGCGTCTGTGAGATGATGGTCTCTAAAACAGTGTGAGGACTACCCTCGAATAATGGGATCTGCACTTGAGCAAGTAGTCTGGTATACTTATCATAATCAGCACTGTCAACAAGAGGAGTTGTGCCATCCTCAAAAACTGCCTCTTGGAATTCCTCTTCCTCGCGTACTGGAGCAAAAGTAGGAAAAATGTCATGTAGAATGTTCATCGCCGGGTCAGTATAAGGCTCGAAACCACCAGCAGTTGTTCGGTCATGGTATCCAGCCTGGATTTCGGCAACCGTAGGTTCATAATCTGCTTCCCCGTGTTTAGTCCATGTTGTATAATTCTGCATAATACCTCTGTTACACAGGTGATCGTAGATTCGGCCGATCGTCTTGCGCTTAGTATTCATACAACTTAAGCAGGGACACCTGTGTGTTTTCTTTCCTCCACCATGTTCACGTACAAAATTTATAAAAATTCCTACTCCTTCATGGTATTCTTCGCTCTGTCTTGGGTACTGCATCCAACTCCTATCTCTATCCATCGATCACCTGTTATATATATTAATTAATATAAGACAAACAATAAATAATCACAAATTAACAAATAAACAATTTATATGCATGTTTTTTCTCGACCTTATGCCTCCGGTTAGGGTCCTAATAATCCCATTCAGGAGCACAAGGTACTTTGTTTCACAGTTTGTAGATCTTGTGTATTCGTTTTCAGTCGTGGGAAAATTTCGGCAGCATCTCCCCACAGTTCCTCAAGTGCACGAATATCTATACACCTAGTATGCACTCGAGGAACAGTGATGGGAGACCTCGTCGAAATATATACCCACGACCGCAAACGAATACACAAGACCTATACAAACTGTGAAACAATGTCCTCTGCCCCCAAACTGTCCAAAAATGGGACAATTCAAGAATCTCTCCATGATTCTCGAACGGGATTTCTAGGGATATATATAAATGCATGTATATCACCGCTAATTATAAATCATATAACAATGATTTTCGTCAAATAATTATAATTATTAATTAAAGCATTATTAAAATATATAATTAATATATATAATTCACTAATTTCACAAAATCCAACAATTTAATTGAGTATATATAGGTATGGATCAACAAAAGCAACATATATACTAGCTATCACCTCACAATATACACACACAACAATATATATTTCTATAATTCTCTACCTCAAAAATGAAATATTTCAATGGAAAAATTGAAATTATAGTTGAAAAAGATGAATAAAGAGATCATACCAAGTTAAAAATCAATGGGTAGTAGTGGAGAAGGCTTAGGAAGACCCGATTTGAAGCTTTTCACATCCAAGAATGAAAATCAGTGGAAAATTTGAGGGAAAGAAAAAAATTTTGGTTTTTGGGGAAAAATGGTCTCTGCTCCCGATCGGAAAAATGAGTGCAGGATTTATAGTCTGGATTTACTTAGACGACGAAAATTAATTTTTCGTCGCCTAAGATCAAAACTTAGGCGACGAAATTTTTTTTTCGTGGCCTAAGTTTTGATCTTAGGCGACGAAATTATTTTTCGTCGTCTAAGAACAAAACAGGCCGACGAAAAAAATTATCGTCGTCCCCTTTACTTCTTAGACCACGAAAAAAAATTTCGTCGTCTAAGATTTTTTCTTAGGAGACGAATTTTGATATTTCGTCTCCTAAGTAAAAATCTTAGGCGACGATTTTTTGTTTTCGTGGTCTAAGATAATGCAGGGACGACGAAAATTTTTTTCGTCGGCAATTTTTTGTCTTAGACCACGAAAAGTGTAATTCGTCGTCTAAGACTGTTCTTAGACGACGAAAAATTTTTCTTAGGTGAGGAACTTTTTTTCGTCGTTTAAGCTGTCTTAGGCGAGGAATTTTTTTAAGTTTCGTCGCCTAAGGTTTTTTTCCTTGTAGTGAAGATAGAGGAAGACAGTAGTTCTGTTGGTTGAGGAAAGAAGAACAAGAAGGTATGGTTGTTCGCTATTTAGTGAGGTTGCACTTTCTTAATTTCTTGCTTTGTTTGGTGGCAGAAAAATGAAGGGAGGTTGAACGAAATATATAATGCTTGCCTTTGTATAAAAATGAAAAGTGAGGTTTGAAATCTTAGGGATTTTATGATGTCCTGAAACATTCTTCTTTACTGTTGTGAACTGATTTGATCTTAGTGTTCTGTATATCATTTTAATACAATTGCGTTAATACAAATTCGAGTAAAGCAGTGGCATCTATAATCTTGATGGATTGTTTGTAATGAATTTAGTCAAATTTTGGTCATTCAATTATTGTTTTATTATGTATCTGACATACTTTTTGCCAAAGTAGTGATATCTTCTTTTGCTCAAGGTAGTGACATCTTTCCTTCCTGATATTTTTCTACATTTTTATGTTCTATAGGTTCTGTCTTCTGTAGTTTGGAAACTGGGAAGTTAATTACAAGAATTTGAAGGTACAATGCACAATTTAGCATTTGGTTCATGTTTTTCTTTGTGTGTGATTCTTAACTTTGACATTTGGAACTTTCTATTAATTTTGAAATGGATTTAGAAAATAAATGGATGTTGCAGTGATTAATTGTAAATGGGAGTTAGATAGCTTATTAGTGCAGATTTACTTTACAACTTTTTATGCTCTCTGTATCTGGATTGTTATTAACAGACCCAAAGAAGCGTTGTTTTTTAATGCGGTCAATTATGTTCTCAGATTTAGTTTCGCCAGATCAAACTAAATCATATAGCTCCACAAAATTTGTATCTACTCCAAAAGCTCACATCTTTGTTCTCTGCGCTTTGATTTTATTGGTAGTTGCTGAATTACTTCAAGTGTGTTTTGGTGGTTTTGGTTAGGATGTAGAGAGATAAATTGTATAGCTGACAAATGTTATTTAATAAGAAGTATGTGGGGTGACATTTATATTATGCAAGTTGTATTGTAGAGTTGTGTGTACTTTTTAATAAAGGCTTGACTTGGTTGGTCTCATTGGACGATTTTGTGAGGTTCCTTAGGTTTTGATTTTTTGCTGCAATTTTCAAATTTACTGCATCCATGCATATGTATAGCTTCAAACCAACGATTGGATGAAAATGGAAAGAGCTGACATGTATATAAGCTATCTACGTTTTAATTTTCTTAAATGTCTCAATTTGAAGTGTACGTACTTGCTGTAATTTTTCATGAGGACCATGTTATAGAAAACAAATAAAAATAGCAATTAAATTACTCTCCTTTTCATTCACAAGATAAACTGTCGGTACATGATGACTACAACCTTGATGATCACTGTACTTGCTGCATCTGTATACGCTGGTCCTGTGAAGAAGTTGTGTGATTCAAATTTTCTTGACTGTCCATACATTCTATTTTAGGAATTTGCTTATGAATAAGATAGAATTCATGAGATGATTGACCATTATGTCAATTTTTCTTAAAATCGATGACTTCTGAATCTTTAGATTAGTTCTGTTACTTCTGTATTTCACTGATTAGTTCTGAAGTTCAAACAATAAAGTACTGCTACATCTTTGACATTTCTCTTAACTTAGTTCTAACACTTAATGTGTACATGTATTTAGATTGACTGTCACTTAGTTTTTGACAGAGGTAGATCAATTGCTGGTCTAATAACTGAAGGAGTTGATTTTTCGAACAAACTGCAGTATCATTTATTCTATCCACTAAAGACGTAAGTGTGAAGTACATTATACAGAAAGTTGGAAGCGATCTATATTTTGAATGATCTTTAGATGTAATGCTTTATTTTTTATTAAAGCTGCAACAAAATCAGTGTTCTTTTAACTATAAAAGCATCTGTACAAATTGTAAGCTATGTATGTAAATATTGTATGTAGTAGCCTTTTAAGTTTTAAATGTGGCTTTTGTGGTTGGGTTATCTTCTTACAATCTGCACTTATCTTCAAAATATTGTTGTTGTCTTATCTTTCTATTAAGACAAAACGCAAAGTCTTCTTTTGTCATTTAATTTAAGACCTCTCTCTTACTTATTATTTTCCCTTGAAGACTTTTACTATGTAGTTTGTACTTAGATATAAACTCCGCGATCTCCTTACCTATAGTACTGTTATCTAATAAACAATGTTATCATTGCATTATATTTTAGTTTCGCCCATGTTATTCTTCAAATATCAAATAAAAAATGAAAACGTTTGATTTTGGTTGAGGGTATGGTGATGATCTTGGGTCGGGTGTGGATGTTCCAGCTTAATTTTCTTCTTATGTAAAACTATTTCTAAAACAAAAGACATATTAAAAACACACACAAACCCGCAGCAAAGCGCGGGCCAATGAATTAGTTTTCTGTCTATGAAATTTTTAGGCTTTTGTTGCTCATCAGGGTTTGATTCGTTTGATTGTTGTTATTAGGCTTCGATTTGTTGTTAGTAGGAGTATATCATTTTGTTGTTTAACATTTTAATGATGCAGGGGTTTGAGATTGTGAAGAAGATAGAGGAAGAAAGTAGTTCTGTTGGTTGAGGAAAGAAGAACAAGAAGGTATGGTTGTTCGCTATTTAGTTTAAGATTTATATACAGTTATGAATTCTAAAGTTTTATATTGGCAGTCTTGATTTAATCCGTCATTGCTTCATGGTTATGCATTGTAAACTTTTATATTGTCAGTCATAATGTAATCTGTGATTCTTTCATAATTGGATGGTTTGAGATTTGGTCTGGTAATCGATGGGAATTATGTGTTTTATTTTTCCTATTTCATTCATTCCATAATAATTTTGGGTTTTAATTTTCTAATTGTTTTGGACAGTTAGAAGGTTTTTATAATTGTTTTAAATTTCTTTCTCTTGGCTATTATAGAGTTCTAATATTTGTTGGCTATCATGTGATTTCCTGTTTTCCTTATTTGTGTTGGTGAGTGATATCTTATCAGGAGAGTAAGTATTCTTTTCAATTATGGTTGATAGTGTTTAATTTCATTGTCATTATGTACCCATACTACTATATGGTCTTCTGATTTAATTAAAGTGTTAAATTTTGGGCAATTAGGGCGACATGGTCTTCTGATTTAATACGTATTTAGTTGAGGTACCAAATATGGCTGAAATTGTATAAGAAAACAATCAAACCAGTTGATTTCTTGGATCAATAAGATGGGATTGGTTTCTTCTTTTCTTTTTATTCGTGAAACGTGAGCTTAGTTGAAAGTTGGCTATTGTTTATTTAGAGTTTGACAGTCGAATTGTATCTTATTTTGGGCAAATTGGTAACAAATTGTGCTTTATTTTATAGGCGTATATTTTGTTGATACAAGTTTTGTGTAAATTTTTTTTGTGTTTGTAGGTTGCATGTACAGACTTCTTCTTCAAGACTTACTGCTACTGTTCCTTTGTTCGCTGCTTGGCTCTTTTTTTGTTTTCTCTCGCTATTACGGTTTGTATTCTTGGTTTTAATAGTGATCAATTGTTGTATATAATTTTAGCATACATCTTAGTGTATGTTCTGTAATTAGAGAGAGGTTTGTTGCATTTTGTTACTGATTTGGAACCAAACAGAGCAGGATCAAGGAACTGTGTAGCTCTCATTACCAACGTTATTTTTGATCCAGGCATGCTCTCTCTCTCTCTCTCTCTCTATTTATGGTTGGGTACATGATTTAGTTATGGTTGGGTAGTCTTTCAGCTGTTTTGGCATTAATTTTTCTAGATGGGCTTTACTTTCAGTGCACATATTCATAAAAGATCATAGTGTATGGTAGAGAGTTGATGAAGGAATATTAATCTCTTTTGATATCATTTGTTAAAAATTTTAACTAAAAGATGTAAAACATTTTCAAAGTTTCTTTATTGCTTATTATTGTTGGGTATAAAGTTTGATATGTTCTCATGTTCAATTTATGTTGTTCATGTCTACCACAGATATGCCGCGTCAACCGTGTCGACGTAATGCATCTTCAAGGATGGAGTTTTTTGAAGGACATGTTTTTTATAAAGACAATAATACTGACCTAATTGAAGCAAACGATGTTTCTGATAGTATTAGGAATATGACAGGTATTCCCTTTTAGACTAAGTTTTATATTTTGAACCTTTAAATTTGTTTATTTTATTTCCTAATTTTTATTTGATAATCACATATAATATTTACTGATAGAAAAGAAAGTAAATATAGAGCTAAGTTCTCTAATCACTTCAGTGCTTAATGAATTTAGTATTAACAAAATGTATTGAAAACATTAGACCTGCATTTAAAAATAATTGGTCATAGTTTTTTGATTGACATTTAAAAAGGGACTCCAAAAGCCAAAGAAAATGAAGAAAAAAAATGATAAAAAAAATCGCATTGTGTTGTTTCAGATTAATACTTTGCTGTTTAGTTTTAAGGTTTTCTACTTAGAGTTTTTTTCTTATGTATTTGCTGGTTTTCTACAATCGAATGTCATCCTTCTTTGTTTCTCTTTTACATTGTTTAGATTTTGGACCTATAAGAAGACCTGGTAGAAAGCGAAAATTTGACAAAGGAGAAGGAAGCTATGTTGATAGACGAAATACTGATCGTGGCATAAGTCAGCTTTGTGACAATTTCACAGGTATGATGATTTTACTATTAATATTTTATGGTTGGGATTTAACTATCCTGATGGCAGTGTGGTATGCTTGGTGATACAGTATTTAGAAATAATCGTTGAGCAATTTCTCATTAACTTAGACCCCATGATCACTGAACACTGTTTTAACTTCCTTATCCTTAAACCATTAGTTTGTTTTCTCATTGAGTGGTATCTTAAGCAAACAAATTAGGTACCAAATATTTATATTAAAAACGAAGAAGTCAAACATAAAACCAAAGATAGAATAATCTATATTAACATTTTAAAAATTCAGAAACTTATATATAAACCTTATATTCCCTGAATATATGCAACTTAGAACCTAAAAGATGGAAAATCTAGAATAAACACCGTTAACTGCACCAATTATCAAATCCAATTTGCTGCACTTTTGGAGTCTTTCTACTTTCACTTCTAAAACATCATATATTTCAAATTCGAAAAAACTATTAATCTTATTACTCTATTTATTGTTTTGATGGTCGGTACTTTTTCATAAATTTTCATACTCTAAATTTTCCTTATAAAAGACTGTTGGATTCAAATTTGTAACAAAGTAACTGAATTCATCTTTCTTAATTGACAACTTTGTTTGTTTGTTTTTTTTTATATTTAATTTAAGCATTGTTTAATTGTTTCAATTTTGTTTTCTTTCAGTTTTTCCTCTTGCCAATTTCAAACAAAGTAATTTAAGCATTTTGTATTTCAATTTGCAGCTGAAAATCACACTTTATGCGGACAGTCTTTGTACCAAAAAAGCCGAAGAGGTAATATATTTTATGCATTATTGTGTTTTTATCACAACAATATGGTTTTCTTGGATCTAATTTTCGTCTGTTATGATTACAGATATAGTTATTCAATATAATGATGATGGTGATGATGTATATCAATGTATACATTGCAATGCAAATTTTTGGTTAGGGGAAGCAAATAAACGCAAATTAAAAAGAGAACCAATTGTTTATACAGAATGTTGTCAAAAAGGGCGAGTTAAACTTGAAAAACTAAGACCAACCCCTTTATTACTTGAACAATATTTGAATCCTACTAATGGTCAAGAAAGCATCCATTTTCGAGAAAATATTCGAGTTTATAATTCCATGTTTGCTTATACTTCAATGGGTGCAAATATTGATTATAGTATAAATGATGGGTCAGCACCTTATGTTTTTAAAATCTGTGGACAAGTGCATCATTTAATGGGTTCAATGCTGCCACAAGACGGTGAAAATCCAAAATATGCTCAGTTATATGTTTATGATACACAAAATGAGATTTGGAACCGTATGAATATTGTTGATCATTCTAAAGTTAAACCAAATGTGATTGCTGCACTTATTGAAATGTTTGATAAAGTAAATGAATTGTGTAAAACATATCGTACTATTAGAGACAAATTTCAGTCTGATTCTTTGCCTTCATTAAATATGACTATGCTTGCTCCTCAATCATTTGATGATAAACAATATGAGCGTCCAACAAATGATGAAATAGGGGGTTTAATTGTTGGCGATATTGGTGAATTTGATTCGAACAAAGATATAGTTGTTCAACGTGGAAATGGTCGTTTACATCGAATTTCTAAAATACATCCAAAGTATACGTCCTTACAATACCCAATATTATTTCCATACGGTGAAGATGGATTTCATATTAATTTATTATTGGAACCAATTCCGGGTAAAGAAGAGGAAAACCCAGATAAAATGTCAATGCGAAGTTTCATCACATATTATCTTCATGATAGAGACGGAGCTATGAATACATTAACAAAAGGTGGAAGACTGTTTCAATAATATCTGGTTGATGCTTATGCCACTGTTGATGAGAGCCGTTTAGATTATATTCGCCAAAATCAAGATAAAATACGAACCACAAAATGCAATGAAGTTTATAACGCTATTTCATCTGGAATAGAAAATAGTTGTGACATTGGACAACGAATTATTCTTCCAAGTTCTCATACTGGTTGTCCAAGAGATATGATAAATAATTATCATGATGCGATGGCTATTTGTCGCCAATATGGAAATCCTGATTTATTTATTACTTTTACTTGCAATCCTAAATGGATAGAAATTCTTAGATACTTTAACAGACATTCCGGATATAAACAAGAAGATCGACCTGATATAGTTTCGCGAATTTTTCAAGTCAAGTTAAAAGATATGATTGATTACATCAAATCGGGAAAACCTTTTGGTCATACTAGAGCTCATGTGCATAGAATTGAATTCCAAAAAAGGGGATTACCCCATGCTCATATATTATTTTGGTTAACAAAAAATTATAAGTGTTATACTCCAAGTGATATTGATTCTATTATTTCAGCTGAATTACCAGATAAAAATGTTAATCCAGTTCTTTATGAGATTGTTAGTCAGTCAATGATACATGGACCATGTGGAACTATAAATTCAAAATCTCCTTGCATGCGTGAAAAACAATGTTCAAATTTTTTTCCCAAACCATATAACGGTTATACTATATTTGAAGGAATTAATGCTCCTATATATAAACGGCGTAATGATCCTACAAAATTTACTACAAAGAATGGTGTCGAAATTGGAAATGAGTTTGTTGTTCCATATAATGCTGAGCTTTTATTAAGATATAATGCTCATATAAATGTCGAGTTATGCTCACAATCTATGATGATTAAATATTTATTTAAATACATAAGTAAAGGACCTGATAGAGCTCGAATTATGATATACGGAGAAAAACATGATGAAATTCAAAATTATTTAAATTGTCGATATTTAACTCCACATGAATCTGTTTGGAGATTATTTGAATTCTCAATTCATTCAAGATTTCCAGCTGTTCAATATCTAGCAGTACATTTACCCTCAGAACATAATATTACTTTTAAAGAAACAGATACAATAGACTCATTACTAAATTATAGATCAGTTCTGCGTACTACACTTACTGCTTGGTTTGTAGCAAATAAACAATATAAAAATGCAAAAGATTTAACTTATCCTGAATTTCCTACAAAGTTTGTTTGGGAAACTAAAGACAGATTTTGGGAACCAAGACAACGTTATGAAACTATTGGTAGAATGGCTTATGTTAGTCCTATACGAGGTGAAGTATACTATTTGAGAATGTTATTAAATATTCAAAAAGGATGTTGTAGTTATAAAGATATAAGAACTGTAAATAATGTCACTTACGCATCATATCAAGAGGCATGTCAAGCATTAGGTTTACTAGGTGATGATAAAGAATGGATTGATGCATTAGTAACTTCTTCAACTGTTGCAACCGGACCTCAAATGCGACAATTATTTGTTACAATTATTTTATTTTGTGAAGTCGCAAATCCTCGAAGATTGCTTGATATGTATTGGCCTAATATGTGCGAAGATATTGCTTATAAAGCACAATTGGAATCTAGAAATCCAAATCTAATTATCCCAGAGTTTGAATTAAGAAATAAAATGTTATTTGAATTAGAAAAATTATTCAATATATCATCATCGTCGTTAGAAAAATTTCAATTGCCCATGCCAAATTCAAATGATGTTATGAATTTCCATAATAAGTTATTGAGAGAAGAACTTAACTATGATTGTGAATCGTTAAGAAAACAACATTCAAATTATGTAACTCAATTGAACGATTCTCAAAAAAAGATTTATACTTATGTTGTAAATGTTGTCGAAGAAAAAAAACCGGCAACTATTTTTGTTCATGGTAGCGGTGAACTGGAAAAACTTTTTTGTGGCACACAATAATCAATAAACTCATATCAGAAGGAAAAATTGTACTAGCTGTGGCTTCATCAGGTATTGCTTCATTATTACTTCCAAATGACAGGACTGCTCATTCAAGATTTAAAATCCCAATAGAAATAGAGAAACTGACAAATTGCTTGATCAACAAAGGAACTAATCTTGCTAACCTAATTAAAAAAACAGATTTAATAATTTGGGACGAAGCGCCAATGTGTGATAAACGTTGTTTTGAATCATTAGATAAATGTCTACGTGATATTTTAAAAGATTCCAATGGAACAGATACTAATATGTCATTTGGTGGAAAACCAATTTTATTAGGAGGAGATTTTAGACAAATATTACCTGTTATTTCTGGAAAAGGTAAAGAGGAAATAATTCAAGCTTCAATAAATCATTCATATTTGTGGCAATCATTTAAAGTGTTCAATTTAACAGAAAACATGAGGCTAATGAGAAAAGGTTTAACTAATGAAGAAAAACAAGAGATTGCGACATTTGGAAATTGGATATTACAAATCGGTGAAGGCCGAATACAATTAGCTTTTGACACAAATGATGATGATGTGTCATGGATAAAAATTCCTGATGATTTATTAATTCATTGCGATACAAATGCAATCGAGGCATTATTTTTAGCTACATATCCTAAATTTAGTACAAATTATAATAATCCAAATTATTTACGAGAACGTGCTATTATTACTCCGCGAAATACAACTGTAAATGAAATAAATAATTATGCAGTTGATTTGTTGCCAGGTGAAAAAAAAAATACTTAAGTTCTGATACAATTTCTCATGATACTGGTACTAATGAAAACATTGATCTTTTGTATCCAACGGAATTTCTAAATCAACTAGAATTCAGTGGATTACCAACTCATGAATTAATTTTAAAAGTTAACATGCCTATAATATTATTAAGAAATCTAAATCAAATGTGCAGATTGTGCAATGGCACTAGATTAATAATAACTAAATTATTTGATAGATTAATTGAAGCTGAAATTCTGACAGGAAACAATATTGGTCATAAAGTTTTCATACCAAGAATTATCTCAACTGCAACTGAACATAAATGGCCATTTAAATTTAAGCGAAGACAATTTCCAGTCAAACCATGTTATGCAATGACTATCAATAAAAGTCAAGGTCAATCACTTAATCAAGTTGGAGTATATCTCTCTGATCCAGTTTTTACTCATGGACAACTTTATGTCGCCGTATCTAGAGTTACATCGAGACATAGTTTAAAGTTTTTAATACGTAATAACGACGAAATACCAGATAACTATGCAAAAAATATAGTGTTCAAAGATGTATTGAAAAATTTGTGATTATAAAATAAAATTATTATTTCTTACTTTTATATATGTTCAATAAAAAGTCAAGGTAACTAACAGTAAACTCAAAGAGAAGAAAAAAAAAGTCCAATAAAAAAAAAAGGAGGGAAAAAATAAAATAAAAAACAAGCAAATCAATGTTATGCTTACGTACCAAATTCACTTATATCTTTAGAAGTAAAGATCTCCCTAATTTGTAGAATCCCCGTGTATTCATATTCATATCACACTCAATGATCCATCGCCTTGAGCCAAAGTGTTGGGATATTTCTTCTCTACATTTTGAATTTCCCTCTAAGTTTGGCAAAAAAAAGAAGGTCTTGATGGAAAGAGAAAGAAACACAGAGAAAAGAATAAGATTTGTAAGATCCCATCACACTCAACTCCATTATGTTTGTTGTTATGATTTTGTATATCGTAGTTGATTATCTGTGTACTATTGGTATTTGTTTCAATTGTTGAATTTTGTTTTCAACATGTTGTTCTAGCAGACTACCGTTTTCATCTTTATAACGATATTTATTGTTCAATTGATTATCCTAAACTTTGTTTTTAATGGATTTTGTTTCAACTTTGTTTTCAATGAGTTTTGTTTCATTTTCATGCTGTTCCTTTAGACGGTCTTCAATTTACAAATATTAGGGAATACTATTTCACTTCAGTTTAATTTCTATTCAGTTTATTGTAATCTTATTAAGTTTCATTTTAAATCAATGCAATTCAAATAACACATAACTTATACTATTACACCAGGACATCTCAGTTCTTTGTCATGCAAGAGTCATCAAATTCCCCAATCACAATGGTTGGTGGTACACATGCTGTTTAGAAGAAAAAATGTCCCAGAAAAGTTAAACAGAGAGCAGACACTGGCAAATTTGTTTGTCCAAAACATGGAATTCAAATACCGCTGCCATCGTAAGAACACTTACACTAATACATTTTCTTTTGTTTACAACTAATTCCATAAGCATTTCGTTTTACTTCCCTTTTTTCTTTATTAAAACAAAGATGGTTCCATATAAATCTCAACTCTAAAAACAAAAAGTGCATTCATTCATAATCACTGATGTTTTGAAGAGTTATTATATACAGTGACACCATGCTGCTGACATTTTTCTTCTACTTATGAACTTAGAGCAGAAATAGGATAGTCAAGTGACTATAGATTATATACTATGTCATCTACTGCAGTTTTACTTTGTGTTTTAATTTCTTCAATCGTTGACCTATGCATGATCATTAATTTACAATTTCCAATTACTTTATACACGTTACTACATGTTATTTTCTCTCTTTCTTTATTTCCAAAATTAGACTTCAAGCAATGATAGATATGATTCTTATTAATTGGAAAAATGTAGTTTTGTTTATGTCAAAAGCTATATGTACTTGGATGAATAATGTTTGAAATCCTGAATCCTCGATTTACTGTCATTCACTTATCAAAATGAATATTATTCTCTCTTAGTTATTAATGGAGTTGGACAATATAAATTGGCTGATGATCAAATGTTAACAACACCACCAAAAGTGACCCAAAGAGAAAGACTATCAGACAGTGGCAAAAGCATTATTCATATCAGACAGAAAGACTATCATGGACAGGTAAATATCCATATGTATGCAGTTTCTCTGTAAACAAAAATAAGTCCTATAATGTTGCCTTTTCTTTCCATATTGTTTCACTACTCTTTTCATCATAAATTTACCTCTCCATAAAGCCGCAGCAAAGCGCGGCACCATTAGCTAGTTTTTTGAATAGAAGTTGATGTTATTAATCAACAGTTAAATCGGCCGGTGAACAACGAACATTTCAGTTAAAGTATACAGTTCATTACATTATATTAGCTCGCACAAAATAAACATTAAACTAAAAAGAAAATAGTGAAAGTTATCCACTGAGCATCTCATGATGATTTCATCCATATCGAATTGAACTTGATTCTGAGTGGAATAAACAGCAGATGATGCTGAATTGATGATTATGAAATGATGTCCTAGCTTGGTATAAAACTATTAAAATCCCAAGTCGACCTACCAAGAAGTCCACAAAAGTGTATGCACTACTATTAGAATTCCGTGGGTCCTTTGTGAGGATGGATCCATCATCATCTTCAGGCAATTCTTTACTTCTTGGACGACTCGAATTTGCTTCAATATTAATATGATCGAGTGATCGATCGAATCATAGACAACAATTAGATGCCAAATAATTGAAGAAATATAAAACAAGTAGCTACCACGCGCGATTTAGCACATATGGCCGATTATTGGACCTTCCATTATTCCTAATTATTTCGGATGGTCGTTGCCTAATATTAAAAAATAAATAAACAACAAGAAGAAGCAGATTGAGACGAACAACAGATGAAGATTACATCATTTTTGAAAATTTCTTTAATCTCTTTTAATTCCCCATCCTCAACTTCAAATCCATAATTCCATATGTAAATATATGTGTGTGTGTGTGTGTGAGAATACAGAATGTGCTTCTGATCTTCGATCTATTATTATGTTCTTTTTATCTTCTATTATGTTCTTCTTTTTGGCCTTTACTTCAACCTAACATTTTTTGAACTTTTCTTCATTTTTAAGTGATTGTTCATATGAAATTTTCATTGTTTTAATTTCATTTAAAACATTGTGAAAGATCAACGTGGCCTGCTGAATCTCAACTCATCCTCCATTTTCTTGTTAAGTCTTGTGCGTCTTTGCTATAATAATCTAGGTATCATTCTCCATTTGCTTATGCACAATCAAGTTAATCTACGCCAATATTAGTAATTGGGTCTGCATAAACTAGTTCTTCTCCCTCTCAATATGCTATTAACATGCACGCACGACCAGAGAAAACAAAAATTATAATAACGATAATGCATGCTTTCAAAATGCCTCTTAGATAGAGTCTCACACGAAAATGAAACTTAATTGGTAAGAGCCCTGAAGCAACTGATCGATTGAAACCATATGTTTACAAGTTTAAAACAGACTTCGACCGATAGATAGATATCATATATATGTATGTTTATTATATATCATATATAGTTATCTCTTCTAATACGTAAATATTATTTTCACAGAACCATTTGAGGACCTCATACACGTGCATGGACTCTGCAGATGAGATCTAATAGCGATCAAGAAGCTTTATAATTTATACTATAGTAAGATCTTACACAATGCCGGCCAGTTGCTGACGCATATAGGATTTATATCAGTACGTAAAATTACTGGCAGATTAATTTTTATCTAATTCCAAGGTTAAAACCCTAATTAACTTCACCGTACCAGACAAGTCAACCGTCAGCCATGATGGTCGACTACATCGACAAGTATCGGGCATCTAGTGGAAGCCACACAAGAAGAAGAATGTATGAAAAAGACCCATGCAAATTGCTGTAGTAAAATGCAATCCACCTAACAAAGAGAATTCTGGATTCAGAAGTCTTTTGAGGATTTGCAGTGCACGTCCTCCTCCTTTTTAATTTACAAGTAATACGTACACACATGATCATACGTATCATACATACCAATGATACCATATCGTGTGTGCTATTGCCTTTTGGCTCTTGGTCATCTTGAAGATTTGAGGTCTTATTTAAGGGGCGCTTATAGATATATACAAGTGGAGCAACACCTAAAATGGATTTTCTCGAGGTATTTCACGTGGTATAGAGGCTTCTATTCCAGGGTGATTTTTTTAATGGGATATCTAAATCGAGTTCAGGGCCGTCCTTCCGAGTCTTAGAAGGTGTAGAAATGAGTTTAATTAGGCAATTTGATTCATTCTACTAAAGTTGACTTATAGATTACAGGCATCTAGATCTCCTTCACACGGGCATCCCAAAGTTTTAAGAAAAAAAATTTAAATATACATTTTCCATAACTCCGTATGTATCTCTAATGAATTTAGTATTCTATATTCGAAGGTGACAAACCAATTTTTGTAACACGAATTTAGTACATTCACTTTTCTCCAAACGGTGAATGACTATAGCGAGACTCTAAACGGATCGAAATCAAACGGGTCTTAAAATTAAATATATATTTTTTTTAATAAATGACTAGTGCGGCTGTTTTCAAGTCTTCAGTAAGAAAAATGTAGGATATAAGGGGGATATGAAGCATAAACCCCTTACTACAATAAGCATAAAAAAGAAGTCCGAAGTAATATTGAAACTCTACAATTTACATACATGTATTCCAACAAGCACAAATTAGTATAAAGTACTGCTCTAATGGTGTCTTTATCTACTTTAAAACTAAACAACATAAACAAAAAAAACATTAACTAAATATGGTGAGATCAGTATGTATGTAATATACATAATAACCTAATGTCCAATAATGTAGCTCTCTAATTATGTTCCGCCAGAAAATAAATCAAAGTCATCCGGAAGTTTCACTCTACTACTAAATGACAGTGATCATTTGACGAGGAAATTACCACTTACTTAAAACAGACTAGACACTAAATGTGCACAAAACCCGACAATCGTACACAACTGACGTTAGGAAATTATTACATGGAAAATGCACAACAAAACTAAACAACATAAACAAAAAAAGCATTAACTAAAAATATAGCAGCCGAGGCAGGGCCCAACAACAAGGCCTAAACCCAAGCCTTATTCAAAGGAGGAGAGGAAACCCCAGCCGCGGGTTAAGCAAGCTTTACCCGTTGCCGCCTAAGTTGTCGGACCATCATCAACCGTACCACGCCCGTCCACCCGAGTGACCCGACCACTCCATTTTAAATCCAGATAACGCCTTGTTCTTCCTCGGATCAGAACCGTACCCAGAAACTAAGTTTAAAGAGCAAGAAGTGAGGTTTTTCTCGTCAACTACTTAATTAATTATGTGGAGCGGGGGTGAAAAAATCATGGAAACAAAAATTAATCAACAGCCTACGATACGTATTTGATTTTGTGTTTGGCGAATTCAGCTTGAAAGTGGGTAGTACTTGCAAAATATACTTTGATGACTAAGTAATGACTTGATTGAAATACTCTCTCATTGTGTTTATAAGATCATTCTCTAAGTTTTACCGCAACATGTGATCATATTGATAGTACTTCTATAAGAGAGAGAGGGCTTGCTCAACCAAAGTACGTGAACTTATTTTTAGTATTGACCCTCAAATATTTGATAACATTGCTGACATTATTGAATCAAGATAACTTGTGCAGCAATCAAAGGCAGAAACGAAAAGAGAGAGAAAAATCTTGTGGAAACTTTCTGTGTATTTTCAATAGCTCAGCACACACAAAACACACACACTCTGAGAATTTATACTCTGTCCAATCATTACAGAATTATTACATCAGAAAAATCAAAAACAGAAAAAACAGAATGCCACATCAGCATTATGACAGATTTTGACAGCTGACAGATTTGACAGCTGAATTACAGCTGGATATTCTTGACTGGTCAACAGCTCCCCTCAATCTCAGCAGGGCTGACAATGCTGAGATTGCGACAATGAACTTTGAAAATCGGACTATGCAAGCCTTTAGTAAGAACATCTGCAGTTTGCTGATCTGTTGGAACATACTGAAGCAGTAAATCTTGCTTTTGAACCTTCTCCCTTACAAAATGAAAATCATTGTCCAAATGCTTAATTCTTGAATGAAACACAGGATTAGCACATAAGGCTAAAGCTGACAGATTGTCACATTTGAGAAGAGGAGGAGCTGGAACTCTTATATGAAGATCACAGAGAACATGTCTGATCCAAGAAATTTCTGCAGCAGTGTTGGCAAGGGCACGATATTCAGCTTCTGTTGAACTCCTTGAAACTGAACCTTGCTTCTTAGACTGCCAAGATACAGGACAGCTGCCTAAGTAAACAATAAAACCAGTAGTAGACCTTCTATGATTTATCTCACCAGCCCAATCAGCATCACAGTAAGCATTAATATATGAAGCACAAGAACCATATCTGTAAAACATTCCTGTTGACAAGGTTCCCTGAAGATACTTAAGAATTCTCTTAACAGAAGCATAATGCACATCAGTTGGCATTGGCATAAATTGACACACTGTGTTAACAGCAAATGCTATATCTGGTCTAGTAAAAGTCAGATACTGTAATGCCCCAATAATACTTCTATAATGAGCAGGATTATTCAAAAGATTACCTTCAGTTTTTGACAACTGAACATGAGGTAAACAAGGAGTTTTACAATCCTTACATGAGTCAAGACCTGCCCTTGCTATAAGATCTTTAGCATATTTTTCTTGAGATAAAAGAATACCATGATCTTTATACTGCACATTGATTCCCCAGAAATAAGACAAGCTGCCAAGGTCTTTCATGTCAATCACTGAACTTCACTCAGTAATAACCTCATTAATTCCACATTGATCTGAGCCAGTAACTATAATGTCATCCACATACAGAAGCAAAGCTATAACTCCCTTGTCTGAGAACTTCACAAACAAACTCGGATCAGAAAGAGAGAACACAAAGCCTAAAGCTGGAAGAAAACATGTGAATTTTTCATTCCAAGCTCTTGGAGCTTGTTTAAGACCATACAATAATTTTCTCAAGAGACACACATGATCTGGATAAATAGGATCAACAAAGCCTTGAGGTTGATACATGTAAACTTCTTCTTTAAGATCTCCATGAAGAAAGGCATTTTTAACATCAAGCTGTCTAAGATTCCATCTGTTCATAGCAGCTAATGCAAGAATAATTCTAACAGTACTATGCCTAACCACAGGACTGAATGTTTCATCATAATCAAGGCCTTTTTCTTGACTATATCCTTGAGCAACAAGTCTAGCTTTATATCTAGAAATTGAAGCATCAGGATTTTTCTTTACCTTATAGATCCACTTGCTGCCAACTATATTTCTGTTTTCTGGTAAAGGAACTAGCTGCCAAGTCCCTTGTTTCTTCAAAGCAGTGATCTCCTCATTCATTGCTTCATCCCATTCTGGAATACCAACTGCATTTTTGAAAAATCTTGGTTCCACAGGATCAAACACATCAGTAACAGCAGTGAAGCCACTAAAATATGCAAACTCATCAAAAAGATTTTGCTGCACAATACAAGAGAAGGCACAGTAATCCTCAAAAGTTTTCTTCTTGACTATACCATTTTTTACTCTTGTAAGCATTGAGTGATTATTATAGTCCTGAGCTGGATTATCTGCAAATATTAATTCCTGAGGTAGTGGTGTTGTAATATGGAGGTGGTGACCTCTGTAGTGGTGTTGTAATATGGAGGTGGTGGCCTCTGTAGTGATGTTATAATTAGAGGTGGTGGCCTCTGTAGTGGTGTTGTAATATGGAGGTGGTGACCTCTGTAGTGGTGTTGTAATATGGAGGTGGTGGCCTCTGTAGTGATGTTATAATTGGAGGTGGTGGCCTCTATAAGAAAAATATTGCAGTGAGTCAAAATCTAAACTGAGGTGTGGATGGAAACATTATGCAGCAGTGAAGGTGTTTATGCAGTATATGTTGTGGTGATGGAGTAGAGTTTAAACAAGCGGTAGAGGTGGTGTTTACTTCTTCTAAAGGCAACATTCCATGGTCACTAGTTTGGGGACATTTTTGCTTGTGCCATGTAGAAAAGAAGAAGCTAACTAATGACAGAGCACATATTCGGAATTTTGGGATCAAGGATGGTGATCAAATTGAATTCGGTAGGCATATATCCATCAGCAACATGCCTCTGGAAAAAGGGTCTAAGAATGAGAGTGTGCCATACAAACAGCCATTAATGTTGACATATGGATCAAATGGTCATGAGGAGAAAGTAGAGAATGGTTCAGAGGTTTTTGACAATAATATCAGTCAAAGGGTGGTTCTCATATGGATCAAATGTTCATGGGGAGAAAGTAGAGAATGGTTCAGAGGATTTTGACAATAATATCAGTCAGGACGACGACTCTGAGGCTCATCCCAGTAGAGATGTGGAGGATGGTCCTGTGCCTGAAACCAAGTTTCCTCGTTTCTGGAAAGGGTGGCTCTCATACTCCAATCTTGTTGGAGGTTTTAAGAAAGGTGTCGAAAGGCAGGAATTATTGATAGAGATGCCTGAATTCCTCAGGAAACGGATCTAGGATGATGCAATGAAGGGTACTTAGCCACAGCAGGAGAATCCATTTGGATATCTCCAAATTGGACAAACTTGTGGATTATTCTAGTTCTGATTCTTATGAAGGTCCATTGGATTGTGGTAGATCATCCTGGAATGGCAAATATGTGGCTACCTAGTTCTTCACAGAAATCAGAGGGAGTTCATTTACATTCTCATTGAAGCTTAGGATATATTGCTGGAATGACTTGGCTGATGTTGCATATGTTGATCGAGCATTGAAGAAGATCTAGTTCTGATCTATTTGAGATTTCCAACCATTATGCTTGGTTGCATATGTTGATCGAGCATTGAAGAAGATCTAGTTCTGATCTATTTGAGATTTCCAACCATTATGCTTGGTACCCAAGCATATGGTTGAGGGGGGCTGTTAGGAATATAAAAAGGGTCATTTTGTAATTTGCAATTGCTATGCCTATAAATAGGCTCTTTCACTCTGTTAGAATTAATTTTCGGTAACAATGTAGTCCTAAAGTTTGCTCCGCTTTCTTTCTTCGTTTTATTTCCCTTTTGTTTTTCAATAAATCCATGAATGTTATCATGGTATCAGAGCCCATGGTACCCGATCTGGTGTCTTGTGGCTTCTGAGATTCTATTGCTTCCGCGCTTTTAACTTCAGTAGCTAGATTTGTTTTTCAATTTCTTCCCCAAATTCAAAACCCAAATTCAACGGCGGAGGGGGAAAACGGTGGCGCATCAAGAACGGTGGCGCATCAACTCATCGACTCAACTCGGCAGCACAACTCAATCCTGTGCAGCGATCTGCTCCAGCACACTTCTCTTGAATCGGCATCTTCGATCTACTATTTCTTTTGTCGTCGTTAAAGCCTAGCCCCGACCGACCGAGACGAGAGGAAAGAAAAACCCCGCCGGCGGCGGAGGAGGGAAACGGTGACGACCAGTGGAGTGGTGGTGGTTCGACCACATTGTGCTCGTTAAAGCTTATCCCCGACCGACCAAGCAAAAACAGCCGGCGGTGGAGGAGGGAAACGGCGGTGGGCAGTGGTGTCGACCGTGGAGATGTTTATGTCAATCAATGTGTGTTTGCGGTATGATTTCTATGGAGGATTTGGTAATCTCTTTCCCAACTATTACATCTTGATGGATCGTAGAATTGTTTTGTATATTGATTATGCTGCTTGGAATGATCTGTTTACTGGGAGTTGATATATAGCTGTTGGGTTGATTATGTTGATGTTGGTTACTGCTATGCCAATTGAGTATTGGATTGGGGTTGTGCTATATAATCTGGAAAGTGTCCATATGTTTGATCTATTAAGAAGAAGTTGAGCAATTGGACAGATGAAACAGAGCTGGTGTCTACACATTGGTTAATTAGGCAGGGTTTACAGGTTGTATACAAAGTTTTGGATGATTGGTAGATATGTTTGTGTACAAAGTTTGCACAGGATTCTGGATATTCAGGTCATGCATATATGGAAGATTTTCAAAAGTGTTGGTGTCATCAAGTCGTAGAAGAATGTTTGAAGGCAGTGCAGTCATATGCATTTTAAGTTTACACAAATACTCAGATATTAAAATTTCCAGTTTATCTTCATTCATATGGATTGCTGCACTGATGATTCTCTTCCATGTTGCCTCAATCTGTCGCAACCAACGATGTCTTATCAACTCACTCCAAGATCTGCACTCATGTTACTATTAGTCTATTGGGTTTTGTTTTTGGGATGTTATCTTTGTAATGCTCTACATCATGTAATTTGGTTGTAGTTTGGTTGATTGTCTCTTCCAACCATTATGCTTGTTACCAAGCATATGGTTGAGGGGGGGTGTTAACCATATGAGGGTAGTACAGTCATTTGCTTGTAATCCCTAGCCTATAAATAGTTTAAGATGTACTGTTCTCATTCAACAATTGAATACAAAATGTAGTCCATTGCCTCTATAACGTTTTTCCTTTACTTTTCTGCATTTAGGTTCAATAAAACAGAATGCCACATCAGCATTATGACAGATTTTGACAGCTGACAGATTTGACAGCTGAATTACAGCTGGATATTCTTGACTGGTCAACAGCTCCCCTCAATCTCAGCAGGGCTGACAATGCTGAGATTGCGACAATGAACTTTGAAAATCGGACTATGCAAGCCTTTAGTAAGAACATCTGCAGTTTGCTGATCTGTTGGAACATACTGAAGCAGTAAATCTTGCTTTTGAACCTTCTCCCTTACAAAATGAAAATCATTGTCCAAATGCTTAATTCTTGAATGAAACACAGGATTAGCACATAAGGCTAAAGCTGACAGATTGTCACATTTGAGAAGAGGAGGAGCTGGAACTCTTATATGAAGATCACAGAGAACATGTCTGATCCAAGAAATTTCTGCAGCAGTGTTGGCAAGGGCACGATATTCAGCTTCTGTTGAACTCCTTGAAACTGAACCTTGCTTCTTAGACTGCCAAGATACAGGACAGCTGCCTAAGTAAACAATAAAACCAGTAGTAGACCTTCTATGATTTATCTCACCAGCCCAATCAGCATCACAGTAAGCATTAATATATGAAGCACAAGAACCATATCTGTAAAACATTCCTGTTGACAAGGTTCCCTGAAGATACTTAAGAATTCTCTTAACAGAAGCATAATGCACATCAGTTGGCATTGACATAAATTGACACACTGTGTTAACAGCAAATGCTATATCTGGTCTAGTAAAAGTCAGATACTGTAATGCCCCAACAATACTTCTATAATGAGCAGGATTATTCAAAAGATTACCTTCAGTTTTTGACAACTGAACATGAGGTAAACAAGGAGCTTTACAATCCTTACATGAGTCAAGACCTGCCCTTGCTATAAGATCTTTAGCATATTTTTCTTGAGATAAAAGAATACCATGATCTTTATACTGCACATTGATTCCCAAGAAATAAGACAAGCTGCCAAGGTCTTTCATGTCAAACACTGAACTTGACTCAGTAATAACCTCATTAATTCCACATTGATCTGAGCCAGTAACTATAATCTCATCCACATACAGAAGCAAAGCTATAACTCCCTTGTCTGAGAACTTCACAAACAAACTCGGATCAGAAAGAGAGAACACAAAGCCTAAAGCTGGAAGAAAACATGTGAATTTTTCATTCCAAGCTCTTGGAGCTTGTTTAAGACCATACAATGATTTTCTCAAGAGACACACATGATCTGGATAAATAGGATCAACAAAGCCTTGAGGTTGATGCATGTAAACTTCTTCTTTAAGATCTCCATGAAGAAAGGCATTTTTAACATCAAGCTGTCTAAGATTCCATCTGTTCATAGCAGCTAATGCAAGAATAATTCTAACAGTACTATGCCTAACCACAGGACTGAATGTTTCATCATAATCAAGGCCTTTTTCTTGACTATATCCTTGAGCAACAAGTCTAGCTTTATATCTAGAAATTGAACCATCAGGATTTTTCTTTACCTTATAGATCCACTTGCTGCCAACTATATTTCTGTTTTCTGGTAAAGGAACTAGCTGCCAAGTCCCTTGTTTCTTCAAAGCAGTGATCTCCTCATTCATTGCTTCATCCCATTCTGGAATACCAACTGCATTTTTGAAAAATCTTGGTTCCACAGGATCAAACACATCAGTAACAGCAGTGAAGCCACTAAAATATGCAAACTCATCAAAAAGATTTTGCTGCACAATACAAGAGAAGGCACAGTAATCCTCAAAAGTTTTCTTCTTGACTATACCATTTTTTGCTCTTGTAAGCATTGAGTGATTATTATAGTCCTGAGCTGGATCATCTGCAAATATTAATTCCTGAGGTAGTGCAATATCATTATGAGCTAGAACTTCAGTATTTTCTGCATTTTCAGCATTTTCTGAACTTTCAGCATTTTCAATTTCTGCATTTTCAGCATTTTCAGCATTACCAACATTCTCAGTATTTTCATCATTGTTACCATAATGACTTCCAGCATTTGATTCAGTAGCATTAGAAGTACCAGCAGAAACTGAATCAACTGAAACATTAATATCAGAATTACTCCCCCCATCAGCCTGAACAGTAGAAACAAGAGAAGGCTGAGAAAAAGGAGAAATAACCTGAAGCTGTGCAGGAGAGAGAACAGGATAAAAATCAGTGAAAGTAGAAGAGGATAAGGTGGAAGATGAGGAAGCAGAAACCCCATTCTGAGAATTGGCTGAGATGACATGATATGGAAAAACAGTTTCATCATGAACCACATGTCTGCACATCCAAAGTTTATTCTTCTCAATACTGTAGCAGAAGACACCTTTATAACCAAGAGCATACCCCAAAAATACACACTGTGTAGATTTTGGATCCAACTTATCCTTAGCATATGGTCTGAGATAAGGATAACAAGAGGAACCAAAAATTCTCAAGAATTTAATGTCTGGAATTAAACCAAAGAACCTGAAATAGGGAGACTCCATCTGTAAAGCTCTACAGGGCATTCTATTAATGAGAAAAACAGCATGTGCAACAGCATGAAACCAAAAAGGTTTAGGAAGTTTAGCAGCTATCATCAGTGTCACACATGTTTCTACAATATGCCTATTCTTCCTTTCAGCCAAACCATTCTGTTGAGGAGTGTAAGGGCAGGTAATCAAGTGTAAGATGCCCTTACTGTGCAAGAAATTTGTAAAACTCTTGCTATTGAACTCACCACCTCCATCAGTTTGTAGACACTGAACTGATAAATGAAACTGAGTCTGTATTAAGCAACAGAATTTCACAAATGTAGGATACGTATCTGATTTATTGATAAGAGGATAAATCCAGACAAACTTTGAAAAGTCATCAATGAAAGTTACATAGTATTTGTAACCTTCAATAGACAAACATGGTGCTGGACCCCATACATCTGAATGAATTTTCTGAAAAGGAGATACTGACTTAGTTTGTGACTCAGGAAATGGCAGTTTATGCATTTTGCCAGACAAACAGGAAACACACATATGTGAGTTCTCATCAGCAGAGAACTGAATTCTAGACAAAGACAACATTTTTGAAACAACTTCTGAAGAGGGGTGACCAAGTCTTTGATGCCACAGAGAAGACTTCACAGCAGATCCAACAAAGGCTTTAGGAGATTGCATATCAACATTCTTTATTTGGGGTGACTTGAACAGAAAAAGTCCTTCAGGATTACTCTTGCCTTGATACAGAATTGCCCTTGACATTTTGTCCTGCACACATATATCAGTATCATCCATGACAACAAAACAGTGGTTATCCTTGCATAACTTGTTAAAAGAAAGCAAGTTAACAGCTAGACTAGGAACATGAAGAACATTGTTCAGCTGAAAAACATGATTAGATGGATTAATATAAGCAGATCCAACATGTTTTATGTTCAAGCCATCTCCATTACCAATTGTGATGGATTTGTTTGACTCAAAAGGCTGAGCCAAGGCAAGATTCCTTATATCAGAGGTCATGTGATGAGTAGCTCCAGTATCACCAATCCAAACATCACTAGAAGATGCTGCAACATTAGACTGAGCAGTCATTGCAGTAAGAGCAGAAGGAGGAGCACTACCCTGATAAGCATAATTGCTCCTGTGTGTACAGTCTAAAGCTGCATGACCCTTATAACCACAGATTTGGCATACAATCTGAGCCACAGAAGAAGAATCTGAAGTAGAACTATTCCTCATTGAACAGTTTATAGCAGTATGACCCTTCTTGTTACACAACTGACATTCAGGAGAAACACCAGAATAAGTTCTGAATTCAGACAAAGGCTGTCTGTAGTTTGAAGATTCAGGATTATTAAAGCAGACACTAGCAATATGTCCCATTCTGTTGCAGAAACTACATCTGGAATCTCTGTAGCAATTACTGGCATTGTGTCCCTTCTTCTCACATAGCTGACACCTTTCTGCACCTTGAGAAGAATTTCCAGATGTCTGCTTAGTGCTATTCCATCCAGATTGTTTGGAATCAGAATCATTCCATGATGACTTGGCTTTGTCACTACTGTAGCTGTTAAATCCTCCTTTGTAGCTATTTCCACTTCTTGCTACCATTGCTGTCATAGAACTGTGAATTGTAAACTGGGATTCAATATCTCTTTCTGCTGCCAAAAGTTGAGACCTCAAGTCCTTAAGAGAAATAGAAGAGTCTCTTGCTCTTATAACTGTCTTGATCATAGAATACTCTTCAGGAAGACCATTCAAGACAACCACCACAATATCTTCTTCAAGCATATGAACTCCTACTGAATTAAGTTGATCCCTTGAGTGTTTGATGCGTTGAAGATACTTATCAACAGAATCTGACCCCTTTTTGATAGTCTGTAAATCAGTCTTTAGCTGCATAATACTGGCCCTTGAGACTGATGAGAACCTTTCCTGCAGATTAGTCCAAGCTTCATGAGAAGACTTGCAGCCAACAATAATATCCATTGAATCATCACTCAGAGTGGCCATAAGCAGGCTAAGAAGAGCTTTGTCAACCATCTTCCACTTCTTATTTGACTGACAAATTTCACTACATACACTGCCTTCTTCTGACAGCACAAATCTAGGAGGGACACGATTAGTTCCATCAAAATAACCAAAGAGATCATTACCCTCCAGCACTGACTGAAATTGAAAACTCCACTTGATGAAATTAGACTCAGTCAGTCTCACAGTTATCATACTGAGTAAGGAATTAATATCAGACTGAGTTATAGGTCTAATATCATTCCCTTGCAGTTGTGTAGGACTGGACTGAGGAACAGTTTGAGCTGCAGCCATGATTTCAACTTTGAAAAATTCTGAGACTTTGAAAACAGCACTACAATTATCAGATCGAAATATCACTTGTGATATTGAATTTTAACAGAGCTGTACTTTATAACTTCTCAACAGAATTCACCAGAAAAGTACACTTTCAACACTGCACCAAATTCACCACAAACTATGAACCACTAAGCACTAAACACTGCACTTAACACACACTTGAGCTGAAGCACTAAGCACTAAACACTGCACTTATCACACACTTGAGCAGAACTTGAACTTGAAAATAGCACTACACAACGAGAATTCACAATACTGAATCACACAGTAAAGATGATCAAGCCTCAGATATAGCAAATCGCACAGGTCTAGGCATCAATTAACAGTACAACACTGATTTTATCATACTAGAAGCATCATAAGAGCAGATCGAAAGGAAATACAACTCAGATTCATAACAAACTGAGCAGAACAGTGTAGCATAGTACTCAATTCATAGATCCATGGCTTCGATATGAAGCACAAATACTAAGGCTATAAGATCTGCAACTTAGGGTTTCATTGAATGAAAATCGAGCAAAAAGAACAAGGATGCGGAAGCGAATTACTCATCAAGAACAAACATACAGTACTGTATAGATTCCAGGATCAAGAGCCGAAGCTCTGATACCATGATAACATTGCTGACATTATTGAATCAAGATAACTTGTGCAGCAATCAAAGGCAGAAACGAAAAGAGAGAGAAAAACCTTGTGGAAACTTTCTGTGTATTTTCAATAGCTCAGCACACACAAAACACACACACTCTGAGAATTTATACTCTGTCCAATCATTACAGAATTATTACATCAGAAAAATCAAAAACAGAAAAAACAGAATGCCACATCAGCATTATGACAGATTTTGACAGCTGACAGATTTGACAGCTGAATTACAGCTGGATATTCTTGACTGGTCAACAATATTAAAACACTTCATAAATAAATTAATTAAATTACAAGAGTAAATATGACAAACAAATAAAACAATTATCCGATCCCCTGAAGCACATTAGGCTTTGTGTATTAGGTCAGCGTGGTAGAAGCTGATATTAAGTTATGAACAATGCTGAGTTGCTGACTGTGCGCAGTCTCCAGAACCCTACGTCCAATAATTGAAATAGCAAGCATGAAGTAAGAAAAAAATATATAGAGGAGTAGTGATCGGATGGTGGCTCACTTCTCATCCTAACATGGAATTAATTTTTGGTCTCACATATCTTGAATCGTATACGCAGAAAACAAACCATTCGGAGAATATAGAGTTACGTACGTGGTAGCTCACTTCTCATTCCTTTTTGGTCTTACATAGCTTAAATCAGTTTATCATGCATGTTAGTTACCACAAAACGCAACACACATAAGAAGAAATGAAAATATGACTTATAGTTATAGATCGAATTATGAGTTAAAAGTTGGCTTACTTCTCATTCCTTTCTGGGCACTCGATCAATAATGCAGCCTGGCTTTGGCCAGTATATATATATTTTACCTTACCCAACTCTGAGTACAAACAGAAGATACTACAAAAATGGTAGCCGAGAGTTCAAGCGACCAAGAGAATTGGAGGCCTTTGACGAAACCAGAGCTGGTGTGAAGAGCTCGTTGATGCAGGAGTGACAAAAGTGCCACAACTTTTCATCCATCCACCTATAGATCATGGCCAACTAACCCAAACTGAGTTCAGTATTCCAGTGGTGGACTTCGATTCGCTGACGCCGCGGTATGCAGAGGTGATTGATGGGATTCGGCAGGCTGTGGAAACTGTGGGGTTGTTCCAGATCGTTAACCATGGGATACCTAAGAGTGTACTATATGAGATGATGCCGGCGATGCGTGGGTTTCATGAGCTGCCAAAGGAAGTGAAGGCTGAGTACTACTGTACCGACCCCGTTCACCCCAATTGAGGAAGGTCCGGTTTATTGGTAGCTATAAGTCAGTTAGATTAAGTTTCTCAACTTTTTTGGATCGGAGGGACTCTTTCATTTGTGACATAACTTCTGATGAGCCTCCGGATCATCAGGAATTGCCTGAGGTTTGCAGGTGTATGTATATACTAATCAGAATTTGCTCTTACGCGAAGATTTTTCGACTCTTCAGTTACAATACGTACTTACAAAACATGAAATCCTCACGAGTTTTCTACCATAAATTTACTTTCATTATATGACCCTTGTTTTCGGTTTAGTAACTATCATGAATTATTTTATGTTCAGTATATGTTTAAAGTAATCAAAATCGCAAAACATCTAATAGATTTGAAGTCACATCATTAGGAAGATTGATTTGTAAAAAGGAAATTTTGTTGCAGGGACATTACTCGAGAGTACTCTAAGCATGCTCACAAAGTAGGTGTCACATTGTTTTGAGTTGCTATCGGAGGGACTTGGATTGCAACCAGCTGACCACTTTATAGGCTTGGACTGTGCAAAGGGACATTACATTGTTGGCCAATATATATTATCCACCATGTCCTGAGCCTGAACTGGCTATCGGTGTTAAGCAACACACAGATGCTTGTTTTCTCATTACGCTACTTCAAGAAAATATCAATGCTCTCCAGGCTTTTTATCAAAACCAGTGGATTGATGTCCCTCCTATTCCCGGAGCTCTCGTAGTGATTATTGGAGATATGTTGCACGCAAGCATTGTAAGTGTAATATTCATCGTTTATTGGATTGTCAATTTCTAATAACTATACGTGTGGGTGCAGCTAATCTCAAACAACAAATACAAAAGCTGCATGCATAAAGTACGTACTTGCCAAGAAAGAAGGTCCAAGAGTTTCTGTGGTTTGCGTTTTCCAGCAACTTCCACAAGAAAATTCTGCAGTGAGTCTACGAGCCGATCAAGGAGTTGATATCAGAAGAAAAATCTCCCACATGAAAATGAAGGTCCAATGCATGTTATTCTTATGTCGCTATTTTGCTAATCAAGATGCATGACGTCTAGAAAAAACAAAGATGATGATAATAATGCTTTCAAAATGCCTCCTAGATCGAGTCCGACATGAAAATGAAACGTGATAAGGCCATTATAAACTGTGCTTTCAACATGCCTCGATCAGTACATGATCGAAACCACATATTTATAAGTCTATGGCATGGTTCGACCAATAAATATGTATGTTTATCAGTTTATGATTAAGAATATTCAGCGTCACTAACAGATTAATTAAATACATAGTATAGTACTTAATTATGTCCCGTAGCATGTAATAATTAAGGATCTCATAGACGTATGTGGAATTCTGCAGATCGGATCTATCTTAATTGATGGAGAAATAGAGATCGAGAAGCTTTATAGTTTATACTATAGTACTCTTACACCATGCCAGTTTTTTTTTTTTTTTTTAAGGGTTTGGAAACCAGCCTAGCTCGGAGGCTTAACCCCACGCCCGGTTTCATTTATTACATTAAAAATCAAGAAAAAAGAACATAGCACATGGGACTAGACCAAAACCTTGTCAGGTAAACAAGTTAAAGGATACAAATGATAACTCCCCAAAAAGAAAAAGAGATATAGAAAATCGCTAAGAAACATATTTAAATCCGAACCTCCTACTATGAAAAGCGATAATTTGGATAACCCAAATAATCTGCATGAAAGAACCTTTAAAACACAATAGAGGGATTATCATACCAAGTAAATGAAGTATTAGAAAGCACCAAATTTGTCATCTTATCAACTACCGCATTTCCTTTTCTAAAATTATGACTGCAGCGAAAAACTCATTTGGCAGACTTTAGAATTTAGAAAGACAGTTGTACCAACGAGCTCTCAAGTTCCATGGAGGAGAGAAAACTAATTACACCATGCCAGTTGCTGACATATAGGCTAGGTATTTTCATCAGTGATATTAAATCTAATTTCAAGGTCAAAACCCTAAATGACTAAACCCTAACTTCACCGAATCGAAAAATCTTTGGTGGTCGATCGACTTTGACTGGTGTCGTGAACATTAACCCAGCTGGTGGAAGCCACGCACACAAGCATAATGAAGGATGTAGGTGTTTGAGCCCAAATTGACATTTGTCCGAGAATGTGGATTGAGGCCCAGTAGGTTATTTATTAAAGAATAATCTGATGTATATTTCATCTTTCCTTCTTGGAAATGATTTGGGGTTCCTTTAGGAATCCGAGAAGGAGGTAGTTTAAGGTAATTAAATCCTAGTTGATCTCAGAATCTATTATGCTTGATATGCAAGTATTGAGGTTTTACATTCTCTATATAAAGAACTCTCGAACAACATAGAAACGGTTCACAACCATCTTACAAACACACAAGCTTTTACGCATCGCAAATCTTGCAAAGCCTCTCCGGAGCAATCTTACGCGTACTACCTCGGCGGTATTAGATGATATTTCACCTAAAGTTCGTGATCCAGTGGAAAAGGTTAATCTCGGCACTGCTGAAGAGCCTATAGAAGTTAGGATCAGCCAATACTTTGAACCAGAATTGAGGCAGCAACTGATTGAGCTATTGCATGAATTTAAAGATTGCTTTGCAGAAAAATATCAAGATATGCCGGGACTCTCAAAAGAATTGGTCTGCCATCGTTTACATATCAAGGAGGGGTTCATACCAGTCAAGCAGGCGCAGCGGCGGATGAACGATGAAACTGTAATAGCGGTTAAGAAGGAAGTTTAGAGCATGATTGATGCAGGAATTATCAGGCCAGCACAATATTCACAATGGCTGGCGAACGTTGTTCCTGTCAAGAAGAAGAATGGCAAAATCAGAATATGTGTTGATTATAGAGATCTCAATGCTGCATCACCCAATGATATTTACCCTATGCCTATCGCAGACGTGCTAGTTGATGCAGTGGCGGAACACGAGATGTTGTCTTTCATGGATGAGACGGCTGGCTGTCATCAGATTCCAATTTATGAGTCTGACATTCCTAAGACTGCTTTTCGTTGTCCTGGTTTTACAGGGGCTTTTGAATATCTCAGTATGTCATTTGGCCTCACCAATGCAGGGGCGACATATCAATGTGCTGTGAATCTAATATTCCATAATATCCTAGGGGGTATTTTGAAGGTTTACATTGACGACGTGGTGGTAAAATCAAAGCAGAAGAAAGACCATATTACTCACCTTCGAGATGTATTCACCACAATGCGAAAGCACCAACTCAGAATGAATCCAGCAAAATGTGTATTTGGGGTTCGTACAGGAGATTTTCTGGGATTTGTGGTGCATGAAAGAGGCATTGAGGTGTCTGGAAATAAGGCATAAGCTGTTTTGGATGCGCCAGCACCTAGGAACAAGAGGGAGCTTCAGAGTTTGTAAGGAAAGATCAATTTCCTCCGAATGTTCATATCCAACTCGGCTGGAAAGATTGCTCATTTTCTCTCTCTGTTTAAGCTCAAAGCCAGCGAAGACTTCAAATAAAGTCCTGAACACCAAACTGCGTTTGATAAGATTAAGAAATATCCGGCGAGCCCGCCAGTATTACGACCGCCACGACCAGGAATCCCACTCAAATTATATATTTCTGCTTCTAACAGTTCTATTGCAGGGTTGTTAGCTCAGGATGAAACAACCACCGAAGGAAAGAAAATCGAATATGCGGTTTCTTACCTTAGCAGGACCTTGTTAGACGCAGAAACCAGGTACTCGCCAATCGAGAGATTGTGCTTAGCATTGTATTTTGCCGGTATCAAAACTCCGTCATTACATGCTTTCCTTTACTACTATCCTGGTCGCTCAGACTGACTTGGTAAAGTATATGCTTACTAAACCAATCTTGAGAGGTAGGGTTGGGAAGTGGATTTTAGCCCTATCTGAATTTTCTTTACAATATGCTCCTTTGAAGGCAATGACCGGACATGCGATTGCTGATTTCTTGCTCCATCACCCCCTTAAGGGGGCGTTTCCAGAATAAATTTGGTATGTCGCCATGATCAAAGCTCAACTTTGGATACTATACTTTGATAGGAGTAGTACTGACATCTTGACAGGAGCAGGTATTTGTATCCAAGGCCCAACGGGGATCAAGCACTCATATTCTTTTCAACTAGAATGGACTTGCACCAACAACCAGGCAGAATATGAGGCGCTAATCATTGGTTTGGAATTGTTGTTGGATATGAATGTGATAGGAGCACAATGTGCGACGATATTATATGCTTATGCCCTCGTTTATGCTTTGTTTAACCCTTATTTGTCTAAGATAGAGTCATAATTTAGTTAGTGTCAATTTTCGTAGAATTTGGTGAAAAATGGTTAATTATCCGAAAAATGACTAAGTTTGAGAAATCTGGAAAATAATGCAAAATATGTCTTTTTCGCGATTTTGAGATGAGTGAAACTGTGATCTATCCTTGTCCGAATTCTATGAAATTTGGCGTGCTTAATATTCATATGCTGAGGAATGTTGTGTTAAAATTTCAGATCAATCGGAGTTCGGGAAGTCACCCAAACGATGGCTGCAAAACGGCAGTCCGAGCATTTCAATCCAGGGACTTCCAGGATTTTCTTGGGACTGTGTCCCAACTTCGAAACATCATTCCCGTCGACTCACAAGGAATTTGATCAAACTGTTTTATGGGGAGATGGCCATATGTGTCTAGTTTACGTGAGACTTGGAATCGCATCAATCGGAGTTCCGAACGTGGAGATATGCCGGAATTACTACAGCAAGGTCAAATCTGCCGATTCCAGGAACCTACTGCCCCCTTTTTGTGTTTTCTGTTTTTGATGGACCAAATGGTGTACAAAAGCATATGTGAAGATGGTCCAAGCATATTGAAGGATAGAGGAAGACATAGGGCTCGAGAGATTGAAGAAAGCACAAGAAAAGACGCTTTCCTAGTCAAGCTAGGAAAGGCTGCCGAGAAGACCATAATCTGCCGGTTTTGTGTTCTTGATGAATGGGACATTTTCGATGGATCAAAGTCACCAAATGGAGTTGTCAAGCCTACATGTGAAGTCCATGAAGATGTGCAGCCCAAGCCTTGAAGAAAAATCAGAAAAAGAAAATCAAGAATGCAAATATTTATTCAACAAGGAAACATAAACCTACAAGGAAACCTATTCTTTGTTTTCCCTTCTTGTTGGCCGGCAGCCTCTCTCCCTTTTCCTCTATATATACCACCACTTATGCATTCTGAAAATCATCTCATCTCTTGCAAAGCACTAGCCAAAACTCTACCAAATTTTCCTACCAAAGTTCTAACCCAAAACCCTAGAAACACCAAGTCACCGATTCACCACCACCAATCACCACCGATCCCAATCCCTAGCCTAGCTACTGCCGAATCTCTTCCACCACACCAAGACGAAGCTCTCCAAGGTTTCTAAAGTGTGATCCATCCCTATGACTTGTGTTTTTAATTTCGGTTTAGTCACATATTGTTGTTATAAAAATACTTTGTTTCGTTTGGTATTGTATGATGAACATGAATTACGATTTTATTTGGAATTTATGTGATGAATTTTACAATTTTTAATGCATGGATTTCGTATGTTTGATAATTAGAGCAATGGTATTAGAAGCATGTTTAGGATTTAAATTGGTTAGACCTAAGGTGAGGGCTTATAATCGGTACTTAGTGTTGTCTTTGAACATGATCTAGGTATTAGGTTTAATTTGCTTGAGTTATAATGAACTAAGTAGATGTATGATCACTTTGATTTGTTGTGCTCACCTAGAGTGGTTAACCTTAGGACTTGCATGTTAAATAAGAAGATTGACGACCTTACTTGTTTACATGTCTTCGGCTATAGACTTTTGTGCTTCAATGCTATTACTTGTATAAGGTAGCATAACCTTTAGGATCACCTCGCGAAAGCTCGATCTTAAAACATTAGAAAAAGTCTCACAACTAGGTAAAAATCGGAAACGTTCTGGTTGTAGGTTGAAACTAAGTTAAGTTTTGAGCATGCTAAATACTTGTTTCTTACTTTCTTACATGTGAATCTTTGTGTTAAATTGTGTTTTGTGCTATGTGATGCGTGAGAGATGATGATCAAACTTGTATATAGTAGCCTAGGATTTATTTTCTGTTTTTATTACCGAGCCTAGTGTAGGGGCAGCATTGCTGCCGAACCATTATCCCCCATATGTGTGACGATTTGAAGTGTGATTTTGTATATTTGTACATGTGTTTTTGTCTAACAATATCATATTTCAGGTACCCTTAATCCCCGGCCTAGAACGATCCCTACTTGCTTATACTACTAACGATCTTTTGTAGGGTTTATTATTGCATGCGAGCTTCGGCTCTCGTCAGAATGCTAGGGAGATTGAAGTTTATGGTGATTTTTTATTGATCATCAACCAGCTCACAGGAGTATATAAATGTCTCTCCTTCCATCTGGTACATTATTGGGAGCGAGCATCAGAATTACTTAAACGATTTGCTGATGTGGTGCTTGACTATGTCCCTCGCGAGAAGAACTTTACAGCTAATGAACTGCCACAATTGGCTACTGGCATTAGCTTACCTCATGGAGTTAAGGAAAGAATCTTCAAAGTCGAACGACGGACTTTACCATCCTTCACCGCGAGACAAGAACACCGAGATGAGTGGTTGGTCGCTACAGTTGAGCCAATTGACACAGATTGGCGGCTACCGATCATCCAGTATTTATAAAATCCCTATGCACCGTCAGAAAGACAGATATGATACATTGTCACTAATTATTTACTTAAGGGCGATGAGTTACTTCGCAGAGGTGTAGATGATATTGACCTCAGGTGTGTCTATAGAACATAAGCCAAAAGACTCATGCGAGATGTCCACCTTGACATTTGTGGTTCGCATCAGAGTGGACCAAGACGGGGTGGTTTATTCGTAGATACGGATACTATTGGCCATCCATTCTCAAAGACTGTATCAGTTTCGCCCAAGGTTGCATTGACTGTCAAGTTCATGGGCCAGTTCCAAGAATTCCCAATATACCCATGCAACCTATTATCAAGCCTTGGCCCGCCAGAGGTTGGCCATTGGATTTTGTTGGAGAGATCCCCCCCAATTCTTCCCTCCAACATAAATATCTGTTAATTGGTACAAATTTCTTCACCAAATGAGGTGAAGCAGTGCCCGTCCGGAATTGTGACGCCGCTGCCGTTATTCGCTTTATATTTTGCAGATATGGCATTCCTGAATGTATAGTGGCGGATAGGGGGGCAGCTTTTATGGCAGAGAAGACTCAAGATTTTCTGCAGGGATATGGTATTCAATTTCTCTGTTCCTCCCCATATTATGCTCAATCCAATGGCCAGGCAGAAGCCAGTAACAAGGTGATTATCTCCATTATCAAGTGGATGCTTGAAGACAACCCAAGGACATGGCATACCGAATTGGGTAACACTCTGTGGGCATACCGAATATCCAAGCGAACTCCTACAGGATCAAAACCATATGCTTTGATGTATGGCCATGATGCAGTCTTACCCTTGGAGATTAATGTGCAATCCCTTCGAGTTAGAGAACATCATCAGTTGATTGGCGATGATTACGTTCAAGCTATGTTTCAGGACCATGAAGACCTTGATGCGAGGCGACTAGAAGCTCTAGAGAATATAATCATGGAAAAAAGAAGGTTGCAAGAGTTTATGATAAAAGGACCAAGGGAAAGTCTTATGGTGAAGGCGATTTAGTCTGGAAAGTCGTACTTCCCTTTGGCTAGCACGACACAGGCTGTAGTAAGTGGTCTCCCAAATGGGAGAGTCCCTTTGTCATTCACCGAATTATCGGAAAGAGCGCTTATCAACTCAAAGACATTGATGGTGAAGTCTACAAGAATCCCATTAATGGTAGACATCTTAAGAAATATTTTCCTAGTGTCTGGGAATACGAAGACCCACTAGCTATGATTGAGGTTGGGGGGCAGCCCTCTTCTTAACTTTACTTGCCTGGGGGGCAACACTACTTAGTATCCTTGGCTTTGCTTCACATTTCGATACTCGCCTCAGCCAAAGGAAACTGGGGGGCAACATAGGGCAATATCAGAAAACCTGCACTGAAGTCCGCTAGAGTTGCACTCGCTAGGGTTGGTTCCCCAACTGTTTGAAATTTTCATTTTTTACAGTGAAACTAATTGAGTTTCATTGAGGTTTACTTGATCTTGATACAATCCTTGGACCAACCTGTGGTCCTCAACTCTTATTTTATATTTTGATCAATACAATTTAAATTTATAAAGGAAGACCATACATGTGTTTTTCTGAAATTTCAATTTATTCAATGACTTTGCGGTCAAAGCTTTTACAAAGTATAAAGTTACAACACAAAAAGCTATTAACTAGCTCTGAAACCATGTCTATATTAAAGGACTTTGATAGATGAGAATGAAGGTTTAAATTTCTATTTTGAAACTTTGTTTCAGAATTCCTCCGATAAAAAGGTGGGCTTGAGCATGTTCATCTCCTCGGCTTGTCGATGAAAGAAGTCCTTCCTTTGATCTCTCTGCTCGCCATCCTCCTTTTCTTTTAGACGAACGTTTCGCCATGCGAAAACAGCAATCCTCATCCGCCAATTTTCCTAATTGACCTAAGGAAGATGGGATGCTTTTTGGGTTTCACAAGAACAATGGGCAAGGATCCTCCATCCGCCAAGTTGGAGCAGTCCAGATGTTACCATCTTTTCTTCCAGACCTAGCATAGATGGAGATGTCAGCCGGAAATTGCTCTTATTTTTTCTCCCAATGCTAAAGAACAAAAGAAGGAATGGGACAATCCGGCTGACAGATGACACCTAAGTCGATATCCAGCATTATACCATAGGAGAACGTGGAAAATCTGATCTATTTATGATCTTCTATTCTATAACCACGTCATCTAAAGGCATAATACCAGATTATGCGACTCAGAATTTCACTAATACCAGATTACACGACTCAAAGGTATTCATAAGAACATATGAGTGTAATCTGGGGGAAAAGATTGTGGAAGCCATAAAGGCTCTGAGGTGAAACTGGAGAAAGGAATAGGCAACATGGTGAAAACTGAGTGATTGATCAATCTCAACGAAGGGGTTCTTTATATGCTGGATTTTGAAAGGAATCTAACGGTTGGGATTGATTAGGGTTGTCACCCGATCAGCCGAAATTTATTGTGTAGTTATTACTTTCAACCGTTCTGCGTTAATGACGGTAAGGGGATTTGAATTTCAAATCTTTGGAATTGATACTAGCAGTTAATGGTCATTAATCAGAGTGTTGATTCGCTGATCAACGAAGCGGTTTGAAAAGAGAATATTGGGCCAGATAAAATAAGATACGGGCTGATTTGTATTCAAAGGACCATGACAAAATAAGATAACATAAATATTATTTAGGCCCAATCTACTTAGGGGGCATTGTTTTAAGTTCGCACAACTTCATCACTGTTCTTCCTATCTTGATCTTCAAATGATCAATGAGGTCCGTGAGCCTTTCCTCTTCGACTTGGCTTTTTTGAGTCTCTTCATGGAGAGCAGAGATACGCTCCCTTTGCTCACTCGCATGTTGGAAACGTTCTTGTTGCCTGGCCCTTATCATCTCTATCTTCCGGTCAAGCAACTCATTCTCCCTCTCCAGGCGAGCGATTTCGTTCTCGTTTTCATCACTGGCAGCGGTTACAAGGGCAGAATAGGAGTTCATGGAGCTGGTAAGAGATGCAGTAAAGTCTTGAGTCTGGGCCCGCTGATTTGGAAATGCATCTAAATTATTTTGAAGTGAACTTAAGAGTTATGGAAGGCTTGCTAGGGTGCTCTTCGCTTTTTCTTGAACTATGGTGGGCAGGCGATCAACTTGACCTTGAAGCGTTTGAATGGAAGAACGAATTTGGGCCGCCACATTCTTCCCAATTGCATCATAAAACTCTAGGCTTCTATCCCTTCAGGGCAATCTCTTTTGGGGGTTGGAAGCTTCAAGAGTGGATCTTCTCCAAGTGGAGGAATGGACAGATTCATCTTCAGAGGTTGAGGAGTTGTAATCTTAATAGGAGATACCCCAATCTGAATGGTCTTGCTGGGCGAAACTGCAACTAGAGCTTGCTCGCCAGAAACATCATTATTCCTAATTGCAGTAGGAACTTTATTTACCTGCATAAATATAAATGTGGTGAGGATTAATAGAGACACCATTAAAAGTACAAGAGATAATAGACAAAGAGGTACCTCTATCGCCGAAGAGGCATCTGTCGGAAGCTCAATTGGTGTGTGTTCTTGAGGTTCTGGAAGATTGCCTAAAGAAGGACTGGAAGGCATGATTGAACTCTCTCCAGCATCTACATTGATTCCAGGGGAGGAGGGGAGAACTTTATCTTCATCTTCCAATATAACCAACTCAGGACTCGAAGGTATTGCCTCTTCACTAACAGCCGCTAGGGGTGTTGGATCATCTTCTGGTCGCATTGGAGTAACTTCAGGATGTTGTCCAGCATCTGCCACAGGTTCAAAAACAGGTTCAGCAGCAGTTTCTTCCATCACTGGCTCTACAAGGAGAATTGGAATGATCAGAGGAGTGCAGCCTTTGGAGTAATGGCCACAGGGATGTTTGGTATATTAGAAGTACCTGTATCAGCAGGAAGACAACTTAGAGGTGTTACATCTAAAACAACATTATGGTGAACCCATTGGTATTCATTTTCGAGTTGTTTAGAAGCACGTTGGACTCCAGCAAAATCATGGATATCTTCATCTTCCAACTCAATATTTCCAAGGGGAGATGAATTATAGGGTGATTCAGAAGACTCACCAGAAGATACTTCGATTTTAGCAGCAGCAGCAGAGGTTGAAGTTGGTTTTCTTCTTTTTCTTATCAATCCCTGTTGGAAAAATTTCATCAACTGCATCAGATTTGACATCTTAATTTGTTAATAGACCAGTGGTGCAGTAACATCAATAATTAATAAACACAGGGTACAGATCTCTTACTGGCTCATTATCCTCAGGCTCTGATTCTTCAGTAACAGTAAGAGCTCTTCCTCTCTTCTGGGCAGCTCTGGTGGTAGAGGTTTGAAGGGCTTTCTTCTTTCCCTTACTCTTATTTGACTTACCAGAGGTTAGTGGTTTTCACTTGAAAATTAATATATAAGATCAATGAAGAATGAAGAAATACCTGCTCAGGATCAATTTCAGGATAGAGAGGACCTCCATCAAGCACCTTGACGTCGTCCGCAGTAATATATTGATGTTGGTTGTCAAAGAGAACTCTGAAATAGTGAAGGGATTCCTTTTCAAAGAATCTTCCTCGGAGTTGGGACCACCAGGCCTGGTACTCGTCAGTGGCTTCTTCAGAAATCTCTAGCTCAAGGCATTCTCCCAAGTTCGGAAAGTTGGCGAGTCACAAGGCGGATACAAGATTGGCATTTTCGTCTGCAGGGGTATTCTTGCTCGGCCGCCATGCTGAAAACATGTTTAGGCTCTAGACTGGAGGATATGGCAAAAGTTGGGTTAGGCCAAACTGTCTGGCAAATAGTTGAGGGGCATAAACTTCGACTCCTTGCTCGCCTTTGTCAGAAGAGAAGAGGGGGAAGGCCGCCATAGAAATACACTGAAGAAACACTACCAGATCTGAGTGAATAGCCGACGAAAAAAATTTCGTCGGCTATGCCTATTTTTCGTCGGCTATACCATCTGCCGACGAAATTTTCGTCGGCTATACTTCGTCGGAACAACCCCGTCGGCTATACCAATGGCCGACGAAAAAAACCAATTCGTCGGCTATAGTAGAGTATGGCCGACGAACTTACCGACGAAAATATTTTTTGTCGGCCAAACCTGGGAGAAATTGCCGACGAATGTCGTCGGATATTTTCGAGTATGGCCGACGAAATTCATTAATTATAGCCGACGAAATTCGTCGGCTATTGTGTGTTAACAATAGCCGACGATTTTATAAATTTTCGTCGGCTATTGCCTGGAAATATATTAATATTTAATAGGCATTAATTAGTTATAGCCGACGAAATAATGTAATTTTCGTCGGCTATACAACTTATAGCCGACGAAAATTGGTAAAATTCGTCGGCTATAGTTATTATAGCCGACGAAATAATGCCAAAATCGTCGGCTTTTCTTACATTTGAAAAAAAAAATTAAATTATTTTCTAAATTACCATTCCAAGCAACCTGCAAATCACAAAAACAGTCCATGCATTTGCACCAACAAGAAACACGTCTAAATACCCTTTTTATTAAATTCGTTCTAATATACATAAACCCTAAACCCTAATCATCACCTAAACTACTAAAGTCCACCAGGTCATCCCCAGCATCCTGCTCTCCATCAGGCTCGTCATCCTGCTGACCGAACTCGGGAGGTTGAGGCATTGGAGGTTCCGCTAACCGCTGAAACGGGGGCGGGGGTGGAAGGCCTTGTTGTTGTGCCGCGAACATCTCATGCCACCGGGTTTGTTGGCCGTCGTAGTTGTGTTGCCGAATTCTGTCGCATTCGGCATGCCAACCGGCCATATCCAAATGATACTGCTGTGTTCTGCGGCGCAGCTCCAAATGATACTGCTGTGTGCTGCGGCGCAGCTCCTGTACTGTCTGGGACGAGGTCGCCAATTCTGCGGCCAATCGCTGCATTTCCCCCTTCATATGTTGGCTCTCCCCGCCTCCCTTCTTTTGACCTCAGAAGCCCTAGTCCAGAACTTCCCAAACCCCGGCAGTAGTAGTTGTTTGACCGGTTTGGGAAGGCTGCGTCGAACATCCTCGGTGCCGTTTGGACACTGGACCGGTCGACATGGCGCATGGCTTCTTCCAGATCTGCCTCTGAAATGTTCGGTTGTGTCTCCCGAACTACTTGCTGGAACACCTCTTCTTCGGCCCGGTTGACCCTCTCCTAAGTGGACGGGAAAAAAAAAATAATATTATAACAAATATATAATTAAGTAAAATTAATAATTAAAATTTTAAAATTGTAATGAACGACTTACGAGCTGTTCTGTCGCTTGTGGATAAGCGATCTTGAACGTCTCCACGTACGGGTTGCTATCAGGATGATCTCTAAGCGCCTCCTCTTGATATTGTGCAAACGGCCGTGAACCAGCACGATGGGGGGTTGTGTTCCGGCGGCGGTTCTCAGAGTTTATCCAAGAACGTTGCTTCAAACAAATAATAAAATGTTAGAAAAATGCATAAAAAAATATTAGTGTAATAATTATAAAATAATTAAACTAATAATTAAAATTTTAACAAAATAAACATTTTTACTGAAGTTTAGTATTTACCTGCATAACTGGGTTGTTGAAGTCTACTGTCTTCAACCAACGCCACTCGTACTCTCTGAACATGAACTCCTTGGGAGTACCCATACGACCAAGGTTGTCGTATTCGTTATAGTGGGAACGCAGCTCGTTCTTCCACTCTTTGAACCTACGAAAAAAACAAAAGTGCATTAGAAATATTATTAATATCATAAAATATTAATAATTATAAGATAATTATAATATCATAAAAACAAACGTACCTCGAGTTCTGCTGGGTGTCCGCCCAATCCCGCCTGTGTTCGGCAATCTCGAAGAATGTCTGAAAAATAATATTTTATTAGTTTTACAATTGTAATAATACCGAAAATTATTAAATATTACGATAAATAAATTAAATTTTTTAAATTACTCACCGACGCGGAGTTGTTCACCTCCCTCTTTATCTCTTCGGGCACATCAGCCCACCGGGTCTACAACATAGGGACTCTGTCCCTAATCAGTGACCCCACGCAACCCGAGTAGTCGCGTTTTTTCTTCCCCGGAACCTCCTGATTAGGAGGTTCGTTGATCTGAATCCTGCCGCTGCGCTCAACAGTTCTCCTGAGCGTGTCAAAACATATGACACCTCTCGTATTCCTCCGTGAGCTGCTAGCGGCTGTCCCTATCACAAAAACGACGATTGGTTAATAAAATTAAATATTAGTGCGTTAATTTTAATAAAACATTTAATTAATAAAATCAAATGTTACCTGAACTGGATGACTCGTCTGTCGACTTTCCTTTTCTCCTCGCCGAAATAAGGTGGTCAGGGTTCTCAAATGGCTGCTGCTGGTATGCCTCCGCAGCACTCACGTACTGAGGCATATCAGGCCATATGGGTCGATAATCCAACTCACGTACCTTTGTTATTAAGTAATTCATTGACCTAACGTTTTTTGTAGGGTCGATAATTGAGTTTGCCTCTTGATTAAAAGAGAGAGATCGAGGCATGAGAATTATCAACTCTCATGTACATTTGGGGTGGCACAAGTACTAAAAAGCACACCAGCCAAAACCAGAAGCAACAATTATTCTACAAGTTGACAAAAGCAAATCTCGTAAAGATCGTGACACAATAGAACATGTACAACAAATAGGAAAAAGAGTAGCCACTGGGGTGTCGTTAGGTCTGAGCAATATATGGGTTTGACCTCTTTATGAAAACAATAAATACAAGACATTAATCCCTTATTACATTAATAAATTATTGAGCATATATATGTTTATTTCGATGCCAAACTTCACACTTTCAAGTCGACCTCACAGCTTCAAATATTCAAGTTCAGGTCCCTCCATTCGCACATGAGTTGGATTAGAATTCAGCCCCAACCAAATATGGCTCTTGTCCTCTTGGTCACCCTAAGAGCGCCTCGTTTTAATTTTTAATTTTTAATTTTTTTTGGTCAAAAAATTAAAATAAAACGCATATCAGTAGAGACTAGAGCATATGGGGTGCGTTTGGTTGCGCTTTTAACCTCCATTGTTCACAAACCGCAAAACTGTTTCTTGTATTGTTATATATGATTGGCACCAATTAATTTTATTTCTTCTTATGACTGGTACTTCACATTGGTAGTTAGAAATTAGCTTAACTCTTGCATAGTTAGGGTTATTGTCTTCCTTAGTTCATGGGTTTTAGTTTCACCAGTTCAGTATATGCTTTCAGTTTTAGTGTAACACCAACTTCAATATGTTTATGGAAATAAGCCCAATTCTTCCCATTCCTTAGAGCTGACGTTAATGGAGAAGGTAAGCAATTGTAAACAAGTGAACAGGCTTCTATCGCGAGTCTGGTCTAATTGCAGAGATAGATGGTAACATACTAATTAACATTATAGCTTATTATCGTCCTTTCTTCAAAACTGTGTTCGAAGGTGGCTTTACTTCATTGTATCGAAAAAAAGGTGGCTTAATTACTTCTTATTCCTTTTTAGGCAGTAATCCATTATTAATGCATGATCCATTAATAACGCTTGATTCAATATAAATAACGTACTGCACTTGATCCATAATATCTTACGCAGATTTAAGTACAAACACAAGATATTACAAAAACGTTGGCTGAGAGCTCAAGCAACCATAACCTTCTCAAACAGTCGAAGGCCTTTGACGAATCCAAAGCTGGTGTGAAAGGGATCGTCGATGCTGGAATCACGAAAATCCCACAAATTTTTATCCATCCACCAGACCACTATCAAGTAACTCAAACCAAACTCAGTATTCCAGTAGTGGACCTTGCTGACGCAGCCGTTGGCATGAGCAGGCATGCGGAGGTGATTGATGGAGTCCGGCGGGCTGCAGAGAGTGTGGGGCTATTCCAGGAGGTGAACCATGGGATACCTAAGAGAGTACTGGAGGAGATGCTGCAGGCCATGCGTGGATTTCATGAGCTACCCCAGGAAGTGAAACCTGAGTACTACAGTACAGACCCGAAGAGCAAGGTCAGGTTTGTTGGCAGCCATAAGTTGGTTAGATCAAATTCTCAACATTATTGGAGGGATTCTTTCGTTTGTGACATGAGTTCTGAGCCTCTGGATCCTCAGAAACTGCCTGAGATTGCAGGTTGTTCCACTACTGGAAATCAGGTCTGAAGCGACTAATATTGAAACGGGAAAATCAAAATTCGTCGCCTCAACACATTGAAGCGACCAATATTGGATTTGTCGCATCAGAAAATGAGAGCGACGACTTTTGATCAATAGTTGTCGCTTACATCTTATTGAAGCGACGAATATTGGTTTGTTGTCGCCTCCCAATAATGTTTTGTAAACTGTAGCGACGAAAATTCAAAGTTCGTCGCCGACGTAAAATTCAAGCGACGGAATTTATAACTTTCGTCAATATTCGTTGCTAACTTATTATACGAAGCGACAAGTTTTGAGCAATAGTCGTCGCTTCATGTTTTAAAATCTGGTCAACCATATTTTCATAAAACTTATCACACAAAAACGCTATTACGTACCTTTACATGACCTTGTTTTGTCGACTCTTCCAAACATGAAACTCTCAAATAGATGAGACGTAATCAGCCATGTAAAAGGGAAGTCGAGTTTGCTGCAAATATGGCGATCAGTGGTAGAACCAGGGTTAAAATTGCAGTTTGGAGAGTTGTAAATTTGGCATTTTGTGTTCGATTGACGATTGTAATACATTTTCGGAAATGAAACGACGCCAGGAGTCAAACTCGTTGCTTTGCCACGATTTGTGGGCTTTTCCGGGCTTTCGAGTTCGTTTAGGCCTTCAAAACGGTAGTTTTATATGTTTTAAATAAGGTTGACCGCATCGATCGGGGCTCTAACTTTGTCGGATTTAAGTAATTTTTTTACCATAACCGTATTTCATCATAACGATCAAATGTTATTTCACAGTATTTTTCAAAATTTTACTTCTTTTATATAGTTGCTTCGAAAAGTTGTACACTTGAGTATAATCTCATAAAAAAAATTATAATCTTTTAAATATTATTGAAGCGACGGATTTTGTATTACTTCGTCGCTTAAGTATAATCAATGAAAAATTTAAAATCTTTTAAATATTGTTGAAGCGACGGATTTTGTATTACTTCGTCGCTTCACTTTTAAATATTATTGAAGCGACGGATTTTGTATTACTTCGTCGCTTCAGTGTTTAAAAAAGTAGAATCCGTGTCACATGCTGAGAACCAATTAAAACACATTGCGCGGATCAACCCTATAAACCGTCAGATTTTCCAGATCTAACGGCCATAATTCACTCCCCTTTTATATAAATCTCTTCCCCCTCTCCTCCTTCCTCTTCACTCCCTCTCCTCCTCTGCCGTCGCCTCCTCCACCGCCTCCCTCCCTCTCCTCCTCGCCGTCGCCATCCAAGTCCTCGACGCCGGCCGACCTCGCCTTCTCCATCCAAGTCTTCGACGTCGGCCGACCTCGCCTTCTCCATCCAAGTATTCGACGCCGACCTCGCCTTCTCCACCGGAGCTCCTCCCACCGCGCCGGCCACTGCTGTAGACCTCACTCCCCAACCCCGCAGCGACGGCAGAGCGCCTCCCCGCCGACCCTCCTCGACGCGGCCGTCACCGTCTCCACCTCTACGGCGACATCGTTCTCCGAGGTCCACCTCTACGGCGACGTCGTTCTCCTCCTCCACCCCCTCCCTCCCTCTCCTCCTCGCCGTCGCCAACTCCTCCTCAACTGGACAAAAATTGGAAAAAATTATTTTTGAAACGAAATCGGCGGGAATGAGGGGTTCAAACTGGACAAAAAATTGTAACAGACATGAAGCGACGAACATTGATATTCGTCGCATGAAATTTTATCCCATACACTCTAGCGACGACTTTTGAACCAAACTTCGTCCCCGCAAATTGAAAGCGACCACCCAAAATTCGTCGCCTCGAATGTGAGGAGACGATCCAAACTTCGTCGCCTCGAATGTGAGGAGACGACCTAAACTTCGTCGCTCATTATTTGGCGACAAACTTTGAAGTCGTCGCTTGAAATATCCAAGCGCGACGATTTTTGTAGCAAAAGTGGTCGCTTCGAAATTGAAACGACGAAAATCAAGCGACGACCTCGAGCGACGCCCTCTTTGTCTCTTCGGTGTCGAAGCGATGACAAAACGTCGTCGCTTCGAACCTGTTCTGGAGTAGTGTTCCTATATTTAATATCCGTGTTGTGATACAATTTTGTTTCGATTGAGAACATTTATATGATACATTTGAAGTCACATCATTATGAAGATGTTGATTTTTGAATTTGCAGAGACATAATTCTGGAGTACTCTATGCATGCTCACAAATTAGGTGTCTGTTTGAGTTGCTGTCGGTGGGACTTGGGCTGAAACCTGACCACTTTATAGGCTTGGACTGTGCCAAAGGATATTTAATTTTTGGTCAATACTATCCACCATGCCCTGAGCCTGATGATGAAAATATTAGATGGAACAATATATTAAAAATGCAGCGGAAATAAATTGATAAACGGTGTAACTTTTATTGAATAAAAATTATAATCAATACAACGGATGATTAATAATTTAATTCGATACGAAGTTACAAAACAACGGTCGTCCACACAGGTCGAATCTTCTTGAGATGCCACACAGGTCGTCTCCGGCAAGTCCACACAGGTCTTGAATACTGAGGCCACGAAGGTCTTACACAGTGTTTAGAAGTTCACACAGATCTTCAACAGAGTCACTAAGTCTCTCATACCAGAGTCACACAGTCTCTAAATTCTCTCTTATTTTTTTTTCTCTTTGTATTCGGCTCTCTGTCTCTCTATATGACTGCTCCTCTAAGCATGCCGGCAGCCTCATATATATACTAGTACACATGTACTAGTTTCTTGACAATCAAGACACAATGACTTGAAGATCAAGTCTCACAATCTACACCGTCAAGTAACTATTACTTGAACACCAAGTTTAATTAACTTGAATACCAAGACTAATTAACTTGAATACCAAGTCTAATTAACTTGAACATCAAGACTAGAAACCACGCAGCAAACACAGAGCTCTATCTCCCTTAGGACTTTTAGACTTTCTCATTATCCTTTAGTCCAATTAATCATCCGATTCCACCAAGAAATTATCTCTACACCCGGACGAGTTATTAGTTCAAGTAGGACAACCACAAGTCCATCAATTCCACTCCAAACTCATATCAACCATTGTTGATTTCTCTTTGGACTTCATGATTAAACATGGAAGGACAATCATGTACCTTCAATCTCCCCCTTTGTCCTTCCATGGACTTCCTTTTCATCAAGCTTCTACAAAAGAAAAATCGAATGTATTAGAATCTTTAAAATTGAAGAAACACTCATATAACATGTAAACTCCACAAAGACACAACGGTGCCTAAATAAAACTTGAACAAAAACTAGAAACCGAAATAGAAACTAGGAAATCTCCAAGCTTGATTTCTCCCCCTAAGTCCATGAAGGACAAAGAGAAAGAAACACATTATCATGAACAATAACGCCTAGCCACTGAAAGGGCCACGAGGATGAGGAGTGACCGGACGGCGGGGGTTGTCAGGAACAATCCACCAATTTTCTTCACCAGCATCCCGTGCAACTGCTTCCATGCGATGAATCTCCAAGATGTCATAGGAAATTTTCAACTAGTTTTTCATCAAGACCAACCTCTCGGCATGACATCAATATTACACTTCCAAAATAATCTTGCATGCAATGAGTGTAAGGAAGAAAGATTTGTGTATGGAATCAAGGAATATAATATGATCATGAAAATCTCAAATTTTCACACAATTAGATAGAAATATAACATATTATAATCACATCAAATATAATTCTAGAGTTGCATCCGTGTGTGTGAGGTGATTCTCCTAATCCAACTTGCACTTGTAAACCGTATGAACCAAATAGATAAGGAAATCACCAAACGAATCAGACATAAAACACACTTCCAAGAAAAATCAACTCTAGTGCCCACGCATCAAAGATGATGAACCTATAGTTCAAGCAAAATATATAGCCAGGATCATAAAAATAATGTCGCTATAAATATTTATGTCTCAAGCATGAAGTACCGAAGCCAAACACTTAGAAAAATGAGCACTGTGCAAAGACATTAGCCAAGGAACAAAGTGAAGTGCAAATTTTTGTGCTTCAATATGTGAAACGAATTTAGAGGAGTGATTAAGTATGTAAGCAAAATTTTAACGACTCTCCCCCTTATTCCAACCATAATTTTTCACATTGATGTTTCACATATTTTGAATGTTAGCTCATAATATACGTGACCAGGAAAGTGACAGTAGCTCCCAAGTCAGACGACTTTAGGGTACTAGACATAACAAGGATGTCCTTCGGTCAACTCAACTGACACAGAAAGAGCAAATAGAACCACCGGGGGGACCAAGCCAGCCCATTCCAACAAGCATCGAGTAGTTAGTCAACACCTGAAGAGTAGAACTAGCCTGGCCAAAAGACTGCAACAATAATTTTTTTTTTTTTCGCAGTCAGTAAAAAAAAAATACGGTTGTCAACTCCACCTGCTTCTGACTAGGTGACTCAACTCAAAAATTATTTCCCCACAGAGAAGCACGTGTAAATTGTGTAATTGTACGATGGCTAATATAAATGAAGTGCTACAAGAATTCATAAGTATGGACATAAGATTATCAATGTCAAGAATAAATATCTCAGAAACAATACTTCCATAACCAAGGCAGAATTTAGATCAAGAACTATAAGTAACTACCTTTGTGGAGTGCCCAATAAGTAATTTTTAATATCGTGAGCAAATGCCAATGGCATTGCGAAGGGTCATAAAACGTTCTGTATCAAGCGGTTTTGTGAACAAGTCAGCCCATTGATAATCTGTAGAAACAAATTCTAATGCAAGTATGTCTTTTTCAACAAGTTCACGTATAAAATGATACCTGATGTCTATATGTTTGGTTCTAGTATGTTGAACATGATTCTTAGAAATATTAATTGCACTTGTGTTATCACAAAATATAACTAGTTTTCCTTGAGAAATACGATAATCACTTAACATATTTTCCATCCAAAGCATCTGAGTGCAACAACTACCTGCGGCAACATATTCTGCTTCAGCAGTGGATAAAGAAGTACAGTTTTGTTTCTTGCTGTGCCAAGCAACTAAATTCTTACCAATGAAGAAACAACCACCACTAGTACTTTTTCTATCTTGTAAATTACCTCCCCAATCAGCATCTGAATATCCTGCAATTTCAGCATTAGTGGCATTTGTGTAAAATATCCCACAATTTATACTTCCAGATATGTATCTAAAAATTCTTTTAACTGCTTCGAGGTGTGACTCCTTTGGATTTGCCTGAAACCTGGCACACACACCAACACTATAAGAAATATCTGGTCTACTTGCAGTTAGATAAAGTAAACTACCAATCATACTTCGATATTTAGTTTGATCAACGGACTTACCAGTTAAGTCATAGCATAATTTTGTAGTAGTACTCATAGGCGTTTTAACAGACTTCAAGTTGATTATATCAAATTTATTTAACATATTTTCAGCATATTTAGTTTGGGACAGAAAAATACCATTTTCTTCTTGTTTTACTTGCAAACCTAGAAAATATGTTAATTCACCGCACATACTCATTTCAAATTTATTAGTCATAATATTGGTAAATTCTTTCGCCAAAAATTCAGAAGTAGACCCAAAAACGATATCATCAACATACACCTGAGCTACAATGAAATGCTTACCAATATGTTTAACAAATAACGTTTTGTCTACATTACCTTGGGAATAACCCTGAGAAATAAGGTATGTAGAGAGTTTTTCATACCAGGCACGAGGAGCTTGTTTAAGTCCATAAACGGCTTTCTTCAATTTGCACACATAGTCTGGGTGATGTATATCTTTAAAACTAGGAGGTTGTTCTACATAAACTTCTTCACGTACGTCACCATTTAAGAAAGCTGTCTTTACATCCATCTGATACAATTTAAAACGACGAAAACAGGCAATAGCAAGTAATATTCTGATAGATTCTAATCTAGCAACAGGGGCAAAGGATTCATCAAAGTCTAATCCAAGAATCTGAGAATAGCCTTGAACAACTAACCTTGCTTTATTTCTAGTAATATTACCATGCTCATCTACCTTATTACGAAAAATCCATCTGGTACCAATGATATTGACGTTCTCAGGTCTAGGGACAAGTGTCCAAACATCATTTTTCTCAAATTGATTAAGCTCTTCCTGCATAGCATTAATCCAATCGTCATCCAAAAGAGCTTCCTGCACATTCTTTGGTTCAACTAAAGAAACAAAACCAAAACACGTTAGTTCATTTGTTTCTTTAACCTTTTCTTTAATGAAGCAATGTAGGGCTTTATTTAATTCAATAAATTCAGAATCTTGATTTTCTTCTACTACTTTGTTGTCTTGATTATGATATTGAACCATTCGACCTCTAGTTACCATTCCGTCGCTAATGTCACCTATCACATCAGTAGTTAAATGATCCTTGCGAACCTGCTTAAAACCAGTTTTATATCTTATTGCAGGTTGTAGGTTTTTATCAGGCTCCTCTTCTTTATTAGAATCTATTATATTATTTTCAATAGAAATATTCCTAATTTTTGATTTAGTAAAATCTGAAGTAAAAATAGACGAATCAAAATTATCATCAACAGTCACATTAATAGATTCCATAACAGATCTAGTAACTTTATTATACACCCTGTAAGCTCGACTATTTATAGAATAACCAATAAAGATACCTTCATCAGCTCTAGGCTCAAATTTTGCAAGTCTTTCATGGTCTTTTAACACATAGCAAGGATTACCGAAGACATGAAAATAACTTACATTGGGTTTCTTGCCTTTCCATAATTCATATGGTGTATTTTTCGTACCTGAACGAAGTAGAACTCGATTGCCTACATAACATGCAGTATTTACTGCTTCAGCCCAGAAATTCTCACTGAGTCCAGAGGAATGAATCATAGCCCTAGCCATGTCAATTAAGGATCTGTTTTTCCGTTCTACAATTCCGTTCTGTTGAGGAGTAATAGGAGCTGAAAATTCATGAAAGATACCATAATCTTCACAATATTTAGTAAATTTTGAATTCTTGAATTCAGTTCCATTATCAGATCTAATTCTTTTTATTTTTAAGTTTTCATGATGTTTTTCGTTTAGGAGACGTTTACTAAGGGTGGAAAAAGAATCAAACGTCTCACCTTTGTCATTCAGAAAATCAACCCAAGCAAACCTGGAATAATCATCTACTACAACAAAAATATATTCCTTACCAGCCAAACTGGAGGTAGCAGAAGGTCCCATTAGATCCATATGCAGAAATTCAAGCGGTTTAGATGAAGGAGAGGAATTAACTACCTTGTGACTTGCTTTTGTCTGTTTACCTGTTTTACAACCTCCACATATAATATCAGTACGTCCATTTAATGTAGGTAAACCTCTTATTAATTTCTGAGTAGATAATTTTAATAGATCCTGGAAGTTTATATGTCCAAGTCTTTTGTGCCATAGTTCCATGGTTTCATCAGCTGAGCTGACTCTAAGACAAGAAAGAAACTCGTTAGGGGTGTTCATGGAAACATGATAGCAGTTATCTTCAGATCTAGATCCTTCTAGAATTAATTTACCATTTAGATCAAGCACTACACACCTTCGTCGATTAAACCAAATGTCTTCAAATTCATCAGCTAATTGACTAACACTAATTAAATTAGTAGAGAGTCCATCAACAAATAACACATTGTTTAAGCAAGTAAGGTTGTGAATAGTAATTGATCCTTTTCCTTTAATTTTAGCTTTTCTTCCATCTCCAAAAGTCACAGAACCTGAAATACTTGATTCTTGAAGGTTAGTAAATAAAGATCTATTTCCACACATATGTCTAGAGCAACCGCTGTCAATATACTAGATATCTTCCCTTCTAACTGACAAAGCTGTAAGAGCAACATTACATGTAGCTTCAATGTGGTCAGTCTCATAATCAATCTCAACAGTTGATAAACTACAAATTAAATTTGAAGGGTTAGAACTGTTCTTTTTCTTCCATACCTTCTTTCCTGAACTTGAATTTTGAATTTCTGCAAAAGACTTTGTTAGACCAACAAAATGGGATATATCATTTAACAAGGAATTATGTTGATCTAATTTTGAGTTTAAATCATTAAAATTATTTTCAACTTTTGAACAAATAGAATCAAGTTTTGATTCTAAAGAAACTCTAAAACCAGAGACTTTACCTTTCTTAGGAATATCAGTAATAGTGCAATCATCATCAGACACGTAACTTGAGTTTCTATCATAACCGAGGCCAGTTTTATCATTGTAAGATTTTCCAGAATTTATAATTTCAGACAGCATTTGAGAGCTCATTTTAAATTGTCCAAACTTATCTTCTGTTTTATCTAAGGTATCTTGTAATAAATCGATTTTTGTATTTAACATGCTAATACAATTGTCCCTTTCAATTAGCGCATTTTGTAGATAATTAATTTTAGCATGCAAATGTTTTCTTTCAATTTCAATTTCATCATTAGAATTATTACCTGAACTCGTTTCTTCATTCTTTATCCATTTTTTCTTTTCTTCAAGTAACATACTTACTTGAGCCTTTAATTCTTTATTTTTCTCAGATACAGATTCTGTAAAGTCAATAATTCTTCTTTGATACTCCATCAACTCGTCATCTTCCAGAACTTGATCTTCTTGTTCTTCTTCGGAATCTGAATTATTTAAAGTAAACGAAGAAACAAGTGCAAAATTTTTATTTTTCTTACCATTATTTTCGTCCTCTTCATCACTCCATGTAGACTTGTATGCTTTCCTTTCTGTACTTGAAAATTTCTTAGTGCAGTTGGTAGAGATATGACCATATTCATTACAATTATAGCATCGTGGTTTATTCCGATTATTTTGATATACAAATTTCTTTTGAGAGCTATTTTGATTTTGAAAATCTCTATTTTGAAAATTCCTAGCATTTTGATTATTTTGATTAATTTTGCTATTTCTAATATTGGTACTCCTTTGATTGATAATACGTTTAAGACCATTTACTAGAAATAATAATTCATTATCTTTGGAATTTTCAGAATTAACAGAATGATTTGAATTATCAGAAGTACTATTTAAGGCCAGGTTTTTAGAGCTCATACCTTTGGGTTTGTTTTTACCTTTAAGCTCATTTTCCCAGGCTTTGATATTTCCGACTAATAACTCAACAGAATATTCATCTAGTTTTATAGTGTCATGAAGTGTAGTTTTCTTCATCAGGTATCTTTCAGACAGGGACCTTAATATTTTTCTAACAATATCGGATTCAGACATAGGCCTGCCAAGACTTTCAACCAAACTTGTTAGATCAGAAACACGTGCGTAAAATTCATCAATATTTTCTTCATCATGTTGTTCTAACTTATCAATTTCAGCATAGGCTTGTTGAATTCTTTGTTGTTTAACCATGTCATTACCTTCATTTAGAACACATAATTTATCTCATACCTGTTTGGCAGTCGTACAATTTTGTACCTTTTTCTTCTCTTCTTTGGTAAGTGCGTTGTATATAGCTGTCAAGGCTTTGTGATTTGCTTCCTGTTCTGTCCATTCATCTTCAGGTTTTAAGATCGGTTCGGATCCTTCTATTGCTTTATCACTCTTTCCTCCTTTTATTGGATGTAGCCATCCACGCTCCACACTTCTCCATGCGTAAAAATCTATTCCATAAAGAAAAGATTTCATTTGAATCTTCCATTGAGCAAAATCCATCTCTTTGAGTTGTGGAGGACGATTCATTATGTTTCGTTCCATCTTTAGCAAGATCTACCGGATTAATCCAGAACCTGCTCTGATACCAATTGAAAATATTAGATGGAACAATATATTAAAAATGCAGCGGAAATAAATTGATAAACGGTGTAACTTTTATTGAATAAAAATTATAATCAATACAACGGATGATTAATAATTTAATTCGATACGGAGTTACAAAACAACGGTCGTCCACACAGGTCGAATCTTCTTGAGATGCCACACAGGTCGTCTCCGGCAAGTCCACACAGGTCTTGAATACTGAGGCCACGAAGGTCTTACACAGTGTTTAGAAGTTCACACAGATCTTCAACAGAGTCACTAAGTCTCTCATACTAGAGTCACACAGTCTCTAAATTCTCTCTTATTTTTTTTTCTCTTTGTATTCGGCTCTCTGTCTCTCTATATGACTGCTCCTCTAAGCATGCCGGCAGCCTCATATATATACTAGTACACATGTACTAGTTTCTTGACAATCAAGACACAATGACTTGAAGATCAAGTCTCACAATCTACACCGTCAAGTAACTATTACTTGAACACCAAGTTTAATTAACTTGAATACCAAGACTAATTAACTTGAATACCAAGTCTAATTAACTTGAACATCAAGACTAGAAACCACGCAGCAAACACAGAGCTCTATCTCCCTTAGGACTTTTAGACTTTCTCATTATCTTTTAGTCCAATTAATCATCCGATTCCACCAAGAAATTATCTCTACACCCGGACGAGTTATTAGTTCAAGTAGGACAACCACAAGTCCATCAATTCCACTCCAAACTCAGATCAACCATTGTTGATTTCTCTTTGGACTTCATGATTAAACATGGAAGGACAATCATGTACCTTCAGATGAACTGACTCTTGGTGTTGGCAAACACACGGATAGAAGTTTTCTTACCATGCACCTTCAAGACAATGTCAATGCACTCCAAGTTTTGTATCAAAACAAGTGGATTGATGTTCTTCCTATTCCTGGAGCTCTCGGGGTCAACATTGGAGATTTGTTGCAGGCAAGCATTGTATTGATAGATTCATTGCCTTTTGAATTGTGAAGACTGAAGAGCTAGCCGTTCTGCAATTTCTATAACAATGGCTATACGTGTTAATTAATTGGTACAGCTAATCTCAAACAATAGATACAAAAGTGGCATGCATAGAGTTCTCGCCAAAAAGGAAGGTCCAAGAGTTTCTGTGGGTTGTTTTTTTCCAGCATGTTCCACTAGAAAATTCTGCAGTACGGTGAGAGTCTATGAGCCGATCAAGGAGTTGACATCAGAAGAAAATCCCCCACTGTACCGTGGAACTGCTTTGGCAGATTACCTACAGGGTTACTACATTAAAGGCTTAATCGATGGGGTATCTGGACTTGAATATTTGAAGCTGTGAGATCAACTTCAAACTGTTGAGTTTGGTCATCGAAATAATCATGTCTCTAGTACTACTCAAGTAATTAATATATGTAATAAGGGACGAATGTCGTGTTAATCATTGATCCTCTCATGTCACTACATGGAATAATAAGTAATTGAGCTTCTATATGTTATATGAAATTGAAATAATCATCGATCATGAGAGGTATACAAATCTTTAATTTTGACATGCATGGTTTACAAGTGAAAATACTTTTCAAGTGATAGTGTTGATGATATTGAGATTGAGATTGAGATTGAGATTGATAGTGTCGACTAAGATATGTGACTGATATAATTTGTACACATAAAATTAGTCTAAACAATTGAATAGATGGTATCTGTTGTAACGAATGTAAGAAAGAACACAGATTTACGTGGTTCACCAGCGAGATCCCCGACTCAGTCAGCGCCACCAGACGACTAGTTCAAGGCATATACCAACAGTATCGCTGTACATTAAGTTGGATGGCTTTCGGGCAGCAACGCATATCAGCAGAGACCAGAGCAAATTTAGAGTACCTACGTGGGATAGTGGCTCACGTACTTCTTATGTATTTGTATAGATAAGCGGAAATCAAACCATTTTTGGAGTATAGAATTAGATGGTGGCTCACTTCTCATTCCTTTTGGGGGGGGGGGGGGGGGGGGGGGGGGGGGATAAGAAGTAACCAAATTAACATTTCGTTCTTTAAATGAGTTAGAAAGTGGCTTACTTCTCATTCCTTTCTGGAACTTTAGCTCTATCAATAGAGAAAACTACTTAAACAGTATCTCAAATTTACTTGACTATTAATATTCGTATCTTAAGTTTCTAAAATATCATAACAATATCTCAAGTTTCATCCCCAATTCAATTTTGTTGTCTGGTGCCACTAACACCGTTAACTCCATTAACTTTTTAAGGGCAAATTCATCGCTTAACTCAATCAAAATCCAAATCTCAATTTGTGATGAACACTTTCAATATATTATGAACTACGATAAACAAAACCCAGAAAAAACATGAACAAAAGAGTTGACGATTGATGTCTCTAGACATGATTTGGTTTTGTTCTCTCTGAGTATTAACTAGGCATTTGTTTCGATTAACAAGTTTTTTTTTTTAGATGAGATGAAACCTTGATGTTCATCTTCAAATTAACATGCTATTATAAATGTGCTAGTATATCCCTCTCTAACTGATGGAGGTGTTATCCAAGCACAAAATACCTGCAAAACAACTACATACAAATAATACCCTTCTTGTGTCGATTGTAGTATTGACAAGTAGGGATCGTTCTATCCGGGGAAATCAAGGGCTTTCAATTACATAAAGTATTGCATAAAAAGGGGGTAACGATTTTTTTACTAATTACCTACGGAATTTTTACGAAAATTTTAAATCCTACATTATTATTTACATTTGATCAACATCTTCCACACAATCACCAAACACAAATCTCATTATACATGCAACAAAATTAAAACAAGTAATAGGGGCAGCAGCAAATATCGGATTCAAGATCAACTAAGTTCCAATTTAATTAGAGCCAACGCGGTTATTCTAATTATTCAAGACATCACAAGTATTTAGAATCCACAACGCGTGTAATCCTAAACATGGTACTAATCGGTTTACTAACACAACGCGTAGAAATTAAACACAAATAGCACATAAGCACAATATGTCGAATTAGAAACATGTTAGCAGGTATGGCGTCACTCATCCCACATCGACATGTAAATTTCCATAATTACTCTAGCCCTTAGATTAATACATATTAAAATCCACAACGCGTGAGATCCAACATATATTAAATCGGCATATGAATTCAACATCTAGATAACAACCATGGCCTACGATTGCATCTAGACATCTCCTTCGGTTGCACACGAATTATGAAAATAAACCTAATTAAATCAAGAATACATGCTAAAGCTACTGCCCATAATACAAATTTAATCACATCACATATAAAATTCGGCAATCATATACAAAATTCCCAAACATTTATAACAAAGATCTGAAGATCCCATATATAATTATCAATACCGAAAATAAATCCAGAAACCAAAACATATTTCATAGACAAAAGTATGTTTAAATACAAAGAATCAAAAGCTAATAAAGTACAATCCATGTTACAACCTTATGAAGATTCGGCAAGGATTGATGGAGGTTGGATTTTTGTGAAAGATGGAAGGTGGATTCGGCAAAGCTTCTTGGTGGAATTTCTGAATTTATTTGGGCAGAGGTTCGGCAAGGATTTTGAGGGGAAGAGAAGATGATTTTTATGAATACAAAGTGTTGTATTTATAGAGGCAAGGGAGGCAGCTAGGGTTTACAAAACCTAGTTTTTCTCAAACTTATCCTGCTGGCAGATTTGACCTTCGAGTGAAGATTATGGAATATCTTTCTCTAGAAAATAGATATTAAGGTGATTCCAGTTGGGTTGGAAACTAGACTCCCGTAGCTTTCTATCCATATAAGGCTCGAATTCTGATTCATTGTGAGCTGTCCGGGAGAGTCCGTGGAAGTTAGATGACGTGCATAGGAATTCTGCCGAATTTGATCAGGATTTGTTGCGATTTTCTTCCTCTATTTTCTGCCGAAAATTCCCAAGATAATGGCTGAATAATTGAGAAATATCTCTTTAGGTTTTCCATAAATTAATTCAGCCAAAAATATTGCACAAAGGATGGAATTCAGTCCACATTCGTAAGCCAAATCCATGTAGAACTCGGTTTAGGTTTTCTTCTTTCGGCAGACTTGACCTTCGTGCATTCAAACCGGCATAACCTTTTCTTCAGAGCTCCAATTGATGCGATTCTAAGTCCCAGAGAAACTAGACTCGTAGAGCTTTCCAACGGCGTATGGCACGTTCTCTGGTTCCAAGCGATGTGTCCCACAGAAATTCCGGAAGTCAGGACACAGTCCCAGGAAAATCCTGGTAGTCCCTGGATTGGTTTGCTCAAACTGCCAAGTTGCAGCCTTCATTTGGGTGACTTCCCGAACTCCGATTGATCTGAAATTTTGATACAATATACTTTAGCTTGTCAATTATATGCATACCAAATTTCATCAAATTTGGAAAAGGATAGATCAGTTTAGCACAGGCCTCAATATCACGAAAACAACATATTTTGTACTTTTTGCTCAGATTTCTTTACTTAGTCATTTTTCTGATAATTAAACACATTTTCTCCAAAACTCTACCAAAGGGACACTAAACTAAAATATGACTCTATCTTACAAAAATAAGGGTTAAACATTGGATAAATGGGGGTAAAAACATATTAAGAACGACGCACATTGTGCTCCTATCACTAACTTGGGTTGAAATTGATTTGTTTAGACAGAGATCAAGCTTAGACTATAAAAATGAAGATTGGGTTATATTTTCAGGGATTTTTAATTGGATTTAAGTGAATTGACGACTTTGTTCTTAAAAAGTTAACGGAGTTAACGGTGTTAGTGGTACCAGACAATAAAATTGAGTTGAGGATGAAACTTGAGATACGGTTATGATATTTTACAAACATGAGATACGAATGTTAATAGTCAAGCAAAGTTGAGATACTATTTGAGCAATTTTCTCCTATCAATAATGCATGCTTTAATACAAATGGCGTAGCCAGAAAATATAGTTCACTTACACTCATTCTCCACCAATGACGCGTACAATTTTTTACTTACAAAAAAAAAACAATACATTAGTATTCAATAATGTCTTATACAAGTTTATAAAAGAATTATCGGAATGTTCATTAGATCATTTTAAATAAAGTTTGAAATTCGAGATACACGATAAATATCATTTTAATTTATTGAAAATATCATAAATAACATTTAAAGCACATATCCACCAACTTCTTTGCGTCTCTTTGGTCCTTCTAGTTGTGCCGCCATCTCCACCAATTTCCTCTTTCGGTTCATGGTCGTCGGCTAGATCCCAAAGCACTTATTGGTACCCTAACCAATCTATGAGATCTGCATAATTAGATCTCAATGAGGTTTGAGAAAGGGTGCTATGTCCTCGCGTTCATGGAGGAGTTGGAACGGAAGAAGATTGTCAAAGGTGGTCTTTGGTTTTATGGTAAACATGTTCTTGCCCTAGTCTACTATAATGGTGTGCAACCACTGTAGGAAGTTGTGATCCCTACCATACAGGTGACGGTGGACTTTTTTGGTTTGTCTTCGAAACTTCGTACGCTGGATGCGGCGTTGATGATTGGTACCACCCTGGGTAAGGTCATCGTCAAGTCAAAATTGCAGGAGGGTGTGAAGGTACGAGTTCTGCATCCTCTGTCTCAACGGGTACAACAAGTGTACCCTCCACAGGCTTTTGACTTCTCTGGTATTGAGGCGAATGTGAGTTTCAAATACCTTAAGTTGGTAGGGTATTGTCGGATATGTGATTTCTTTGCTCTTGAGCAGGGAGGGTGTGTCGGCGCTCCACTGGTGTTGGAGGGTGATTCTTTAAACCCTAATGTGACGGTTTCAGTGCCGGTGTTTGTATCTCAAGCTGGGGGCTCTTTTGGACGTACTTTCTATGATTGTCTATCGGGATCCAGCAACCTCACTGTTGTTTACTAGTCTAGGTATGTCGGCGATGGAGATGGGGGCACAGACAGCTCGGTTTCGAACCCCAAGTGTTGCAACTCCTGTCGTACCTACTCATTTTCTTGCATGGACTGCTTTGCCAGAGGTTCTTTCGATGGCAAGGACCAAAAGGACGACTTCGGCTACAAATATGCTTACACATTGTAAGCGTGGTAAATCCACTACACTTTCCTGGCTTCAACTTTTGTTTTTGAGGACTTTGTCCTCAAGAACGTCAATGGCCAGTTGGTCACCAAAACCTAAGGACAAAGTGGGTCGTTCTCCGGGTCGGAAAAATATCCCCAAGGCCATGAAGAATTTGAATGCTACATTAGAGGGTAGAAAGCTTCGTAAGAAGAGGGACTCCAAGAAATCGGGAGTTGTTTCATCTATGTTTGATGTGGCGCTAGAGTTGGTGGATGAAGTGATAGTTCCAGAAGGAACAGAGGCAGCATGTGTTGCTGGTGAGCTTGGGTTCTCCCCCAAGTCAATTTAGTTTTAGGTTTCATAATAAATTGAGATAGGTCTTTGACGTCGCTTCGGGGTCTATCTTGGTAGCGTCGCTGATTACTTGGTTACTTGGTTTTGGACTTATTTCCTAAGGTTGTATTGTTTTAGGTGAAGCTACGTTTTTGCTTAGATTTGCCTTTCATGGCTTGCTTTTGACATATTCACGACCCTTGTACTGAGTCATGCTGATAGAATAATCTTTCTTTAATATTAATAGATTATGACACTCCCAATTCAAAAAAAAAAGTGTGAATTTATATTTCATTCCATTAATGTTCAAAAATATCTAATACTAATTAAGAATTTGTATATCATTCCATTAATATTTGTATATCATTTCATTAAAAAAAATAGTGTGAATTTGTTTTCATTCCATTAATGTTCAAAAATATCTAAAACTAATTAGGAATTTGTATAACATTCCATTAATATGTAATATTTAATTTGTGTATCATTCCATTAATATTTAATATAGTAATTAAGATTAATTAAACATTTCTAAAATTTGACCCATTATATAATTGCAGGCTTGGCTATTATATATGTATAGCTTACCCAAAATATGTACTGCAAAATGGTAGCCGAGAGTTCAAGCGACCAAGACCTTCTTCTAAAACAGTTGAAGACCTTTGACGAATCCAAAGCTGGTGTTAAAGGGATCGTCGATGCAGGAATAACCAGAATCCCAGAAATTTCCATCCATCCGCCTACACATCATCATGACCAAGTTACCCCAAACTGACTTCAGTATTCCAGTCAGGGGCGGACCCAGCCCATGGCAGCATGGGCTTCAGCCCAAGGTGATTTTGGGAGAACAGAAAAAAAAAAAAAATATTAGATTACCCCGATACCTACTCTTTTCTGCTTCTCTCTGTTCTTGTTTCTGCTTCTCTTCTCTCTGCTACTCTATCTGTCCGTTCTTCTGAGCCCCCAAACAGCCCCCCCAAATCAACATCTGTAAAAAAAACCCCCCCTTCTGTGTTCTTGTTTCTGTCCCTCCTTCTGAGCCTGTAAATAGCCCCCCCCCCCCCCCCCCCCCCCCCCCACAAAATCCACAATTCTCAGAACTCCACTTTTCAGGCTGCCTTTTCAGAACCGCCGCCGCGGACCTCACGGGCCTCCGCTCTGACGTGCTGCCCCTCCTGCTCTGACGTGCTGCCCCTCCTGCTCTGCCGGGATAATTCCTTTCTTCAGTTCTTGTTTGATAAATTATTTGATAAATTAAACCCCCAAATGTTAGGGTTTTTGGAGATTCATATTTAGTAATTGTTAGAATTTGTGAGAATTTAGTTTTATATGGTCTAGATTCTTTAAATTAAATGATAGTGAGAATAGCACTATATATATTGAGAGTGGTAAATTATACATATTTGGTTGTTCTATATATATTAGTTTGGTTTGGTTGTTCAATATATATTGAGAGTGGCAAATTAGTTGTTCACTTGTTTGGTTGTTCTTTCTGTTTAGAAGAAGATCGAGTGAAGTTGAAACCAGCATTAGTTTAGCTTATCTAAACATGTGTTTTCGTCTATAAGTCATTATAGGTGTATTGAATATCATGACGGATAACCGGAATCCCAAGCGTTATAAGAATTTGTTTTCATGGTTTAAGAGTGGCACTTCTTCGAGTGTTAGTGAGAATGATTATCATGAGATTGAAAGTGGAAATGGAGTGGAGATTACTGATTCCATTGGGGATTCCGTGAATGATATTTTAAGCCCTTCTCCATCGATTCCATCAATTGATGATCAAAATGAAGGAATTGGGATTGAAGGTGATCAAGATTATGATATTACATCACTTGAGCGAGACCCAGGAAAACGTCGTGCTATAGGTACATATCCTTTGAATGAACAAGACAATGTTCGAAGAGTTTATGTGGTACATGGACCGTGTCAACCTCATTTAAGTAATTTTCCCTCTACTTGGTATGGAGGTCAAGGACGAAGATTTTGTTACAAATGGTTTAAACAATGGTCTTGGCTTGAGTATTCTCTTGAGAAGGATAAAGCATATTGTTTTCCTTGTTTCTTGTTTGATGATTATCCATCTCGACATCCATCCTTCACTGAAGTTGGGTTTAATGGTTGGAAGAATATAATGTCTAAGCAGTCAGGCATAGTACATCATGTGGGAGGCGTAATGTCCATACATAATGCTTCAATGCAAAAGTGGGAAAATTTGAGAAACCCTTCAAGGCATATAGAAATGGTGATTCACACATTATCCTCCCAAGAAGCAGCAAATAATAGGCTGAGGCTTGTTGCCACTATAGAGGCCGTGAGGTTATTGGCACGGCAAGGATGCTCTTTTAGAGTTCATGATGAATCGGTTGATTCTCTCAATGGTGGTAACTTTGATGCGGTTTTGGAGTCTTTTAAAAGAATGCATATTGAATTCTCCAAAGTATTAGACAATGCTCCGGGGAATGCCAAGTATACATCTCCAAAGATTCAAAAACAAATTGCAAATATTCTTGGCAACAAAGTAAGAGCCAAGATTCGTGATGAAGTGGGAGATTCTAAATTTTACATCCTCGTTGATGAAGCTCTTGATGTGTTAAATAAGGAGCAAATGGCCATAATTCTTCGGTTTGTTGATTGTGAAGGGTTTATTAGAGAACGATTCTTTAAGGTGATTAGTGTTGTTGACACTTGTTCTCAAACTTTGAAGGATGAGATATCTAAGGTCCTTACTCAATATGATGTTCAAGTAGAAAATATACGTGGCCAAGGGTATGATGGTGCAAGCAACATGCGTGGTCAATTTAATGGCTTGCAAGCTTTGTTTTTTAAAGAGTGTCCATACGCATATTATGTTCATTGTTTTGCTCATCGCTTACAATTGACTTTGAATGCTGCAGCTAAAGGAGTGCATGATTTGTGGCAATTCGTTTCTACTCTGACTATGATTGTGAATTTTGTTGATTCTAGTGCAAAAAGACATTCTATGTTAAAAGCTTTCAGAGAAGTAGAAATCCCAGATTTAGTGGCTGCTGGTACACTTGAGAGAGGTTCAGGTATGAATCAAGCTTGCACTTTGCAAAGAGCAGGGGCTACTCGCTGGGGTTCACATCTTCGTTCTATTTCAAGTCTGATTAAGTTGTTTGGAGCTACCCGAGCAACTATTGACGATTTGTATAAGAATGGAGTGGACAAAGTGCAAGGAGAAGCAAAAGCAATCGGTAAGGCCTTGAAAAAGTTTGATTTTGTGTATTGTTTGCTAATGATGCATGATATTATGAGGATTACCGACTTTTTGTGTCAAGCTTTGCAAAGAAAAGACATGGACTTATTGAATGCTTTGCATTTTCTTTCAATAACAAAAGAAAAGCTTCAAGATATGAGAGAAAATGGTTGGGATGATTTGATTATGAAGGTTAGAGCATTTTGTGCTGAGCATGCTATTTCTATGCCGGATATGACAGCTCCTTACAAGAAAGGGTTGAGGGATTGTGAAAACAATATTTCAAATGAGCACTATTATCGTGTCAATCTACTTTATGCTGTGATAGACTTTCAGTTGGGAGAGCTTGAAAGTAGATTTACAGAAAGTTCCTTGGAGATTCTTCTTCTTAGTGCTTCATTTGATCCACGTTATAATTTTCGAGCATTCAACCCTGAAGATGTGTGTAAACTTGCTTTGAAGTTTTATCCTTCAGACTTTTCATCATATGATATGCTTGCTCTAGATTTGGAGTGTGAGTTCTTTATAGCAGATGTTCAGAAGGATACAAGATTTGCAAAGACAACTTCTGTATCTGATTTGTGTCGACGGTTGGTTGAATTCAGTAAGTCATCACTTTACCCCATGATTTATCGATTGATTTGTCTTATTTTGACTCTTCCAGTTTCTACAGCAACAACAGAGAGGGCATTCTCATCTATGAACATCATCAAAAGTCAACTTAGAAATAAGATGAATGATGATTTTCTTGATGATTTAATGGTTCTTTATATTGAAAGGACATATGCGGATAATATTGATAATAATGATGTAATTGCTGAGTTCGAAATGAGCGGATCTCGTAGAGTAAAGTTTAGCTAGCTATGTTATTTATGTAATTTACAGGGTTTTGGTTTTATGTCCCCCCTGTATTATGTTTTGAATGGTAATATCAAAGGCGTGAGGATGAGCCTCCCATTGGGTTCTAAACCTCAAAAAAAAAAATCAATTTTTCTTTTTCTTAAATCTAGCCCAAGGTATAATTTAATCCTGGTTCCGCCCCTGATTCCAGTGGTAGACCTCACTGACGCAGCGATTGGCATGAGCAGGCATGCGGAGGTGATTGATGGAGTCCGGCGGGGATTGGCATGAGAGACTGTGGGGTTGTTCCTGATGGTGAACCATGGGATCCCTAATAAAGTGTTGGAGGAGATGCTGCAGGCGGTGCGTGGGTTTCATGAGCTGCCGCCAAAGGAAGTGAAAGCTGAGTACTACAGTATGGAACTCAAGAGGAAGGTCAGCTTTGTTAGTAGCCATAAGTTGGCCAAATCAAATTCTCTACTTTGTTGGAGGAACTCATTTGTTTGTGACATGAGTTCTGGGCCTCTGGATCCTCAGGTAGATCCCTAGTGAATAGAAAATTGGTAGAACAAACGTTGGATTTTTTATTTAAACCTTCGGGAATTTAGTCCCTCTAGCTAGTAGCTAATATGAAAATCTTGCATGAAGTCCTATGAGTTTTCCACCGTTAATCTCATATACAATTTCATTCTAACTAGTTTCTCCCTTTGAAATGATTGTTATGTATATAGTTGAACATCAGGGACACTAATTTGTGAAAAAAATTAAAATTTGGTAGAGACATAACCATGGAGTACTCGAAGTATGCTCACGAATTAGGTGACACTTTGTTTAAGTTACTATCGGAAGGACTTGGGCTCAAACCTGACCACCTTATAAGCTTGGACTGTGCAAAGGGACATCATGTTGTTGGTCATTACTATCCACCATGCCCTGAGCCTGAATTGACCATCGGCAGTATTAGCCACCAGATTATTTTTTTCTCACCATCCTACTTCAAGACAATATCAATGCACTCCAGTTTCTGTATCAAAACCAGTGGATTGATGTCCCTCCTATGGCCGGAGCTCCCGTAGTGAACATTGGAGATTTCTTGCAGGCAAGCATTGTAGTGTTTAATGTATTGCTGTTTCAACTGATAGTCCTTTTCTTCTACAATTTCTAATAACAATGGCTATACATGTTGGTGCAGCTAATCTCCAACAACAAATACATAAGCGTCAGGCACAGAGTACTCGCCAAGAAGGAAGGTCCAAGAGTTTCTGTGGGATGTTTTTTCAGGTATGTTTCAGCCAGAAAATTCTGCCCAGAGAGTTTATGAGCATATCAAGGAGTTGACCTCGGAAGAGAATCCACCAATATACTGTGGAACAACTATTGTAGATTATATAACAGGTCCCTTCCATCTCTTTGGGTTCTATTGTATCAAGATTATTATGAGATTTGCTTGCCAACTTGAAGAAGAATTGTTGCTGCTGAATTTGGCTGGTGCCCTTAGTACTTGGCCACCCCAAATGGACAGGACATTTGATATTTCACATTTTCACCTGGCTCTGTAATCTTATTTGAATGTGGCTACTATACAATACCAGCAAAGTATTGATCTTTTTGAAGCCATGTGTGCAACTACCTAAACTTGATGCAGATGGGGCTAATCTCTGTTCTTAGCAGTGGAGCTACCCATCAAAGACCATGAACCATGGCTTCCAGTCATTGGCAAGGCCAATTTTACAATAAGCTCCATTTTTGAAATTAAAATGGAAACTAAAATAAACTAAGTACAAGCCATGTTCATTTGAAGAGAGTAACTAAACAAGCTACTTAATTGCTGAGGTTAAATGTTTTCTTTTCAGCTTAGACTAGCATATCGAAAGGGAAATGCAGTAAAAGAAATCCCATTTCAAGAAGGTTCATTTCAGTCATCTAAAATTAGTTCCTTTCACCAATGAAGGCCATGAAGATCCCCTTTGTGCCCATGAATTTTTTCACCTAGAAATATCACACACTGTGGAGTAGCCTAACTGCTCCATTTCCCAGCTTAGCTTTGAAGCAACTCTCTCATGGCGAGGAACATATTCCTAAATAGAAAAATCATCCAAGATCAAATTTTTATCAGTCCCTAATCCAAATTTACTTAGTCTTTTAACACTCCAAACTGAGTATTGCACGATTATGTTACGCTCATAATCTCATATGGAGTCTAAAAGCAAGTTTCTGTAGGGACTAGTTTGAGAACAAATATACTGCAGTGTTCAAATATATGAAAGAAGTTTTCTGGTTACCTCCATTTTCTTCACTAACTCCTTGGCAGTAGGAGCAGAAACAACTATGTGACGCGCATTTGGACTAATGAAACCTTCTTCCACAGCAGTGTCGATGAACGACAATAAGGAGTTGTAGTACCCATCCACATTCAACAATCCCACCTGTATATAAGGAATTCATTAGTTATTTGTGTAATCATAGTACAAAGAATAGAACATAGATAGATAAACAGTTGTTACCGGTTTATCATGAATGCCAAGCTGAGCCCATGTTATTACTTCAAGAAGCTCTTCAAGTGTCCCGTATCCACCTTCAAAGGAGATAAAAGTTTGTAATTTTCAATTTAAAGATTATATAATTGTTCTTAGGATATTTATTATATGATATGGTGCATGTTAATTAGTCTATAGGTATGTATGTAGGGTTTACACCAACCTGGTAAGGCAATGAAGGCATCAGAGTGCTTAGCCATTTCTGCTTTCCTTGAGTGCATGTCTGCTACTGCTTTCACTTCTCCCACTGTTTCACCAGTAATCTGAAAACTCAACAGATAAAATTGGTTCAAGATCAGAAAAGGCACAACAACTATCACAAAAAGATAGCAAATTTCAGAAAGGGAGAGGGAGAGAGAAGGGAATTTTCATAGTGTTTGAGCCAGAGAAGCAGTCATGAGTAGTAGAGGATGGTGGGCTCAAATTATTCCCACCGGGCAAAAAGAAAGAGAAGGGAAATATTAAACTTGATATTTTCTGGTATCATAAAATCTGAGATAATCACTACTCTACTAGTTGTTGTGTATAAAGCAAGTAGAGAAGGACAAAAACAATGTTGAAAGTTCCACAAATCAGGTGGATTTGGGGATGAATTTTTCAAAGACAAAATACTTGTTACCCTTTAAACTCTTTACCTAAAAACAGTTTTGTCCATTTGCTTTCAAATTAAAGTTTTTCAACAGAGGTATTTTGGTCATTTTAATACCTAAAGTTTGTTAATATTGGATTTATTTGACGAAATGGACTAAATTATTGAAATATGGGAAATTAAGGATCTACTAGCTTAATTTGAAAGCATATAGACAAAACTGTTTTTAGATAAAGAGTTTAGGAGGTAACAAGTATCTACTCCATTTTTCAAACAAACTCCATCATGTTATGATTTTTTTTACATGAAACAAGTTCCACATGTGAAACCTAACAAATTGGAGGGCCTAGAATCTTCAAAGGGGCATGTAAAGAAGACAAACTCAGAAATTTTAAGATAACAAAGGTGAGGTACAAATTCATCACTGATGAAAATGAAAAACAAAGAGAAAAAAGTTGATAATGCTCTCTGTTCAGTCACTATCATCATCCTCAGTAGCAAAATAATTTTCATAATTACAGAAGAACACACTCACCTCTCTAGGCATGAGGGTCTTGGGGATAACTCTACAAAGACAACAACATGACAAAAATCAGTTTTGAGTGAAAATCACAACAGCAATAGCATCATGATATTTATAAACCACAAGTAAGAGCAAACAGGAAGTGATCAAGATGCTCATACCCAATGACATGTCTTCCACCATCATAAACAGCTTGGGAGATCAAACCCATCAAGCCAATACTCCCTCCTCCATAAACCAAATCAATATCCTTTGAAACCTATAACAACAAACCAGATAGCAGAATATTCAGTAACGGTAAATCTTGCAAGGAAAAACAAAGTTGTACTACCATGTTATGTCGAAGGGGTTCAATGTTAAATTGATCGCTAGTTCAATGAAAAACCCAAAAAAATCCAACTTTTGAACGACTCTAAACATGTATAGCTAGTTGAATGAAAAACCCAAGTTGAAAAGCTCAAAAACATAAGTAAGCAAATCATGAATAGAGCTAAAGAAGTTACCAATTCTTCCCCAAGCTCTATAGCTGCGTCCTGGTAACTGCTCTTCTTTCCCGGACTACTCCCACAGAACACACAAATCCTCTTGAATCTGGGTTGCATCATTTCCAGCTCCATCTGCTAAGTTGGTGGCAGGGAAGAGAAGTGACTAGGAAATATCTTATACAACTGACTGGCTAGATACCTCAGTGTGGTTTGGGTTGTGTATGGGGATATGTTTGCATATTTATAGGGGCACAGCTTAGGCGCACATTAGCACGCGCGGTTTCCATATTCGATAGTCTATACCTTTACGGACCAGATGAAGATTATTTCGTCACCCGGTTGTTTGCAACTCTATTCGATAATCAATTAGACTTCACTTTGGTCAAAAGGTATTTTACTTTAGGGTGTCTTATTTAATATTTATTTTTTTTGTTCTTCAAAGAGATGACTATATTCCATTTGGCGACTAGACGGTATGATTTTCTGGTCAAGCCGGAGTTAAACCTCAACACAAATTCTATGCTTGGTCAAGCTTGAGTTAAACCCCAACACAAATTTTAACGAAGGAATTGGGCATTCCAATAACTCCAACCACAACCACGATGATGGCAATGGGAAGTAGGGCTGGACATTTGGTCTCTAAATTCCGATCATGTCACAATTCCGTCCCTAAATTTACCGGGACGAGACGGGATTTATGTTTGAAAAATACATATCCCGTCCCGTCCCGATCCCGATCCTGTCCCACTGGATCAACTAATTAAGTCCCGATGCGTCCCGTTCCGTCTTGTATAATAATTAAAATAAAAATAATTATATCATATATAAATATATTGATTTGATCTCAGTCGTTGAATTAAAAACTAAAAAATATTCAACCGTTGATTCAATTTAACCCTATCTCAGTTCCTCAGTCCTCGACCAGTCCGTCCAGTCAACCTCGAGCCCTCGTCCTCTTACTCAGCCTCTCACCTCTCCTCTCAGCCGAGCTCGTCTTCCTCTCCCGTTAAGTCCTCTGACTCTCTGAGCCCAAGTCCTCGGCCGATCCTTCTTCCTCTCCCGCTCGGCGCTCGCCATCTTCTTGCATAAACCTCATTCTCCCCGCGACTGATGGCCGATTTCATCTCAATCGTTTCTCTCTCTCAATCGTCTCTCTCTTCTGTCTCTCCCTGCGACTGATGGTCGATTTCATCTTTGTCGTTTCATCTGCTTCAACTCATTGAAAGTTCGATTAAAGGTTCGATCCAACCGATTGCTTCGTTCGAGTGAAGGTCTGATTCAAGTGAAGATCTAAATTGACTGATTGCTTCAATTATCAGCAGGAATCCGATTCGAGTGAAGGTTCGATTGAATAGGAGTGAACCATTGAAGCAGAGAAGTAAACCGGGAATCCGATTCGAGTGAAGGTCTGATTCGAGTGAAGGTTCGATTCAGACCTTGATTTAATTGGAGTAGAATTGCCCTGAATTGTAGTGATTGGTGCCCCCCTTCCGCTCCATCTCAAACTCTCATAGATTGAAGAAAGGTGACCAACTTTCTGTGAAATGATTTATATGAATCTTGTTGTGATATACAAGATTAGGCCATAGTTGTTTTGAAAAGGGTTTGCCATTTCTCTGTAAATGTTGCTCAGAGAGAACTGGTGTGCATTGCCTGCATAAATTACTAGGCAAACAACAACATTCTATGTGCCCTTCCTCTGTAAACAATAGCTGCTTTGTTATTTGTTATGTAATTAATTTGTTATGTAATTTAATATGTGATTTGTTTTGTACTTCTGTTTTGGTCACGGGATCTTGTTTTGGTCCCGGGACCGGGATACGGGTCCGGCGGGATTACATTTTAGAAAGTCGAATCCCGTCCCGTTTAAAATCTCATAGGACAGGAACATGATCAGGTGAATCTCGTCCTATCTCGTCCCATACCCAACCCTAATGGGAGGTTTAATGTGGAGTAATTTCTCCTTTTTTTTTCTTCCCTTAATTAATGCCATGATTCTTGGCGACTGCGTGTTCAGGTGGGGATATCAAGTTGAGATTGAGGTCAAAACAATGGTCGTCGATGAGGACTCCAGTGTTTCTTTGCTCACGTTGTTGCCAGTAAATTGAGTGATGGCGGCCAACCTTTAAAGAGATGTGAACTTGGTGTTTATAGCGTTTCTATTTCGTGATCGTGTTTTTGGAGCTCAAGTTTGTGCAGCAGTGGTGGAATTTGTAAACATCGACAAGTGTGACATGTGGTCCTCCATTAGACTTATATTATCTCAATTTAACCACCTTTAAGATTCAATTTTAATCACAAAATGTCTCATCACAATTGAGTAGTATTCACTCACTTACAAATTGTATTTCATTTGTCACTTTTCTGATATAAGATCTCTTTTCTCCAATACTCTCTCTCACATGCAACCTAATTTTTTAGGTCTGCACGTAAAATTCATTCGGTCTAATTTCCTCTCATGTGAAACTTTTTAGGTGAAATTCATTAGTATATATGATCCAAGGCTCATTGCGGATATATGGCACAAAACCAAATCATAATTTCTCCGAATGTAGTATGATGAACCCATATTTGGGCCGATTGTGCTTTAGCAAACAATTGAAAACAAACCCTCTCTGATATGTTAAACACCAAAAACTGTAGCCCATAATTACACCCATATTATCCCGACTTAACCACTGTTTCTGCCTAAACCCGGGGGCCTGGTAGATACAGATGAATCCAACTTGATCTCCTACAAACTTGCTTACTAAGAGGAATACCGGGCGGGCCGGTCTTCTCCTCTCCGATGCCTAAGTTAGTATAGTTGGAATCTATATAACTTGAGCACGTATGTAAACAGTGAGAGAGATAAGTTACCTCTTTATGAGGGTAGTTGGGGCCCTTATATAGGTGGTTGGGGGTGAGGGCTGGCCTCACCCTTCGATGTGGGACTGGTTCCCTTCAAATGACAGTTCTGGTGTCCTCTTTGGCAGGCTGGCGTCCCCGGCCCCAGGGTCCCTGGCAGCCGGATAGGCTGCTGGACCCCGAGGCCGGGTGCTGGTGGCTTGGTCCTGGGCCTCGGGCCGGGCCCTGGTGCACTTTCTGCGGGTCTGTGGGCCTGCTGTAGCCTCTCTGCGGCTACTGTCAACAAGTCCCCCAAGTTCCCGGTCAAGTGCAATCTTGAATGGGGACTTAAGTCTGTCTTGCTCTTGTCCCGCAGACCCGCAGGGTTACCAACCCAACGGTGCCCAGTCCCCCAAGTCCGCGTTGAAGATTGGGCGTGACTGAGGTGTTGGGCTGTGCTTGGTATGAGGCAATGAACTTGCAGTCTGGACCTCGACCGGGCGTCCTGCCATATCCGTGCGAGGCGGAATTCACGGGACCTCGACCGGGCGTTCTGCCATATCGAGACGAGTCCCGGATGAACCTGCAGTCTGGACCTCGACCGGGCGTCCTGCCATATCGGTGCGAGGCGGAGTTCACGGGACCTCGACCGGGCGTTCTGCCATATCGAGACGAGTCCCGGATGAACTTGCAGTCTGGATCTCGACCGGACGTCCTGCCATATCGGTGCGAGGCGGAGTTCACGGGACCTCGACCGGGCGTTCTGCCATATCGAGACGAGTCCCCCAGAGTGCGCTAGCCTACGGGATGGCCTGTTGGTGCGTGGACTAAGCCAACAGGTACCCCGGAGAGTGTTACGGCCATATTAGGGCATCGGTTAACACTTGCTAGTTCTTCTCAGCTTTTGTTGGTTAAGCGTTGAGGTAATGTGCAGGTTTGTTAGCCTGCGGGGAGACTTGTTCTGTGTTAGAGAAACAATCTGCCCGGTGGAGTGGCGTTGAGATAACGAGTCTCGCCATGTATCCCCAAATGTATCACAGTTCAGTGTGATGCAGGGTTTTTATCCTGCTGGACAAGAGTACATGGGTTAGATGTAAGCTCGCCCGGGTTTATAAAGCCCATGTGTTTAGAAGCCTCGAGTTTTTGCTGGCTCGTTCCCGCCCGTAGGCGAAGGAAAGTGACAACCGGTAGAGTGCTTTGGAGTTGGTTGAATGTCGTATGTTCGGTGAAATGCCATGGTTCCGGGCGGAGCTCGACCGGGCGTTCTGCCATATCGAGACGAGTCCCCCAGTGAGATGCCATGCAGCCGGTTTGAATGATGCGCAACCGGAGATTTGCCAGGGTACCGGATGGATGGCTCATACTCGGAACGATTTTCTCGAGGCGGTTGAAAAAGCATAGCCGGTGAGAGGCTGCGGAGCCGGTTAGTTCGAGGTTGGCTTTCTGGGGAAGCGAGGGGAATGGACGCCTCGTTATGCGCTCCTATCTCCCCCAACTGCGCTTGTAAGTGGGACAGGTGGCAGACATGCGATAAAGGGGGGGGGGCCCATCAGACCTATCAATTATGATAGTATGGGATCCCTTATTGATGCTGGGACACGTGTCGGCCGGGGGCGGTCTGAGATGGAGGGGATCCACAGCTGGGGTTGCCTCACTTTTGTTGTTGCCCTATTTATCATCCCCTCTGCCTTCCTCCGGCCGCATCTTGCTACTCTTTGCCTGTTGTTTGTCTGTGCTTCAGAGGTGAATTCTTTTATTTAGGCTTTATGGCGTCTGGGAGATCTGCGCATTCTGCTGGTGCGAACCGCGGGCCCATGCGGCATGAGCTGCTGGATGGTGATAGGGCGATTTTCTGTGATGAGCCAGTCAGAAGCATGAATGATAGAGAGATCAGGGAGTTTCGGGCAAAGTGGGATATCGACAACTCTATTAAGCTTCGAGGCCTGCATCCCGGGGAACTGGCCTGTAATCCAGAACTGGGTTGGGTTGCCGTTTTCGACGATCAGTTTCGACACGGACTATCGCTGCCGCTGCCGCCATTTGTTCAGTACATGCTGAGCTCGATAAAGCTTTCCCCGGCCCAGCTTCCGAGCAACCAGTGGAGGCAGCTGCTTGGGCTCGGGTGTCTGTTCAGCTTGAGCTATATGGACTGGCCCACGGTTAATGAATTTCGGGCGCTGTACAAGATTTCCTACTGCAGAAAGGCCCAGTGCAACGGTTGTGTGAATTTTGCCGCGCGGGACGTTGGTCCTGCCATCACTCATCTGTCGTCGACGGTTTCAGATGTCTGGAGGAGGTCGGTGGTGCTGGCCGGTGGCAGGTGGCAGGTGGCAGGTGGCAGGTGGCAGCGTACATGGAGGGGCTATCAGGTGCCCGGGGCTTATCAATCGATCGATCGGGAACAGACGTACCGGTTGGGCGACTTGGAGAAGCAACGGATATACCGGCTGTTTACTTGCTGGGACCACCTGAGTCGGAGCTCCTATAATTTCATCCGGTGGAATGTGCTGGAGATATGCGAGATGGGGAGGAAACCTGGTAAGGTATCTTGTACCGTTTGTCTCTGCATGGTTGCTTGTATTCTGACTGCTTGGTTGATCGGTTTGTAGCTAATGCCCCCCGGCTCGCCGTTCGGAGCGAGGAGACTGTTGAACCGGACGAAGAGCTTGTGGCCCCGAGGTTGATGGAGATGGGGGAGGAGGCCGCGAAAACCGTTATTGATCCGGTTACCCAGAGGCGCAGGGAGCATGACAGGCCTGTGCCGCTCGTGTTTCCGGACTCTCACTATGGCAGGCGGCCTGGCGGTGAGAATAACTCCCCACTCCGTATCCGGGAAGTGCGCTCGGTGGCCCCGCCAGGCGCAGAACCTGTGGCGCGACCGATGGCGGTACGGACCTCGAGGGAGAGGGAAACGGTAGAGACGACCGGGTATCGCCGAAGCGGCCAAGGCGAAGCTCCGGCGAAGAGGGCGAGGACCTTTGATACCGGGGCGTCAAGCTCAGCTGGACCGATCGAGCGGGCAGTAGTTCCGGCCGTGGAAGTGGGCGGCCGAAGCAGTCGAGGACCGGAAGCCGATCGTAGTTCCGGGCGTGGCTTTGGTAGGTTTGTGGCCTCTGCCATCGAAACCTTGGAATTTGATCGGGAGGACCCTGGGACGGAACAACTGGGTGAGAGCGGGACGAAGCCCATGGAACTAGTTCTTCGGGTAAGTGTTTCTTGTGCTTCTTTTTCCCTGGAGTGATATGAGTCAATGTTCCTTTGTTCACGTTTGGCAGCTAGCTCATAGCCTTTATGCCGCGGAGCCCAGAGGGGAGTCTGCTGTAGTTTTGGAGAGGCGGGTGGAGGAGCTGAGTGTGCGGGTGGACGTGGCGGAAGCCAAGCTTGCGGAGGAAAGAGAGGAGGTCGGTCGGTTGGGCACCGAGCTCGTGCGGGAGAAAGAAGTAACCGCTCGGTTGTACCATGAACTATCGCAGGAGAAGGAGGAGGCCGATCGACAGGCTGCTGCCCGGGAAGGGAGGATTGCGGAGCTGGAGGCGAGGGTTTTGGAGCTGCAAACCCAGGCTACTGCCCGGGAAGGGAGGATTGCAGAGCTGGAGGCGAGGGTTTTGGAGCTACAGACCCAGGTTACAGTAGTCGCCCAAGGAAGGGAGAAGCTCAAGGAATCCCAGCTTGCGGAAGTGGCCGATAAGGCTGTCGACGACTTCCGGGAGTCGGTGGAGCTTGAGGAGATGCTGGAGGAGGCCCGGTCAAAGGGCATAAGTGATGCCTATTTGGAGTGGAGGGAGAAAGGGTGGCTTGATGCTGAGCAGATGGAGGCCGACATAGCCCTGATCGAGATGGCGGAGCAAGAGCAAACTCTAAAAGGTGGCGGGCCAGGGATTAGGGGCTCCGGAGGCGCTGACTAGCTGTTTCTTTTTTGGCTTCCCTATCTGTGTGCCTTGTAACCAGCTTTATTAATGATGAACAAACTGCGTATTGCAATACTGATGTCAATTTATACTATTGCCCCTTGATGAGCAATATTACTTAGGATAGAACCGCAGGTGCTGAATATTCCAGGGGCGGGTGGAATAGATGCCATCGGTATCTATGATGTGGAATGTTGCTGGGCCCACAACTGCGGTGATTTGGTAGGGTCTTTCCCAAGTTGGTTCCAAGGCCAACGGTTTTTCTGGATTTTCTTCATGACCCAGTCCCCCACTTGTAGCTTCCTTTCCCGGACCCTTCTGTCATAGTACCGGGCAAAGAGCTGCTTGTAGGCTTGGTTTCACATATGTGCTTGGTCGCGCCGCTCTTCTATAAGGTCCAGGTTGAGCCGTACGCCCTCGGCGTTTGTTTCGGCGTCGTAATTCTCGACCCTGCCGCTGGGTATGCTGGTCTCCACAGGGAGTACTGCTTCGCTCCCAAATGCCATGCAGAACGGGGTCTCTCCTGTTGCCTCTGCCGCTGTCGTCCGGATGGCCCATAGTACCGCGGGGAGTTCCTCGGCCCAACATCCCTTCATGGCATCCAGCTTCTTCTTGAGAAGGGTTTTGATAATCTTGTTGACTGCTTCTACCTGGCCGTTGGTCTGCGGGTGTGCCACTGAGGCAAACAACATCCGGGTCCCCATGGAAGCTGTGTACTGGATAAGATCGGCATTATTGAACTGTGTTCCATTATCCGTGACAATAGTCTGCGGTACCCCGAACCGGCAGTAGATGTTCTTCCATAGAAATTTTCTCACTCGCTCCTCGGTGATCTTTATCAGAGGTTCCGCCTCGACCCACTTAGTCTGATAGTCCACTACTATGATGGCATACTTGTATTGTCCCACAGCTATAGGGAAAGGGCCAATGATGTCTAATCCCCACTGCGCGAACGGCCATGGTGCTAACAGGATCGACAATGCGATTGCCGGGGCATGGGGGGCAGAGGCGTACATGTGGCATTTGTGACAGCCGCCTGTAATTTTTCTTGATGTTGCTGCCATATCTGGCCAGAAGTACCCTGCCCGGAGCGACTTGTGGGATAATGACCTTGCGCCAGAGTGATTACTGCACACTCCTTCGTGGATCTCTCGCATGATAGCCTCTCCTGCCTCTTTTGTCACACACCTCAGCTGGGGGAAGCTGTGCCCTCTTCGGTATAACTGGCCATTGAGGAGACCGTACCGGGCGCACCGGAGGTGCAGCCTCCTGGCCTCTACCGCATCCGGAGGGCTGGTTTTGTCAGTCAAATACTTGACTATTGGATCCATCCAGCTTGGTGGCGCTTCTTCCACCGCAAATATTTCAGAGATGGTCTTGCTTATACTCGGCTTCTGGAGAGTTTCAATTTTAGCTCTCCGGTACTCTGGAGGGTAGTTTCCGGTTGCCAACCTTGCGAGGGCGTCCACATGCCTATTTGCCTCTCGGGGAATGTGCTGGATCGTGGCGCCCTGGAACGGCCCAATCAGTGTTTTGGCCAAAGCCTGGTAGGAGGATAGCTGGGGTTCCTTGACCTCAAACGACCCGTTCATCTGGTTCACCACCAAGCTGGAGTCGCTGTATATGTCCATGGATGGGATTCCTAGCTCCTTGGCCAGCTGCAAACCGGCTATGAGGGCCTCATACTCCGCAGCGTTATTTGAGGCGTTGAAGAGGAACCGTAAGGCATATTCGTACGATTGGCCATCGGGCGAGGTTATCATGACACCGGCACCGCTCCGCTTGCTCGTTACGGAGCCGTCGACGTAAAGCTTCCAGCCGTTGGGGAGTCCTGGTTCGATCTTTACGGTTCGTCCTGCCTCAATGTCGTCGCACTGGGTGGGGTGCGCTTCTGCCACCATTGGGGTGAGCTCACATATGAAGTCCGCAGCGGCCTGTCCCTTGATGGCCGTTCGCGGGGCATAAGTGATGTCGAATTCTCCTAGTTCCACTGCCCACCGCACCAGCCTACCGCTGGTGTCTGGTTTTTGCAGGATCTGCCGCAGAGGGTGATTGGTATATAAGGTGATGGAATGAGCCTGGAAATAGTGTCGGAGCTTCCTGGCACTAACAATCAGGGCCAGAGCCAATCTCTCTATGCCGGGGTACCGGCCCTCGGCTCCAGTAAGTCTCTTTCCCGCATAATATACCGGGAGCTCGAGAGTGCCTTCCTTCCTGATGAGAGCCGCGGAGACGGCTGTTTCGGATGCGGCTATATAGAGGTATAGCATCTCACCCGGCACTGGTTTGGACAGGAGAGGCACTGCAGACAGATATGCCTTGATAGATTGGAACGCCGCTTCATGCTCCGCCGCCCAGTGGATTTTCCTGGTCTGTTGTGCCTTGAGCAGTTTGAAGAACGGGGCGCATTTATCGGTTAGGCGGGAGATGAATCTGGCAAGGGCGGCTAACCGGCCGGTCAGCATCTGGACCTGGTTTCTCTCCCTTGGCGTTTCCATATCTAGAATTGCCTGGACCTTCAGCGGGTTGGCTTCTATCCCTCGCTGGCTGATGATGTGGCCTAGGAATAGGCCCTCTGAGATCCCGAAAATACACTTCTTTGGGTTCAGGCGCATTCCGAATTTGAGCATCTTGCCGATGACTACTGCCAAATCCCGGACGTGGGCCCCTGCAGTCAAACTTTTGACTAGCATGTCATCTACGTAAACCTCTACGGTTTTACCATTTCTTGCTCCAGCATTCGGTTTACCATCCGCTGGTAGGTGGCCCCGGCATTCTTTAGACTGTAAGGCATCCTCTTATAACAGTAGGTACCTCGGTCGGTTCTGAATGATGTGTGCTCCTCATCATCCGGGTGCATCCTAATCTGATTGTACCCGGCGTAGGCGTCCATGAAGCTGAGCAGCTTAAAGCCGGATGTGGAATCTATAAGCTGATCAATTCGGGGGAGCGGGAAGCTGTCCTTTGGGCACGCCCGATTTAGGTTAGTGAAATCCACGCACATGCACTACTGGCCGGTTCCCTTCTTCGGCACCATGACCACGTTAGCGAGCCAGCGAGGGTACTGGACTTCCCGGATGAAACCTATGCCCTTCAATTTCTGTATCTCTTCTCTGATCGCCTCATACTTTGCCGGGCAGAAGGACCTCCTCTTTTGCCTCACCGGGAGAACGCTGGGCAATGAATTTAGCTTATGGACGGCTATCTCCGGGGATATGCCCGGCATGTCCTCGTAGGACCATGCGAAGACCGAACTGTTGTCCCGGAGGAAGGCGATGAGCTCTTGCCTGACAACCGGTTCGAGCTGCGTCCCTATCACCACATTTCTCTCCAGGTGGTCTTTCGAAATGCAGATCGCTTCGGTTTCTTCCACGGCTGAAGGCGGCTCTAGCTTTTTCTTGACTGAATCGGAGTCATCGCGGGGGTCGATACTTAGATCCGGCACTGGTGCTAACTGAGTGGCCGTGAATACCTCGGCCCGCTTCCTCCCGTGGGTTAGGGCCTCCGCATAATATTTACGGGCGAGCTTCTGGTCCCCGCGCAGGGTGATGACACCGGCCGGTGAAGGCATCTTCAACATCAGCATATGGCCGGCTATAAATGTCTTCAGTTTCCATAATCCTGGCCTACCGATTATGCCATTGTACGACGACAGGCAGTCCACAACGATGAATTCAAGGTGCTCCTTTTTTGTCTTGCTTCCCTCGCTGAAGATCAGTGGTAGGTAATCCGATCCCAAAGGTTGGACTACCTCACCGGAGAAGCTTATAAGTGGTTCGTTATCCTGGGATAATTTATTCCTTCCCCTCTGCAGCCCTTTGTATGCGTCTCGGAACATCACGTTGACAGAGGCTCCGGTATCGATCAGCATACGGCTGGTTATCCAGTGGTCTATTTGGACCGTGATGAGGAAGGGGTCGTTGTGCGGTTGGACCAGATCCTCCGGCTCTTCCTCCTCGTAGAAAGTGACCGACTTCCATCCGGTTTTGGCGGCTTGGCCGCTTCCTCCACCAAAGGCATACACTTCTTTCCCCCGGATCGATCTTAAGCACCGCTTAAGATCGATCCGGGGGAAAGAAGTGTATGCCTTTGGTGGAGGAAGCGGCCAAGCCGCCCCGCCATGTATCATGTTTATGCTTCCGTGCACCTCGATCCCTCCGGGAGGTCGGGTGCTTATGGTTCCTACTTGCCGAGCTACCGATCGGTTCTCTCTTGGTTCTACCGGGCGGGATCGACCGCCTACAACCACTCTCTGGGGTCTTGGATCGCTGGTCCTACGGGTTGGATCTTCAGGCTTTCCTGCCGGCATGATGACTAGGGCCTGCGGTGGTCGTTCTACTGGCGCAGCCGCTGCTGGCTGCGTCGGTCGTACAAGCGGCTGTCTCCTCCTCGGCCGGGAACTGTTGTCACTGCTTCGTCGAGGTTGCCACTCCTCCAGTACCTCTGCTTTCCTGGTGGCTATAGGCGCACGGCTGCGATCTAGCCGCCCGGTCCTGCTCTCACGGGGAGGTGGCGACAGTAGGTTATCCGGTCTTCGCCTGGGTGCCTTATCCCCATATGTCTCGTGGTCTGCCTGAGCATGCCTGACGGTCACGGTCACCAGCTCATCATACCCCAGCGGCTCCTGCACTCGCAAGTTGTACGAAAGTTCTCCGGGTCTTAACCCCTGCTTGAAGGCCATCCCCGCGATCTTCTTGTCCAGGTTTCTGACTCCGGCCGTGGCGATTTGCCACCGGTTAACAAAAGCGCGCAGCGGTTCGTGGTCAGGCTGCATGCAATCGAAAAGGATCGTGGATGTTTGAGCTGTCTCAGCTCTGAGGATAAACCGGCCGACAAGTTGTTCGAAAGTTTCAACCGAGTCCACTGACAGCTCGTAGAACCAGCTCAACGCCTCCCCCGAAAGCGTCTCTTGGAACACGTTGCAGCACGTGGCATCAGAATAGCCCCTTGTGCCCGTCTGTGACTTGAAACTGTCCAGGTGCTGATACGGGCAGCTCGTTCCTGAGTACGTTAGCTTTAGGGCCCTTAGGCTACCAGACCTTCCTAATTCCCTAATCCGGCGCGGAAAAGGTCTGATACGCTCATTGAATCGCGCACTGTCCCGCGGTCGCCCTGCTTTCTTCTTACTGGCGTCTAAACGGTTCTTCATATCCGACACTGAGGCGGAGAGCGTTTCGAGCGTCCTTGCGGTAGAACTGTCCTGCTCGCTTGACGCCTGGCTCGTGCGGTACGGTAGCTCGACCGGACCGGAGTTTTCCAAAGCTTCCGAAAAGAGAGGCGTGGGTACATACACGGTCCTTCTTCTTCCCGTGGGCTGTCCCACTTCGAGGTGCGGGAATTCGCTAACCTTGCTCGCGGGCCGTGACGCCGCCCGAGGAGTGCTCGGCTGGCCTCCTTTTCCCAGGACCGCTAACAAGGCGGCGTTTACTGCTTCCAACTCCTAGCACCGGGCATCTGCCCTTAGCCGGTCTTGGCCGCCCTCTGCTCGCAACCGCTCGACTTCTGCCTTCATCTTCTTTATTTCCTCTCCCGCACCATACCGGTCGGGGTTCCCTGAATCTTGGCGATCGTGACTTCTGTCTTGGTCTGGAGAAGGGGCGAACCTCTCACTGACCTCAGCCCTTATATTACGGGCCCGGTCGGGGATCTGAATTCGCTCTGATCTTCCGTCTCGGTTGGGAGAAAGGGCGAACCTCGCACCGACCTCAGCCCCTGTATTACGGGCCCGGTCGGGGATCTGAATTCGCTCTTTCAACCGTCCGGTGCCAGTTTTTATCTTCCTTCCTTCCATGGCTTCTAGACCGCGTATTTAACTATCTTTCAAAGGATCGATCGGGCTCTACTCCCCGGTAGAGCAATGCTAACTTTTCTCGTGGATCAAAAATCGTTCCCACAGACGGCGCCAATTGTTTCTGCCTAAACCCGGGGGCCTGGTAGATACAGATGAATCCAACTTGATCTCCTGCAAACCTGCTTACTAAGGGGAATACCGGGCGGGCCGGTCTTCTCCTCTCCGATGCCAAAGTTAGTATAGTTGGAATATATATAACTTGAGCACGTATGTAAACAGTGAGAGAGATAAGTTACCTCTTTATGAGGGTAGTTGGGGCCCTTATATAGGTGGTTGGGGGTGAGGGCTGGCCTCACCCTTCGATGTGGGACTGGTTCCCTTCAAATGGCAGTTCTGGTGTCCTCTTTGGCAGGCTGGTGTCCCCGGTCCCAGGGTCCCTGGCAGCCGGATAGGCTGCTGGACCCCTAGGCCGGGTGCTGGTGGCTTGGTCCTCGGCCTCGGGCCGGGCCCTGGTGCACTTGCTGCGGGTCTGTGGGCCTGCTGTAGCCTCTCTGCGGCTATTGTCAACAACCACCTTTAAGGTGTTGGGTTTTAATCACAAAAGAACTCGGTATAATTCCATATTATCCACCCACTAGTAAGTTATCTCATTTGTCACTTTTCTGATGTGATATCTCTTATTTCCAATAAAAAAAAATGTGATGACACTATGTCCAAATGGTCAAACGACATATCTTTGCCTTTGGAAACATTTTAACAAAATGTTAGACCCGACAGACACATACAATCGAATACAAAAGAAAAAATGAGTTCGGATAATACACAAAATATCAGTTTCAAATGACTATTACTTTAAGTCAAGATCCTGAAAGAAGACTTCTTAAAAAACTGCTCAGTTTCTCTTGGAGTCATCTAGGAGACTCGAACCCTTGCTAGGGTTTTTCGAGTGGCGGCCACGGCGGCTTTCCTTCCGGAAGGACGTTTGTCCGTATTAGTCTGCAGTCGATGTCGAGTGTGGCGGCGGTTTTCCATTCGGCAAAGTGGCCTGGTAAGTTCTTGCCGGCCTTCTTCATGTTAGTGGCAGTAGCAGATCTTGTTCGAACTGGGCAAGGTGCGGCGGTGCTGCGGCGCGTTTTGACCTCAACGACGGTTTGAGTGCAACAATGATTCAAGGCTGATTGGGCTGGTTCGGATTTGTGTTTGGGACCTTGAGGCATATAAGGTTGGTTTCAGCTTTGAAGCGGCGGGATCTCAGCTGAGGTAGCGGCGGGTCGACTTCCAAGAGACCCAGCCATGGCAGAAGCACGCGATAGACCGAGTGCTGAAGGAGCGACTATGTCGCCGACGAACCAATCCAGTCTGATGAGGGAGGGGAGGAGAGGGGAGTCTTGGGCCTGGCCTTCTGGGCCCAATCTCTTTAGGCCTACTCTCTTTTCTCACTCTCTTCTACTTGGGGTGGCTTAAGTCTTTAACAAATATTCCGTTTTGTTTAGTTCTTTAAGAATAAATCAGGATAGGAGTTTGGCTGAGTTCGGCGCGTACCTTAATAGCGTCGTGGTTTAGTTACTTTTAGACTTATACATTAATGTTTGCTTTGACTTGCCTATCATGGCTCAATTATGACAAAGGCAAGATATCCTGGTGGGTCATATGTGTAATGAATTTGACGCCCCAATTTGATTCAAATCTGATTAAAAAAAAATAAAATCCTGAAACAATTTTTTATCTCTTGGATTCTTGCTGAAAATAACGAATATGTTTACTATAGAAACTGATATATATACATGGCTCCTAGAAAAATAAAATTTGATATACATGACCTATTGTTAACTAATTATCAAGGTCTATGCCTAGGTAGGCACTAATGCCTGACCCATATTGGATGTACCCTCAAGGCCTCAACAACTCTACCGGCCTAGACAAAGCTGTAGTATGCATTGGAAACACTTGTATACTACCTGCAAAAAGGGACAAGTTCAATCCATTTCCCCACATTCTCATTCTCATCTACACCCATCCCTGCCCTACCAATTGCTTACTTGCTTTCCTGCCTCTTCTTTAAAACTTCCCATTGCTTATTTACTCTTTCCACCTACTATTTCTGCAGGTTAATGCGCAACTTCTATGGCTTAAAAATTGCACGACATTTATAGACATCTGGTTTATTTATCTGCTAAATTAATTTTGAGACATTAGAAACTTTGTTCTACATTATTTGCCTGGACTGGTGGAATTGCAACCCATGCATTAAGCTTATTTCTAAATTTAGAGTTATCATATATGATAATCCCTAACTTGAAGCACATTTGAAAAAATTTGACTCGTCAATTGTGCTAGACTATGTGCGCTCTCCTATGCTTGTATCTTAGCAACATCATATACGTTAGCTTAACTGGTTAAGTTACATATCAAATATGATATTTCGATTTTCTCATATTTTTCATGAAGCGAATAAAGTTATAGATATTTTGTGACTAATTACGGTACAACAGTAACTCAATTAGTTTGGTGAGATATACATTCTGGTTTATTTTATTATATTATAATAGTGACGTTGTAAGTTTTTTCCAATTTCAATTTTCCTAGTTTTGTTATATATGTTGCTAATTTGCTTTGAGCGGTTTTAGTTTAGTACCTCTCTCTTGTGATTCATCAGGGTGTTAATTAAGGTTATGATAATATGCATGAGGAAATGCAACTCCTAAGACTATGCGTTTGCCAAAAAAAAGAAGGAAAACGACTATGCTATTGCCTAGAATCGCCTATTGCTCTAGTACGTATTCGACAAAAGATGCAATCTTGTGTTAAATATGATTTGGAATCAACTAATTTCTTTCTTCTGATCACTAAAGAGAAGATAAGGCTAGCTAGGAGACCTATTGTACGCCAAAACCAACGAAAAGACTTGCAAATTTAGTGGAAGTTATAGCACTAGCTAGGTTAATTACATGCCCCGACTATTCATGTTTTATAATAATGACATCTCATGTTTTATGTTTGATTTCTCACGCAGGTGTTAATACACATATATGCATGATCATATCTTCATTCCGATCGATCAATTTCTTTCAATCCAAATGAAAAAAAAAAAAAAAAAACTTGGTTCATCCCTTAATGATGTGTATGTATGGATGATCATGATGATAAGTTTGCGGTTCAAATGGAAAGGGACACATATTGTTTTGGAGATAAGAATTCTATGTTTTTGATGCAGTTTTGTCCCTTTAAAGTTGGAATGTAGGCCGGGTTGGGGAAGATGGTTGTCTAGTCTTACCAACACCCGACCATTTCCTTTATTACCATCTTTTCCTGAATGCACCACCGGAGCTTCTCGCTCTCACGTACGTACCCAAATCAAATTAACTTCTTAAACTTAAATCAGTCTTCAACTTTCTCAATTTTGTCTTCTGAGCTCATATGCTGAGCCTAAAATGCAGGCTATAGATATAAACCATGCACTGGAAGACTGGTTTATCGTAAACACGTTAGCTTAAGCACGGTATTTCTAACCCTAGTTTATTTTACTGATTAACTTTCTCTCTGACTCCGTCTAACACAAACCAGTCATACGTACGTCAATAATCAAAGAAACAGCCATGGATTTTACTGGTTGATTTGATTAGGGTACCCTACGAACGACTGTAGTTTACTTAATTATCCACTTCATGATGCGTTAAACAATAAACAAGGTATATATAAACCTAATCCAGTCGTGTACATCGATACTTCGGTCGACACGTATCAGCTTCAAAGTGAGGACAGTGCGTCTTCCACTGATGTAAGGCTGCTGCCTGCGAGTTTAGTGCGTTTCCTGCATGACCAGATTGGATGTTTCGTTATCCAGAAATATGAATAGTGTACTCTTCTTCTCCGCCTAGCTAGAAATAGGAAAGCCTCCTTCAATTTGCTTCCACGCACTTACTTTTGATCAAAGATGAAGAATTCAAAACGATATTGAATGTAATCCTAGCTATCGATCAGTTCATTTGCTGCGTCGATCATCGATAATTGGTTTGTGCAAAGGGTATCATATACATACATGAAGGTATTGTAGAAGATTCCATGTAAAAAGGAGTGTGTAAATTTTTTTTATCAAACTTATTCCAAATACAATATATTGATTTTATGATTGCAAATTAAATCATAACTTTACCTCATATATATTTAATCAAGCACGAATCTGCTCCATCAGGAAGTCGTAAAGTATATATCATTACCAGAAAATCAAGTTCTGGATCGAAAAACAGAACTGATCGAACATATATATCTTAAGATTCCACTTTTTAAGATTTGAGTTCATGGCGGCAGTTTGGTTTAAGCAAAGTAATCTGAGTTAACTTAAGCATTAGTCGATCGAGGGTACCAAAAGAGGGACAAAATATAAAATAGTTAGTCAAACATGGGTGCTATGTATATTTAACTTTGTATATGATTCTCTGCGCATCAGTTTTAATTTGGTAGCAGAAGCTTGATACAAGATGCAAGCTAGGTTTTCGATCCACTTTCACTTTAACCCCTTTGAGCTTAATTTAAGATCAGTCGACTACGGGATATGCCCTTGTTTGTTGGAATTGTTGTTAAATATATTGATTTGGTGATTTGTTATTTGAGACTAACAAACTATGATTGACTACCACTTTGAGATATGGTGGAATTCCCATTCACTACTCATGCTAGTTTTAGCTAACCTAATGCTAATGAATGATCACTATCAAAATTCTCTTACAAAAGGAAGAAGAGGTATTAGATTATGGTCAATCTCTCATTCCACTTGCAAAACATATCAATTAACCCATGATCACGTCCTGTCCCTACTCGTAGAAACATACTCTTCAACTTCATATATGCTTTGGCCTTTTCCATTAATTTCTGGTGTAGTGCTTTCTTCGCATTGTTATGATCTATGAGCCATCGATCTGCTACCTTGCAATTTTTCATAAAAGTGTTCACTGAGGTAAAGATGTTCAAAGAGCAGATGGGACTAGTAATTATTGCGTTTCAGCTGCTTGAAGTAAACAACTAAAAATGATAATGAGTAACATCGAATTAATGCCTATTAGGCTAGGGTTAAATATATGATTTCCAAAAATTCTTGTATGCACGACCTGCATGTATATGATGCAATCTGAGTTGTCTATATGTTCGAACCACCATGCATCTATATTCAAGTCTATATGTTCGAACCACCATGCATCTATATTCAAGTCATCGATTTTAACTTTCTACAATGTGTTGTTTATTTACACGTGGTATAATGAAAATTCTATCTATTATTTGTATCATGGTGTAGAACACCGAATGCTCAGAGTCTTGATATTATATACATGAGCGTAATTGTCAAATGATGACCCACCAATTTAGATAAGAAAGATCCATCTCTTCGCACACTTTGAACACCAAGATTAACCAATCGATCTGTGCTTCACATTGGCAATTGGAACATGGTACAATATCCATGTCTGCCGGACCACTTCCTTTAGAAATACATAGGATCTCTTAACCGAAGAACATGTATATTGGAACTATAAACATCAGCCTTCAATTTGTTTATTTAATTGGCATCTTTTGGACCAAGTTTTCAGTTGCAGCTGACCATCTTTATTCATGTTTGATCATGAATAATCAACAGCATTCCAAAACTAAGTTGAATTTTCTGGAAGGGAAATTCCATTCAGAGACAAACCGCCTACAATACTTTTCTTCGATCATTACATGCATGATGTTTATGGATCATGGAGAGTCACTGGTTTCATCAAATTAGCTAGCTCTCCTTTTCGATCATTCTTTGCACCGCCATTCAAAAGCATAGGAATCTCTTGTTGCTTTCTTGACTATATATGCGTGTTTTACTAGCAAAGAGTGAGGCCGGCCATCATTTTGGTGGGTGCAAATGATGATCATGTACAAGTACGTGTTCATCCAGTTACTTGTAATACAAGATAACAAACTATCCATTTACTCCAAATCTTTTTCACAATGGGACCCTTTTCGTTTTCCTGTTAATCGATTAGTAAATCGGCTATATTGAAAATAAAATTTCTGTAAAATACCTATAATCTATAATATTCCAGTACGAAAAGATCGAAAACCAATAGAAAGAATGGATTGTAGCTCTCTACGTGGACAAGTTCTTCATCGCTTCATGAGGTTCTGGGTTGCCATACAAGTATAAATTTGATGTCGGTGGATGGATAATGTGTTGGATTCTTGCACCTATCCAAGACAAAAGTAAAGAGAATCAATCGGCTGGGGAGTAATCTGGTTGGCGGGTCAGCAAGGCGACTGAATCTACCTCTCATTTCTAAGTTCAGGAAGCTAGGTTCAATAGTTTGTATCATCCAAAAATATATTGGACGATGAAACTATTAGAACAATAACAGAATGGAAGAAACACAAGAAATTATGAATCAATGATCAAAACTTAGAGCAAAACCTCTTTGAGGAAAAAGCTCTAAGTTTAACTGAATATTATTACAATGAATCAAGTGTAATACAAACAGTATAAACAAATTTCCAAACTCTCACACAGTTTGGTTACTAAACTCTCACACAGTTTAGTCCTAACTATTCTCACTCAATAGCTAGATCAACATAGACTCTCACACAGTCTATGAATGCAGTTTAAACTTAACTGCACTGTCTAAAGCTCTCACACAGCTTTCTAGGAGGTTCTCACTTAACCTCAGACAATGTACTGTATTGAACTCTCACTCAGTTCATTTACAAGGTTCTCACACAACCTAATACAGTACTACACCACTCACACTGATGTAAATAGATTCTCACACAATCTAGATTCAAGTTCTCACACAACTTGATTTGAACAACACTGTTCTTGATCTGATGTGAAGGTCTCAGTCAACCAAATGCATGAATGCAGATGCAATGCTAACTGAACCTATGATACACAGAGAGATTTAGAATACCAATAAGTATATGCAATGTAATGCAAATATGAACAATACCTATTTCACTTTTTCCACAAAATCTCTAAATGTTACAGAATATGCAGAAGCATTTTATAGAGCAAGTTTTTCGAACAGCTGGATGATTACTGATCTCTAGGTAATCATCCACTGATTCAGGGATATAAGAATCCTCATTTAATGCATATTCCATACTTGCAATATTTTGAATTTAAACACTTAATCATTTTCCAAAAACATTCTAGTGTAAAGTCAACTAATAACTCAGATAGAATAAGGCAACAATTATGTTCATGTATTCCTTAACTATCTTATTCTATCATGAATGCAAATGATCCTTACCAAGTTGACTGAGACCTAATTAAAAGGCAATCTTCATCTGATGTAGCAGAATCAAGTTCTGATTGCCCGAAGATCTTGTTTCTTTGATGCAGCAGCTTTTCCTTGTGCAGCAAGGAATCCAGGGTTGACTTGGAAAAAGGCAATCCTAGTTGGACTAGGATGCACACATATACCTTCAATCTCCCCCTATGTGTGACATTCCTATCCAACTCACTTGCATCATATCTGCATTAAAGAAATTAGCAAAAAGAGCAAGCATAAGCTTTTAAAGGAAAAGTAGAAGTAACAGATTAGGATCAGTTTCCATCCTTTCCCAAGTTACTCTACTATAATTTTTTAAAAACTATCTAAAGCATCCAAGTTTGTGCTTATGCACTTACAGACCAAAAACAGAATCAAAATGTCTTAAAAAAAACTTGAAAAGTAAAAAGAAATAAAAGACAGAAGACAGCGTCCTGCATGCAAGATTTCTCCCCCTTTGGATATGAATGTTTAAATGCCAGAAGTTGTAGTGCTGGAGTTTTTCCGAGGTCTGCCTCTCCCCCTCTTGATTACAGGAGCAGATCCACTTGGTGTGAAACCAGGAGGAGAAGTGGGAGAACGTTCAGAAACCAAACCCTGCAGATACACCAACTCTTTGCAGATAAATGCCAAACACTTCTCAGTCTTGTCCAGCTTCTCTTCCAACTTCTTGCACCAGTCTCGTATATTTGTCTCCATGTCCACAAGAAAAGTGGTTACTGGTTCAGTATTATAGACTGCAGGTGGAACAGGAGGACGCCAAGACTCCCCCTCAAACCTAGCAGGTGGTGGAATGCCAAAAGGTTGAGAGGATGAGACGTGATATGCAGGCATCTGAGTCCACTGGAATGGAGATGAGATTGAGGGCATCGTGATGTCCTCGTTTGGAGATGAGCAGTATGGAGGAGAGTGAGGCTCTTCTTTCACAGGTGCCTTGCCATGACGACGAGGACGATCTCCAGTAGTCATTCTGGTTGTCTTCAGAAGTCTCATGTACCTGCACACAGAAAGATCAAAAGAGCAACTCTAGAGAAATTGTTTAAGTTTTTCTCTAGAGAAGATGAGACTTTATAGAGAACAGGAAGAGATTAAGAGGGCAATGAAAGGGCAAGAATCAGAACTGCAAGCAACCTATTGATAGAAAACATAAATTTTCTAGGATTCCAGATCGTTTTGGTTGCCAACTTGCCTGTTCAGGTTTCCAACTTGCCTTTTCATGTTAGATGGACATACAAGTTCAAACCGAGGCCCAATGAGCTGCAAGATGATGTAAACATAGGAATATGCAAAACCAGTATTTTCACGCAACCGATCTCAGTCAAGATCTCTTTCTCTTTGTTGATTGGTGTATGCATATAGCAAAACTTGTCGTACAAGAAACCAGGCATAGTGAATCAACTAGAATCAGGAATATGATTAACCAAGAGAAATTTTGTAACTAAGAATAATATGTATTCTAGCAATCAGTGTATGTATAGCCAGAAGAATGTGCAAGACCATCAGCAATATAAGTGCTTTTCAGTTGAGTATGAAGACAGAACCACTAGAATTGAAGCACAAAACTCCTCTTATTTCCACATTCAGTGAGGCATTGCTCACACATTTTTATATGTTCAGAGGCTCATATAGCGAGTGGAAGAAAACACTCCCAAACCAGACGGTTTTAGGGTGCTAGATGTAACAAGGACACCCTAAATTCTTAGACTCGAGCATGAACAGTAATTTTTCAGTAAGCCAAGCCATTCCCGTTTCTAACTCAGTACCATATATCCTTCATGAGGGACCATGGCATGCTTACTTGAGGAATGGCCTGATTTAATTTTTATTTTTTTATTTAACACCAGATACATTTGGAAATATCTTCATACTCAGTGAAACAATCTGCACATAGAATGTGTCAGAAATATAGTATGCTGATGATCAATAATTCAGACTGCCATACCATCAAAGATCCAGAATAAGAATTAACTTAGTTAACAAAATAAATCGAAGTTAGGCATAACTGAAAGCAAGTCAAACTAAGTTCAAGATTTCTCACATAACAAGATGTTATTTAACAAAGAAGACCAGATGTGAGAGAGAGCAAGATTGATCATGGCTCAGTGCAAATGCCAATTGCACTTCTTAGATTTTCAAACCTTGCAGTGTCAAGAGGCTTAGTAAATATATCAGCAAGTTGTTTCTCAGTGGAAACAAAAGTAAGTTCTAATATGTCTCGTTCAACTAAATCACGAATGTAGTGATATCTCAGATCAATATGCTTGGTGCATGAGTGTTGAACAGGATTCTTAGCAATGTTTATGGCACTAGTGTTATCGCAGAAAATAGTCATCTTACCTTGATGAATGCCATAGTCAAGGAGTATTTGCTTCATCCATACCATTTGTGTACAGCAACTACCAGCAGCCACATACTCAGATTCAGCAGTTGATAATGAAATACAGTGCTGTTTTTTGCTGTGCCAGGCCACCAAATTTGTTCCAAGAAAGAAACATCCACCAGAGGTACTTTTACCATCTTTTGCACTTCCTCCCTAGTCAGCATCTGAGTAGCCTGCAACTTCAATATTTGAACTGTTAGAGTAAAACAACCCACATCCTGTAGTGTTACTTACATATCGAATGATTTTCTTAATAGCATCCAAATGAGATTCCTTTGGATTTGCCTGAAACCTGGCACAGACACCAACACTGAAAGAAATATCAGGTCTACTTGCTGTTAGATAGAGCAAGCTGCCTATCATACTTCTGTACTTGGTTTGATCCACGCTTTTTCCATCATTATCAGCATGAAGTTTAGTAGTTGTACTCATAGGATTTAAGACATTCTTCTTAGAAGTGAGACCAAACTTTTTGACCAGGTTTTCTGCATACTTTGTCTGTGATAGAAACATACCATCTTCTTTTTGGCTTACTTGCAGACCAAGAAAATATGTTAGAACTCCAAGATTACTCATCTCAAACTCACTAGCCATAACAGAAGAAAACTCTTTAACTAGTGAGTCTGAGGTAGAGCCAAATACGATGTCATCAACATATACCTTAGCTACCACAAACTGACCATTTTGTAATTTCACAAATAAAGTTTTGTCAATTGTTCCTCTAGTATAACCTTTCTGAATTAAATAGGAAGAGAGACGTTCATACCATGCTCTTGGATCCTGCTTTAGTCCATATAGTGCCTTTTTGAGTTTATAAACATGATCAGGATGATCACTGTCCACAAAACCATCAGATTGCTTGACAAACACTTCTCTGTCTATCATTCCATTCAAAAAGGCAGTTTTGACATCCATTTGATATAGCTTAAATCTCAGATGACAAGCAATGGCCATCAAAATTCTCACAGACTCAAGTCTTGCAACAGGAGCAAAAGTTTCATCATAATCTAGTCCTTCAATTTGAGCATACCCTTGAACAACAAGTCTGACCTTGTTTCTGGTAATGGTGCCTTTCTCATCACTTTTGTTCCTGAAAACCCATTTGGTACCAATAATATTCACATCAGCAGGTCTAGGTACGAGTTCCCAAACTTGGTTTTTCTCGAATTGATTAAGTTCTTCCTGCATTGCAACAATCCAATTGCTGTCAGTTAAGGCTTCTTTCACATTTTTTGGTTCCATAAGAGAAACAAAACCATAACAAGTTAATAAATTAGTTTCATGAAGAAATTCCTCAGCAAAACAACATAAGGCTTGATCAGAATCAATTTCATCATTTGTCTTTCCAACAAGTTTCCTTCGAGTAGTGATTCCTTCTCCCAGTGAACCAATAATGTCATCTTTTGAATGATCTTTTCGAACTTGTTTGAAACCAGTTCTCACTTGATGAGTTGGTTGGAGATCTTGATCATCAGTTGTGCATGGAGGTTCAGACACTTGATCAGTAGGCTTTGAACCATAAGCTGTTTGATGCTCCATAGTATCCTCAATATCACCTATTAACCTGGAAAGAATTTGGTTTTCTTCCTTTCCAGAGCTCATAAGGTGTTTCAACCTTACCTGACCTGAGAAGCACCCTATTTGAAGTGTAGCAAGCTGTGTTGATTGCCTCAGCCCAGAAACTTTCACCAACTTTGGATGTATTAAGCATGACACGTCCCATTCCTATAAGTGTTCTATTTTTTCTTTCAGCAACTCCATTTTGTTGTGGAGTCCTAGGAGCTGACATGCTTGCATGCTGTGCTGGTCCCATGAGATCCATGTGTAACAGTTCAAGGCAATTTGAAGTAGTATTAGAATTTACTATCTTGTGTGGCACCTTGGTTTGCTTACCAGACTTGCAATCTCCACAGATTACATCAGTTCTCCCTTGTAGCTGAGGAAGTCCTCTAATGCAGTGTTTATTTGATAACTTGAGTAAGTCTTGGTAGTTTACATGACCTAGTCGCCTGTGCCACAGCTCAAAAGTCTCATCAGAAGACATTGTCCTCAGACAATTGTTAGGAAAATAATTTTCATAATCACGAGAAACATGATAACAATTATCAGTCGATCTTTTACCTCCCATAACCAACCTGCCTTTTTTAAATTTACAATTTCATTAGACAAGTTATTAATTAAAACAGCTTGACTTGTTAAAGTGGATGAAATATGAGAGATTTCTCTTTCAACCAACTCTTGTCGATTGCTTAACCTTTTAAGTTCACAAGACTCTTCACTTGAAATAGACGTAAGTTTCTTAGAGCAAGTAGCATGAGTATCAGTAAAAGAAGTGGTGTTGCAAGGTTCAGTAATTAAGTTTAAATCAGAAACAGATGTGAAAGTATGCTTGAAAGTAGTTAAGGGAAGTGTTACCTTATTTTTGCCAGAAGAAGATTCTTCTTCAATTTTTGTTGTACCTTTGACAAATTTTGTTGAGGATGAACATTCTCCATTAAAACCAAGACCACTCTTGTCAAGAGGTGATTTTCCTACTCCAAGCATTCTTGACACGTTTAGAGAGCTAGACTGGTACTGTTTGAACTTTTCATGAGCACTAGAGAGTTTGTCCAACAGTTCATCCTTTTCACAGATAAGTGCGTCAATACACGTTTGTTGACATATCACAGTAGAATTTAGAGCTTCAATCTTACATAGAAGCTCCCTTTTCTCTATCCTCCATTCATCTTCAGTTGAACTTTCGTCAAATATATCAATTCTTTGGATTAAATCCTTCTTTTCAAGTTCCCAATTCTCCTTCTCCTTTTGATAAGACAGGATAGAGGCTTCAAGTTCCTCATTTTTCTTTGAGACAGTTTCGGCCATAGTACAGACTTGATCGAATTTTGTCTCAATTTCATCTTCCTCATTCTCGGATATGTAACTGTCTTGATCATTTTCTGAGTCAGAAACATCAAAGCTAAGAGAAGCAATAAGTGCAAAATTCTTTCCTCCTTTTCTTGTACTGTGTTGCTCATCATCACTATCAACATCACTCCAAGTGGCTTTCATTGCATGCTTACCACCATCATATTTCTTGTTGCCACAATCAGCTGCAAGATGTCCTATACCACCACAAGTAAAACATTTAGGTTTATAATTTGTACTTTTCTTTTGTGAAAAATTATCATCTTTTGAAAAATTTGTATTCTTCTTTTCAAATTTTTTCTTTAAACCATAAGAGCCATTTGAAGATCCTGCTCCAGAGTTTCTGTTTTTCAATAGTTTCTTGAGCTGACTTGTCAAGAGTGACAGTTCAAAAATATTTCCACCTGTATCAGAAGATTGGTTAGTGGCTGTTTTAGTAGAAAGAGCAATATCTTTGTTACCGGAAGAGGAGTGTTTTTCAGAGGTGTCAAAAGCTAATTGTTGTTCATGTGATTGTAAACCACCAATCAATTCATCAAGGGCGAGTTTGTTCAAGTCCTGTCCTTGCAGAACAGTTCTCTGCATTGCAAACTTTGGCGATAGTGATCTCACAATTCTCTTAACGATATCTTTTTCTTCAATTTTATGATCAAGACCCTGCATTAGAGAAGTAAGATTTGTCAATCTAGAATAAAAGCTAGAAATCGATTCATCATCATTCATTCTCAGAGATTCTAGTTTAGAAGTGAGCATGGCAAGTTTTTGTTCCTTCACAACTGCATTTCCTTCATGAATAGTGCATAACTTGTCCCATGCCTCTTTTGATGTGGAACAGTTCTGAACATGATCAAACTGTTCACTAGACAAGGCTGTAAAAATCGCATTTAAAGCTTTCTGATCAGCATTACACCATGCAATCTCACTTTCGGTCCAATCATCAGGAGGCTTGAGTTCTTTGAGAGAAGATGATCCTGATGTAGATTCAGCCTTTTGTGAAACACCAAGAGCTAGTTCACCAAATAATTCAGCAGCGGAAATACCTTTACCTTTATCATCAACCTTAGGAGGACTCCAGCCTATCTGCATTACTCTAATAGCTTTAAGATCAAGTGCAGATATATATGTTTTCATAGCTATTTTCCATTTTGAAAAATTTTCCCCTTTAAACATAGGAGGTTGATTGATACTGTTCCTTTCCATCCTTCAGATCTACTAGACAATCTAGAACCTGCTCTGATACCAATTGAAACTATTAGAACAATAACAGAATGGAAGAAACACAAGAAATTATGAATCAATGATCAAAACTTAGAGCAAAACCTCTTTGAGGAAAAAGCTCTAAGTTTAACTGAATATTATTACAATGAATCAAGTGTAATACAAACAGTATAAACAAATTTCCAAACTCTCACACAGTTTGGTTACTAAACTCTCACACAGTTTAGTCCTAACTATTCTCACTCAATAGCTAGATCAACATAGACTCTCACACAGTCTATGAATGCAGTTTAAACTTAACTGCACTGTCTAAAGCTCTCACACAGCTTTCTAGGAGGTTCTCACTTAACCTCAGACAATGTACTGTATTGAACTCTCACTCAGTTCATTTACAAGGTTCTCACACAACCTAATACAGTACTACACCACTCACACTGATGTAAATAGATTCTCACACAATCTAGATTCAAGTTCTCACACAACTTGATTTGAACAACACTGTTCTTGATCTGATGTGAAGGTCTCAGTCAACCAAATGCATGAATGCAGATGCAATGCTAACTGAACCTATGATACACAGAGAGATTTAGAATACCAATAAGTATATGCAATGTAATGCAAATATGAACAATACCTATTTCACTTTTTCCACAAAATCTCTAAATGTTACAGAATATGCAGAAGCATTTTATAGAGCAAGTTTTTCGAACAGCTGGATGATTACTGATCTCTAGGTAATCATCCACTGATTCAGGGATATAAGAATCCTCATTTAATGCATATTCCATACTTGCAATATTTTGAATTTAAACACTTAATCATTTTCCAAAAACATTCTAGTGTAAAGTCAACTAATAACTCAGATAGAATAAGGCAACAATTATGTTCATGTATTCCTTAACTATCTTATTCTATCATGAATGCAAATGATCCTTACCAAGTTGACTGAGACCTAATTAAAAGGCAATCTTCATCTGATGTAGCAGAATCAAGTTCTGATTGCCCGAAGATCTTGTTTCTTTGATGCAGCAGCTTTTCCTTGTGCAGCAAGGAATCCAGGGTTGACTTGGAAAAAGGCAATCCTAGTTGGACTAGGATGCACACATATACCTTCAGACGACACTTCCGACCTTTAATTTAGCATCTCTCATATATAATTTTCAGCTGTGGAATAATAAATTAGGAATTAGGGTTTAATCGGCTAAATGTGAATCAAAGACGTCAACTTTTTCTAAAAGAACACTCTTGCAGTGTAAGCACTACAAAAAAAATGGGCAACGGCCACATTTCATACGTGGCTTTTAAATGGATAGCTATTAAAAAAAAACTCACATATCTCCAACAATTGTGGTTTTGTTTATATATTATAATATAATAAAAATTCCACATTTAATGAGATTTATCGTTTATTTTACAATGACCACACCTTTAAAGATCACATGTAATTTGTCTAATTTTTTTGTAGTGGCTTTTTGTACTGATCCATTGATGGAGCCAACCTGCATGTTCCAGGCGGGACCAAAAGTGATCGATCGGCCACCGACTTTGGCATGAAGGACTGAGACTGATATAGAGTATAATTAGCTAGTAGTACTGCATGCATAACATAACATAACATGTTAGCTCTCTTGGTTGGCCGGTCAGCGTCGACAGAAAGAAAGCTTCAGAAGTACAGTATATCTTCAAATGGATGTGGGAAAGAAGCTGGGTTAAATGGCCCGAGGAGCAAATTAAATATATATACACGCACTAGAGTTCCGGCCAAACCAGTTAACCGTAACGGCGTGCGTGGAAGCACCTCGGCATACAGACATATGCTTATTTCATAACTAATTCCGCAAACTTATGAAACACAGCGGTGGAACTACGTTGAGAAGATGGGGTGCCGTGGCATGCACCCCCAATGATATGCTGACACTTTACATACTATATCAATTATATTTACTTTGCAGGAAAAAATAGAAAGTCTGCTCTATGTGGCACCCCCTAATTGCTGGTTTGGTAACATATATTAGTACTAGAATAGAACTTAATTCATAGAATCATAGTTCAAAGTACTTCAACGATGCTAAATTAACCGAAAGATTTGGTGCAGCGAGTTGTTTGACTACCCTATATTTCAAATTTCCATATACGAGATCATCATTTAGTGTTGTTTTATTTTGGTTTTGTCATCCTTTTATGTCAAATTTATCAAAAAAAATTGCAATGTCAAAAGTTTTAGATTTTTAGATCATAAAAAACTTTGTATCTAATATATAGCTTTTTTATTGTAAAATAAATAGATATATGTTCAAAGAATGTTAATTTCGTAACTTCCGTGTTGTGTCTTGACCTAATTAAACTAGATTACTAGTATTTTTAGTAAATAAGGAATCCCCGATTGTTCAGAAAACTTAATGTAATGCATATATTAAAACCTCATTATTTATCAATAAAACTACGTTTTGCATATTATTTATTTTCTTCTAAAACAATATACTTGTTTTGAGACTTTTGTGATTGGCCCCAAGTCTTCATTTTCTGCCTCCGTCCTTGGAAGCACTTAGTCACACACGTATGTACCTTTAATTTAGTGTATACACACACAAAACTTTATACACCATGCAATTCAGTTTCAACTCTAGTATGACGTACCAAATGAAACTCGATCAGTGACGAAAATGAGGTAATTCATATAAGTTGATTCAGCATCAACGCTAAGTACTGTATGCAATTTGTTCCCAACTCTTAATTCCCTTTCACTTGCTGTTACAATTTTTGTTGGGTCTGATCTCGATGATTTATAATTTGACGTGTTGAATTCGGTTGTCTTCTCACATGGCATCTTGATAAGCAAAATGTAGAGCTTGACCCTCATTTGCTCAACCTTTTTGAAACCTCTAGATATATATGCCATCTTAAAAATGTGTCCATAGTAACCTAGTTGTCATCTTTTGGTGGTGGATACAGATACAGGGTCTAATCACCTTTTATATGTCAAAAGATCGAGATACTGTTAAACAGTGACAAACTTGGTATGTGGATCACAATTATACCGATAATGTCTCAACTTAGCCACCTTTAAGGTTTTGAGTTTCAATCATAATAGGTCTCGCTACAATTGGGTATTATCAATCCACTTACACTACCAGATCTGACAGAATAGCCGACGAAAAAAATTTCGTCTACTATTCAAAATTTTCGTCGGGTATTCCTTCTACCGACGAAAATTTCGTCGGCTATTATTCGTCAATAAAACGGCGTCGGTAATACCCAAAGCCGACGACAAAAACGAAATCGTCGGCCATTTTCACATATGCCCGACAAAATAACAAAATCGTCGGCCATTATCACCGACGAAAATACATTTCGTCGACCAAACCTTGACATAATGCCCGATGAAATTCGTCGGATATTTTCACATATGGCCGACGATATCGTAAAATATAGCCGACGATCTCTTCTATTTCATCGGTTATTTATTCTGAAATATAGCCGACGAAAATGTCAATTTCGTCAGAATATATTAATATTTTAAGAGGCATTAATTAGTTATAGCCGACGAAACCGTCACTATTTAGCATAGACCACCGACGAAATAATGTTATTTTCGTCGGCTGTTCTTACATTTTGGGGAAAAAAAATTAAATTAATTTCTAAATTACCATTCCAAGCAACCTGCTATTCACAATGACAATCCAACAAGAAACACGTTTTTCATTAATTATTTAATTTGTTCCATCCCTAAACCCTAAACCCTAATCATGGCCACCATCCTGCTGTCCATCATGCTCGTCATCCTGCTGAATGAACTCGGGAGCTCTCGGCATTCGAGGTTCATCTAACGGCTCAAACGGGGGCGGGGGTTCAAGGCCTTATTGTTGTGCCGCGAACATAGCATACCACCAGTTTTGTTGGCCGGCGTAGTTCTGTCGCCGAATTCTCTCGCATTCAGCATGCCAACGCTCCATTTCCATATGATACTGCTATGTTCTCTGGAACTGGGCCGCCAATCTTGCATTTTCTTCTACCAATCTCTGCATTTCCCCCTTCATCTGTTGGGTGTCCCCGCCTCCCCTCTTTTGAGCTCCCTTAGTGGTCTTCAGGACCCCTATTCCAGAACTTCTCAAACCCCGGCAATAGTAGTCGTTTGACCGTTTTGGGAAGGCTGCGTCGAATATCCTCGCTGCAGTTTGGACATTCGATCGGTCGACCTGGCTCAGGACTTCTTGCAGATCTTCCTCTGAAATGTTCGGTTGTGTCTCCCGAACTACTTCGTGCAACACTTCTTCTTCGGCCCGGTTCACCTTCTCCTAATTGAACGGGAAAAAAAAATAAATTAATATTCTAACAAATATATAATTAAGTAAAATTAATAATTAAAATTTTACAATCGTAATCAACGACTTACAAGCTCTTCTGTCGCTAATGGATAAGCCTTCTTGAACGTCTCTACGTACGGGTTGCTTAAAGGATGATCTCTAAGCGCCTCCTCCTGATATTGTGAAAATGGCCTAGAACCACCATGATGGGGGGTTGTGTTACGGCGGCGGTTCGCAGAGTTTATCCGAGACCGTTCCTTCAAACAAATAATAAAATATTAGAAAAATGCATCAAAAAATATTAGTGTAATAATTATAAAATAATTAAACTAATAATTAAAATATTAACAAAATAAACATTTATAGTTAAGTTTAGTATTTACCTGCATAACTGGGTTGTTGAAGTCTACTGTCTTCAACCAACGCCACTCGTACTCCCTGAACATGAACTCTCTTGGAGTACCCATACGACCATATTTGTCGTATTCGGTAAAGTGGGTACGGAGCTCGTTCTTCCACTCTTTGAACCTACGGAAAAAAACAAAAGTGCATTAGAAATATTATTAATATCATAAAATATTTCAAATTATAAGATGAGGAATTCCAAACGTACCTCAAGTTCTGCATCGCGTACGTCCAAGCCTGCTTGTGTTCCGCAATCTCGAAGTATGCCTGAAAGATAATATTTTATTAGTTTTAAAATTATAACAATATCGAAAATTATTAAATATTACCATAAAGAAATTAAGTTTTTTAAATTACTCACCGACGCCGCGTTGTTGACCTTCCTCTTGATCTCTTCCGGCACATCAGCCCACCGTGTCCGCAACATAGGGACTCTATCCCTAATTAGTGCTCCCACGCAACCCGCGTAATCGCGGCGTTTTTTCCCCTGAACATCCTGATTAGGGGGTTCGTTGATCTGGATCCTCCCGCTGGTCTCAACACTTTTCCTGACCGTATCAAAACATATGACACCTCTCGTATTTCTGCTTGAACTGCTAGCGGCGGTCCCTATCACATAAACGACGATTGGTTAATAAAATTAAATATTAGTGCGTTAATTTTAATAAAATATTTAATTAATAAAATCAAATGTTACCTGAACTCGATGACCCGTCTGTCGACTTTCCTTTTAATCTCGCCGAAATCAGGAGCTCAGGTCTCTCAAATGGCTCATAATGGTATGCTTCCGCAATACTCACGTACTGAGGCCTAGCAGGCCATATGGGCACACCACGCTCGTCGACCTCAGGTATGGCAGGAATGTTGTATGGCAGGTATAGCTGACTAGGGAGAGTAGGCCCCTCAGTAGAGTCAGCAGCAGACGGCGCATGACTCGTCATCGGCTCCCGATGAACCTCAGGCATACGGACCTGATGAACGTCTGGAGCTATGTCGTTCTGAAATAGCTGCGTACTACATCTCGGAGGATCTGGCCGGAGAGGGGGACATGAACTGCTCGACGGCCGCCCCGCCGATAAAAGGGTCTGGTGCCGGTTGCTCACACTCCTCTGCGGCTGGGATGAATCGATCCTCTGAGGCTGGCTGGTGGTCTTCTCAGGCTGGCTAGGGGTCCTCTCGGAGTCTTCGGATCCGCCAGAACTTCCAGAACCCCTAGATCTGGAACGACGGCCTCCGAATAGCTGTCTAAATGCATCAGCCATCTGGAAACAAATAAATTAATACATTAATTAATATTAAATTATATTACATTAAATAACAAATTTTAATTAATATAATAACCAATAATACTAACATATTTTAAAACATACTAACAAATTAATATTTATAATTTAACTAATTTTAAATAATACTAACCATTAACATAAATATAACCATTTATATACAAATATAACTATATTTCATCATTAACATATATATACATACAAATAACCGTTTATATATTAACATAAATATAACCATTTATATAATTAGGCTACTGTTGAAGGAAAAACATATTATGTGCCTTCGTCAATGTAGTCATTATTGTCATTAATGTATTTCCTATTACCGTTGTAATACTCACCCTATATAAAGGGGATTATCAATGAAATGAGTATACCAATTCCGATATTCCTACAACATGTTATCAGCACGTAGGTTTACTCGCTGAGAAAGAAAAAAAACCTAGCAGCAATAGCCAAAGAAAAAAAACACAAAGAAAAGAAAAAAAACAGAAAAAAACCCTAGTTTTCCCCCTCCCGGCCGCCGCCACAGCAGCCCCGCTAGCAGCGGCGTCTGCTCCTCCGCACAGCAGCAGAGCTGCTCAACCAAGCCGAACCCAGCACCCGGCTCCCACATCGACCCTCCGATCCAATCTGACCTCCAGATTCCAGCCTCGATCGACGATCCGATCACATCACTCGATCTCGATCACAGATCCCAGCATCTGCTCTTCCCGATCACATCGACGACGACGACGACGGACGCTACTGCTGTTCCGACGACGCCAGCCCAGCCGAGCGCCGACGACGCCAGCCCAGCCGAGCGCCGACGACGCCAGCCCAGCCGATTTGCTCACTCTCCGATCGGATCCAACCTCCGATTCGTCCGACGATCGGCCATCACCGCTCGGCCTAGTTTCTGACTCGCCTCGACGCCCTCCGATCGCCGCTGCAGCCCGGAAGCACAGGAACCTGATCCAGCTTCTGCCGACGACAGCTCGTCGGAAAAAGGCTTCCTCCAGAAGTTCTCCCGACGAAAATTTTGTCGGCAGAGCTTGCACTCGACCCGACCCGACCCGGATCTGGGTGACCCGACCCACGAAAAAAAAAATAGAATTTTTTTTTTTGGGATAAAAATTTGAAGGTAATTTTTGAAATTACCGTATAGTAATTTATATTTACTGTGTGACTATTCATATGGATATTGTTTAAATGTGAAAATCATATGAAGTTATTTAATTTATATGATAAATGTGAAATATATATGATTAAAGTGACTAATCATATGAATATTATTTGTTTTTATGTGACATACCAATTACGATGCGGCGATAAATATGCGACGACAATATGGAATCGGAGATCGAGCAATCGTCTCATATGCAGTTTATTTGGCAAACTAACAAGTAAGATCTAATTAAAGTCATCATTTTCATTAAATCGTTAATGATATAATGCTCAAACTTACCTTATTATATCATGATATATACTTATGAAATTTGAGCATCATTATATGTCTATTTTATTATGTTAAATAATTACTTTTATTTAACATGTTATTTAGTTTGAGCATTGCCATGACATATACTTATGAAATTTGAGCATCATTATATGTCTATTTTATTATGTTAAATCATTATTTTTATTTAACATGTTATTTAATTTGAGCATTGCCATGATAATGCAATCTCATGAGCAATACAATATAAAATGGACAAACCAACTATTGTGATAAAGCATATTCACCAAGCAAGAAAAATATGACAATTACAAATTTCGGTCTTGAAATCCAATTTTGATTTCTTGAAAAATTTTCAAGATGGATGTCTTATTAATTGTGTAAAAAGCAACAATAATGGAATTTCATTAGCTTCACATGCAATGAAAACGGAGAAACCAAAATTTTACAGTGATAACGTAATTTCACAAAGCATCGGATTTACCATAATGTATCTTGGTTTATATTAGTTGTCGTGAATGTCATTTTGACCGCGAAGCTAATACATTTTATTCTTCCTATATTTTACAGATGGTTTAACCATCACAGTTTGACTTTGACACATTGGACTCTGAAGAACTTGAGTGCCAAATTCCCCTACTGAGCCAACTAAGGCTTGAGCATGGTATATTTATGCAAACTGCTTTATTTAAATAACAAAGAAATTCCCTGGAATAAATTATGCAAAGTAATGCAACAACCCTAAACCAAAGGGCAATGACAATGTAAGGTATGAGAAAAATAAATTTCCTGAAACACATTTTGCAAAGTAATGCAACAACCCTAAAACAAAGGGCAATTACCATGGACGTAAAGATTTCTATAATCATCCAAAAGCAAGTGGAGACAATGTACCATTTGAAAAGATGACATAGGGGACAGGTCATGTGCAGTGAAGCACTCTGCCATTGTTGTAAATCAATGAAGTATTGATAAGTATATTACAAGCTAGCAAAGAATTAGCTACGACTTTCAATAAATATGAAGAATCATATGAGTACGCGGATTTTGGAAAAGTATCTTCAATATCCAACAATAACATTGAAAATGAGTTTACAACTAAAAACATAACATCTGGGAAGAATATGTTAAATGACAAATCTCATCATTGCAGCTATTACAAGAGCAAAAAGGATCTGGCTCAATCCAAGATAGACTTTGATTAGTCTACTTTAAAAATTTTAAGATATCCTTATAAAGACCATTACGCCTTAATACGACTTTTGGTCCTAAATTAGACTTTTGGTCTTAAAGTTTCTCTCTCTAAATTGGACAAGCACTACCAGATATGGGAGAATAGCCGACGAAAAAAATTTCGTCGGCTATGCCAATTTTTCGTCGGCTATACCCTCTACCGACGAAATTTTCGTCGGCTATAAGTCGTCGGGAAAACCCCGTCGGTAATACAATGGCCGACGAAAAAATCAAATTCGTCGGCTATAGTAGAGTATGGCCGACGAATTTACCGACGAAAATATTTTTCGTCGGCCATACCTGGGAGAAATTGCCGACGACTTTCGTCGGGTATTTTCGAGTATGGCCGACGAAATTTAGTAACTATAGCCGACGAAATTCGTCGGCTATTGTGTTTTAACTATAGCCGACGATTTATTAAACTTTCGTCGGCTATTTCCTCGAAATATATTAATATTTTAATAGGCATTAATTAGTTATAGCCGACGAAATACTAGAATTTTTGTCGGCTATACAACTTATAGCCGACGAAAATGGGTAAAATTCGTCGGCTATTCTTAAATTTTAGGGAAAAAATAAATAAATTATGCTTTGGATGGAGGAGGGGAAGGAGGAGGAGGCCGGAGGAGGGGAAGGAGGAGGAGGAGGAGGAGAAGGAGGAGGAGGAGGCCGAGGAGGAGGCCGGAGGAGGAGGAGGCCGGAGGAGGGGAAGGAGGAGGAGGAGGAGGAGAAGGAGGAGGAGGAGGCCGAGGAGGAGGCCGGAGGAGGAGGAGGAGGAGGAGGCCGGAGGAGGCCGGAGGAGGAGGAGAAGGAGGAGGAGGAGGCCGGAGGAGGGGAAGGAGGAGGCCGGAGGAGGAGGAGGGGAAGGAGGAGGAGGAGGAGGAGAAGGAGGAGGAGGAGGCCGAGGAGGAGGCCGGAGGAGGAGGAGGAGGAGGAGGAGGCCGGAGGAGGAGGAGAAGGAGGAGGAGGAGGCCGGAGGAGGGGAAGGAGGAGGAGGAGGAGGAGAAGGAGGAGGAGGAGGCCGAGGAGGAGGCCGGAGGAGGAGGAGGAGGAGGAGGCCGGAGGAGGGGAAGGAGGAGGCCGGAGGAGGAGGAGAAGGAGGAGGCCGGAGGAGGAGGAGAAGGAGGAGGAGGAGGCCGGAGGAGGAGGAGGGGAAGGAGGAGGAGGAGGAGGAGAAGGAGGAGGAGGAGGCCGGAGGAGGAGGAGGGGAAGGAGGAGGAGGAGGAGGAGAAGGAGGAGGAGGAGGCCGGAGGAGGGGAAGGAGGAGGCCGGAGGAGGAGGAGGGGAAGGAGGAGGAGGAGGAGGAGAAGGAGGAGGAGGAGGCCGAGGAGGAGGCCGGAGGAGGAGGCCGGAGGAGGGGAAGGAGGAGGCCGGAGGAGGGGAAGGAGGAGGGGAGGAGGAGGAGGAGGAGGAGGAGGCCGGAGGAGGAGAAGGAGGAGGAGGAGGCCGGAGGAGGGGAAGGAGGAGGCCGGAGGAGGAGGAGGGGAAGGAGGAGGAGGAGGAGGAGAAGGAGGAGGAGGAGGCCGGAGGAGGGGAAGGAGGAGGCCGGAGGAGGAGGAGGGGAAGGAGGAGGAGGAGGAGGAGAAGGAGGAGGAGGAGGCCGAGGAGGAGGCCGGAGGAGGAGGAGGAGGAGGAGGAGGCCGGAGGAGGGGAAGGAGGAGGCCGGAGGAGGGGAAGGAGGAGGGGAAGGAGGAGGAGGAGGAGGAGAAGGAGGAGGAGGAGGCCGAGGAGGAGGCCGGAGGAGGAGGAGGAGGAGGAGGCCGGAGGAGGGGAAGGAGGAGGCCGGAGGAGGAGGAGAAGGAGGAGGAGGAGGCCGGAGGAGGGGAAGGAGGAGGCCGGAGGAGGGGAAGGAGGAGGCCGGAGGAGGAGGAGGGGGAGGAGGAGGAGGAGGAGGAGGAGAAGGAGGAGGAGGAGGCCAGAGGAGAGGCCGGAGGAGGGGAAGGAGGAGGAGGGGAAGGAGGAGGAGGAGGAGGCCGAGGAGGAGGCCGGAGGAGGAGGAGGAGGAGGAGGAGGCCGGAGGAGGGGAAGGAGGAGGCCGGAGGAGGAGGAGGGGAAGGAGGAGGAGGAGGAGGCCGGAGGAAGGGGGGGAAGGAGGAGAGAAAAAAGGCGGGAGGAAGCGATTTAAAAGATTTAGAAGGAGAATAGCCGACGAAAATAAAAAATTTCGTCGGCTATACTTAGAGAATAGCCGACGATTTAAAAGATTTCGTCGGCTATACTTTGGAAGATCAACAGCCGTCAGATCTGAGCCATCCAACGGCGGACAATAAAAAGGCGCGGATCAAGAGTTTAGCCGACGAAATACAATGTTTCGTCGGCAATACTTAGAGAATAGCAGACGAAATACAATGTTTCGTCGGCTATACTGAGAGAATAGCCGACGAAATACAATGTTTCGTTGGCTATACTTAGAGAATAGCCGACGAAATACAATGTTTCGTCGGCTATACTTAGAGAATAGCCGACGAAATATAATGTTTCGTCGGCTATTCTATGAAAACATACTAAAATGCCGTTTTGAGGCCCTAAACGAACTCGAAAGCCCGAAAAAGCCCACATCTGCAGTAAACCGGGTTTTGACTGATTTCATTATTTCGGCACACGGATTTTATCGGAATCTTGTCATTTTTCAACCGTAGACGTATTTCATTATTTCGGTCATATCTTATTTGACGACATATTTGCATTTGAAGAGTGTACCTATAGTAACTATTTGAAACTATACATTCACTTAAACACTTAGTAAACAAGTTAAGGAACATTAGTGCATATGTTCCGATTTTGAATCTAAAAGTTTGGAAAATCTATTCCAACCGTCAGATATCACCGTTAAGATTAAATACATGTATGAAAAAAAAAATCCAACTACATCTGACAACGTTAAAGGCTCGATCGGAACGGTCAACCGGGTGAGTCAACCCTTTAAACGCTTAGAAATGGTAATTGGCCTGTCTAAATGACGTTTTTTAGCCTGACCTTCAACAGATAATAGTTTCAAATCGATGAGACGCAACTAATCGTATAAAAATTTTCCTCAAAATATTTACCGACCGTCAGGCTACCCATAGGAAAACGGAAGTAAAAAACAGTTAACCGCAACATTCGGCACACAGATTTTGTCGGAATCTTGTCATTTTTCAACCGTAGACGTATTTCATTATTTCGGTCATATCTTATTTCACGACACATTTGCATTTGAAGGACGAAGCAATGGTTTGTCGATAGTGATAGAAAATTGAAGCTGTTTTTTTTTTTTTTTTTTTTTTTAATCATAGCCGACGAAATCAAACCTAGTACTCGTCGGCCATACTTCCAAAAATTTTCGTCGGCTAAAGTTTCAGAGAAAGGCCGACGAAAATTCAAATCGTCGGCCATTCTAGGGGAATAGCCGACGATTTTTTTTTTAGCGACGAAAAAAAAAAATCGTCGGCCATTCTAGGGGAATAGCCGACGAATTTTTTTTTTACCGACGAAAATTTTATTTCGTCGGCCGTTTTTTTTTATTTCGTCGGGAAAAGCCTTTTTTCTGGTAGTGAAGACTAAATGTAATCGTTGGCATGTTAATTTTTTGAATTTTCTCTAAAGGAATTGAGATTATTCAAATTTTATTCATAATATACATGATTCAATTTTCTATATCTAACTTTGCAAAGTATTGCATAAAGTAAAGCAACATATCATAATATAGGCATGAAACAAAGAACCGTGTGCAAAGAAACGCACAATGTAATCCCTAAAATAATAGTACTGAAGAACAGTAGTACTATATCAATAGTATATGATAATGATTAGTATATCAAAGAAAGTGATAAGGATCAGTATATCTTTTCCTTTGGGATTCATAATACACCTACCTAATTGGGATTACAATACCTTTTTATTACAATCCCCATCGATTTACTCTAAAGAACTTGAGTTACGTTTCGATGTATATATTGAGCATATGTCAAATTGACAATTTATGCTATAAAAGAAAATTGAATTTATTCCACATTTTAAAGAAATTTCTGCCACGATGTTCATGTAATAAGACATAGATGAGAATTTCATCTGAGCTCCTTTGCATTACCTCTAATGACTGCGGATGTAAACGAGTATTAGAGTAGTTTATATGTCAACTTAGTGGGTTATATGTAACCGCTAATTGAACCCAAAGTCAAAAGAAAATGATATTTTTGGAAATCTGACATACATTGGCTTTGATCTGGTGATCCGAACATTAAAGAAATTACTATGGACACCCATATTTTGGATGAATAGAAGCAAACACCAGAAGAATATGGTTCACACACGAAACTGAGGACGATCAAAGAACATTTTATCCTCAAATATTATTTCGGTACAATCCATGTAGGGTTGAAGACGTACGTTCAAACCCTAGATTCCAACCCCCCTAAGGTGGCATTATGATTGATGCACAAAGTACATGCACTTATACCCTATTATGCTTCGGACATCCATCGTGATTTTATGAATAAAAGTACATCATTCAAAGCCTACTCGTAAAATTATGATTGACATCATCATATGCAAATGAAACATGTATTCTCATTATATTCTTATATTGAATCCAAAGAGGATTCAGTGGATTGATTCAACCAACTTGCGGACACCTTAGATATTTTATGGTGTTGGTTGATGTGTCGACACGCTGGTCATGTGTCATGATACCATCCACAATTAAAATTTATGCTGCTTATGCTAGAAAGTCAAAGCACCTAGGCCGGGTTAATTTCCGTAGGTGTGATGATTTTATGGCTTATTATATGGGATTTGTAATGGACATCATATTCCTATATAAAAACATAATTGGTCTCACTGAAAACGACTACAGTAATAGTCTTAATATTGGTAAAGCACACCAATACTTCCGTTTTGGGTTATGCAATTTTTGCATGCAGCGTTACTTTTTCATCTATGACCATCATCATTGAACCAATTTACACCATAGCTAGTGACTATGTGTGAGGATTTTAAAGGATTTCAAACGAACTAGTAATCCTTGAGCTCTTTTGGATTGACACGGATCTACAATCTTTGAGCTCCATTAAATGTTTTATGTGCCAAAATTGCGCCGCCACAGCGCATAATGATGGGTTACTTGAGATGAATAAATATTTATGCTGGATATGAACTTCCAGCTATAGTCCGCTATGTCGAAACCTTGACAGGCGATCTCCTCACCGCTAGATTTGCGGTGTGTCACTTTGATGAGACAGTCTTCCCGTCGTTAGGGGGAGATAAGAACAAGCATGTTCAAGTGGAACGACAGGAATTGTCGTGGTTTGTCCCCACTGTGTCTCATCTCGATCCCCAAAATCACACAAAGTAAAGTGTGCAGATGTCTTATACATTAAAGTGACGAGATCATATAAACCTGCTGCAAATATACCTGCAAGGATTGTGTTTTATCAAAAGGACATGGTACCACCCAAAAAGAATTGGGTATTACACTACCACCATGGATGGTGGCATGGTGACGCCATAAGTGGCATAAATGGTGTCACAGGCTGTGGCTCTCCAAGGAAGAGGGGGAGGCCACCTTAAGTTCGATACATACTTGTGTAAAAGAAGAAAACAAGTTTGGCACAACCTGATCTATTGATCAGTGATACTCAAATCCGTCTCATGAGAATATTTATGGATTGTGGTTATCATTGGGGGACGCCTCAAATGTTAGAACCAATCCTTAAAGTATAGAGATCTCTACAAACACATTACACTAGTGTACATGAGGACGTGGAATAATGAGTCTACTATCGAACCATACTTCGTTGAAAAATGTCAACTTAGTAAACTGGCCTAATGGAAAGAAGCGATTCAGTATAAACAAAGAGATAGGTATTTGGGCAGGTGACGCCGACACCGCAAATATAAACCCTATCAAATATATCTTTGTTAGAATGCGTAATGAGAATAAGAGTATGCAGACTCACCTTATGGCGCAAGGTCTCTCAAAAACGCACTGGAATCGACTACGAGGAGATATTCTCTCGTAATGGACTACGATGAGACAATCTCTTGTAATGGATGTCATTGCACTCCACTACCTTGTCAGTTTGGTAGTTTCCGAAAAACTGAACATGCAGCTTACGAAAAGTGATCAAAACATATATCTCTATGGAGATCTAAATTAAGAGATATACATGAGGATCCTAAACGGACTTGATCCACCCAAATCAAGTGACTCTAGATCACATGAGTACGTTTGCAAAAGAAATTGAAACGTTCACTAAAGTGACTACTTGATTGGAAAGGGATTGATGAATTATGCCCTTGCGTTTTCATTATGGATATATATGAACTCTAAATGAAATAAGAGAAACTCAGTGTATTGTAAATCCTAAGTTGAGAATGAAAAAGATTTTGGGAATACACAGTCTTGAGATGGAACTCAAGGACTGTAATGATGGTGATCATCCATCAATCAGCTTAGGCACTCTAAAGAATAAAGTGAGGCCTACATATATTCCCATGATCAGTCGAAGTCTTTACTCTAACAATAGATCCGTTTTTCATCTAAAGAAAGATGACGAAAAAGTGTTGGGAAATGAAATTCCTATACAAGTGCAATCACGTATGATTGTACTTAAACATAATATGTAAGACTCGACCTCTCATTCGATGTAAATTTGTAAAGCTATGTTTAGCTCTGCGCCTACACAACGCAAATCGTTCTTTCATTAAAGATATGAAAGATTTGGGCTTATTCAATCTCTACATAGAATGTGACATGATAAAGAAATTATCCATGTCATAGCTAACTATGCGTAAAGAAAAACGCATTAAAGGTGAAATAAGAAAATCTGTTATCACAGATCAATTTCAAATCTTTTAATGGTTCATCCATACTCTAGACAAAGTTATGACTGTTTTGTTATATGAAGGTCATACCACGAGTGAACCTGATGTTCAATATGAACCTATGTGTTCGGTTCATGAACAACTTTATCCTCAAGATCAAAGTAAATCAAGTTGGATCTGAGGACGATGTGACAAGATTTAGTTATTAAATCATTGTTCAAAGTCATATTTGGAAAAACATGTGAAAATGCATAACTATGTTAATGTTACTGAAGCTTCCTTGATCAAATGAAAGAATCAAGATGAATCTCATGATTAATGTAAAAATCAGGGGGAGGTGCAGACATCAGGGGGAGTCTAGCACACACATGTTGTTTTCAAATGTAATAGGTGCGTTGTGCTCTTTTTCTCCTTCGACCAAAGTTTTATTTTCTCCCATTGGGTTTTTGTTACTTGGCAAGGTTTTCAATGAGGCAACACCACATGCACCATTTTATCTCTGACTCGGCACAAGGGGGGGTGTTGAAGGAAAAACATATTATGTGTCTTCGTCAATGTAACTGACGATAGATAATTATGTAGTCATTATTGTCATTAATGTATTTCCTATTACCGTTGTAATACTCACCCTATATAAAGTGGATTATCAATGAAATGAGTAGACCAATTCCGATATTCCTACAACAGCTACCAATTTATATATATAATTAATTTAACAATTTATATATAACAATTAAAATATACATTAACATATATATATATATATATACAAATATGTGTATATATTAACAAATATATAATAATTTATATAATTAATCTACAAATTTATATATATAATTAATCTAACAATTTATATATATAACCAATATATATAACAATTTAAAACACACTTAAATATCTAAATTATATACCTAAATTATACAATTAAAATAAATTGCAAAAAAAAATAAAAAAAATTACCTAGCGGAGGAGGAGAAGGAGGAGGAGGAGAAGGGGAAGGAGGAGGATGAGGCCAGAGGAGGAGGAGGAGGGGAAGGAGGAGGGGAAGGAGGAGGAGGAGGCCGGAAGAGGAGGGGAAGGAGGAGGAGGAGAAGGAGGAGAAGGAGGAGGAGGAGATGTTTTAGGGTTTAGGAGAGAAAAAGTCGGGCTGCTGCGACTTTCAGCTTTTATAGCAGAGAGAATAGCCGACGATTTAAAAGATTTCGTCGGCTATTCTTTGAATAGCAGAGAGAATAGCCGACGATTTACAAGATTTCGTCGGCTATTCTTTGAATGTCGACGGTTATTCTTTAAATGTCGTCGACTATACTTTGGAAGATCAACAGCTGTCGGATCTGAGCCATCCAACGGCGGACAATAAAAAAGCGCGGATGGCAAGAGAATAGCCGACGATTTAAAAGATTTCGTCGGCTATTCTTTGAATGTCGTCGGCTATACTTTGGAAGATCAACAGCCGTCGGATCTGAGCCATCCAACGGCGGACAATAAAAAGGCGCGTATCGCAAGAGTTTAGCCGACGAAATGTAATTTTCGTCGGCTAAACTATAGATCAAACCACTAAGTCAAACCTCTAAACGCTTAAAAACGGAAATTAGTCTAGTTAAACGACGGTTTCTGGTCTCACCTTCAACAGATAATAGTTTCAAATCAATGAGACACAACTAATCATATAAAAGTTTTACAAAATTGATTTAACGAACGTCAGGCTACCCATAGGAAAACGAAAGTAAAAAACAGTTAACCGTAATATTCGGCACACAGATTTTATCAGAACCTTGTCATTTTTCAACCGTAGACGTATTTCATTATTTCGGTCATATCTTATTTCACAACATTTTTGCATTTGAAGAGTCTACGTATAGTAACTATTTGAAACTATACATTCACTCAAACACTTAGTAAACAAGTTAAGGAACATTAGTGCGTATGTTCTGATTTTGAATCTAAAAGTTTAGAAAATCTATTCCAACCGTCAGATATCACCGTTAAGATTAAATACATGTATGGAAAAAAATCCAACTTCAGCTGACAACGTTAAAGGCTCGATCAGAACGGTCAACCGGGTAAGTCAAACCTCTAAACGCTTAGAAATGGTAATTGGACTGTCTAAATGACGTTTTTTTGTCTGACCTTCAACAGATAATAGTTTCAAATCGATGAGACGCAACTAATGATATAAAATTTTTACAAAATTGATTTAACGAACGTCAGGCTACTCATAGGAAAACGAAAGTAAAAAACAGTTAACCGCAACATTCGGCACACATATTTTATCAGAACCTTGTCATTTTTCAACCGTAGCCGTATTTTATTATTTCGGTCATATCTTATTTCACAACATTTTTGCATTTGAAGAGTCTACGTATAGTAACTATTTGAATCTATACATTCACTCAAACACTTAGTAAACAAGTTAAGGAACATTAGTGCGTATGTTCTGATTTTGAATTTAAAAGTTTAGAAAATCTATTCCAACCGTCAGATATCACCGTTAAGATTAAATACATGTATGGAAAAAAATCCAACTTCAGCTGACAACGTTAAAAGCTCGATCGGAACGGTCAACCGGGTAAGTCAAACCTCTAAACGCTTAGAAATGGCAATTGGACTGTCTAAATGACGTTTTTTGGCCTGACCTTCAACAGATAATAGTTTCAAATCGATGAGATGCAACTAATCGTATAAAAATTTTCCTCAAAATATTTACCGAAGGTAATGCTACCATTAGGGAAACGAAGGAATAAAACCTTTGACCGCATCTTTCGACACTCAGATTTTATCGGAATCTTGTCATTTTTCAACCATAAACGTATTTTATCATTTTGGTCATATCTTATTTCACGGCTTTTCTCTGTTTGAAGGATGAAGCAATGATTTATCGTTAGTGATAGAAAATAGAATCTGGTTATTTTTTATTTTTTTTTGTTTTAAATCATAGCCGACGAGAGACATACTCGTCGGCTATTCTTTTGTCGTTTTCTGTCTAAAATAAAATATGTATTTTTCAATATAGTTATGGCCGACGAGAAAATGTCAATTTCGTCGGCCAAAATTTCAAAAGTTTTCGTCGGCTAATGTTTCAGAGAAAGGCCGACGAAAATCCAAATCGTCGACTGAAATATGAATATAGCCGACGATTTTTGTTTATACCAACGAAAAAACAGTATCGTCGGCTATGGTTAAACTATGGCCGACGATTTTGTTTTTCCACATATGAAAAATAAAATCGTCGGCTATTCGTTGGAATTACCGACGAAATTTTAATTCGTCGGCCGTTTTTTTTTAATTTAGTCAGGAAAAGCCTTTTTTCTGGTAGTGTTATAAGTTGTATTTTATTTGTCACTTTTCTGATGTGGGATCTCTCTTCTTCAACACTCCCCCTCACATGCAACCTAATTTTTTTAGGACTGCAAGTGTAATTCATTTGGTCCAATACTACGGACACTTGGTATGTTCGATGAACCCAAATTTGGGCTCATTATGCTTGAGGAAACCCTATAATGCTAGAGAAGCAATTAGAGAAAGACCCGCTTTGATACCATATTGAACGGCGATAAGTGTGGCTTATGGATCACCAGTGTACCTATATTGTCCAAACTTAGCCACCTTTAAGGTGTTGGGTTTTAATCACAAAAAATCTCGATATAATTGGGTATTATTTATCCACTTATAAGTTATATTTTATTTGTCACTTTTCTGTTTCTGATGTGAGATATCTCATCTTCAACAGAGGCCACACTCATCACTAATTATTGATCTCATCCTTCGAAATCGAGTGTGGTATTGACTTGTCGCCTAGGAAGAAGGTTTGGATGGAGCAATGGCACATACATCTAGTGCAAGTCCTAGTGAGCAATATTGCAATCTATGTTGTGGGCTGCAGCCATTTGAGTCAGACTCCCATAACCCAAAACAAAAGCTTCCTTATCTTTGCTATCAGAAACAAATTTGAGATGAGATGCATACAAAATCAGTTGCAAAACATTTAAAGTAGTGTGGGATCGATCATCGATGGTCGATCACTAAGACTAAAGAATGTGTCCACAACAAGGAAGTAGGGACTGCCATCACTTTGTGCTGGGGCATTGTGTACACCTACCTAGTCATGTTGATTGTTATTCCTATCGGTCACGAAAGGGAAAAATGTTCGTTTGTTTATAAGTCATATTGGGGTGATGTTTCTAACTAATTAGAAAGTTGGAGAGGAGGAAAATTGTTCATTCTCTCTGCATCCTGAACACAAAAAATGAACAACTTTAATTAGGAAAATTGTCTTCAAAAGTGAATCGAAACACTTCAAAACAAAAATGTAAAAATAGAAGGGCCCAAAACCAGCTTAGGGAGCTTACCATATGCTTAAGCATTGCATTCCTCACAAAATTTTGCTTAGTGGCAAAATTTTGCTTTGCTAGATGTATGTTAACCTCCTAATAGAAAAACAAAAAAAGTTTGTTAGCCTGATATTGCATTTAGTACTTTACTCTTCTCAGCGAAGCAATTTCAGAGTTCAAACTATGAAGGGTAAAAATGAAAAGAAACAAAGTGAATTTCTTTACGCTCCAACTTCGGTTTCATAGCATATAGATCGACATACCTATTTCTAGAAGTGATACTGGAAATATTTGAGTCCAGAGTTAGGTCCAATTCTAGTTCAATCGTCAGAATATCCGTGTTACATATTCTTCATTATGTGATGGAAACCTGCACAGCTACACCTTAGCCCTTTGTTTATATTTTGGCTCAGATGTTAAGAGCCGGCCTCAGCTACACTGTCCTGCTAAACAGTCTTCAAAGTCTGATGAGCAGTCACGCAGTGCCAATTTGCTATCACTCTCTAATGTTACAAGCAGAAAATCAAACAATTACATATATGCATTCCTGATTGTATCCTAAGAGAAAGATAATAATTTGACAACATAAGCTTCCAGGTCGGGGCTTCTGCTTTCGTTTTGTGTGCTGATATGATGTTCTATACTACACATTGTTGATAGCCTTCCATTGACAATATCAGTACAGAAAACAAAAGCATGGTACTATACTACATATTCAGTCTCCAACTTGTATCGGTTCTCCGTTCATTCCTCAGCTACAGAAAAATCAGGCTCTGCTGGCTTTTGTAATGAACTTACAACCCCAGAATCTGACCCAGGATGCTTCTTGGCACCCCTCCTAGTACTTGCAGCAAGCCTTGCTGCATAAGTAGCCAAGCCTGAGATGGGTGGGGGTTGCACAGGTGCGACGGCCTTGTGGTTTTCTTTAGCCTTGAGCTCTGCCGCTTCCCTGCGCTTCTTATACCGACGCCAAGCAGCCTGTATGAAACATGCAGCCCATAACCGCCACTGGTGTGAATAGAACCGGAACTTGTGCCTAAGTTGCTTGCTATGTAGTCTTCTAAACTGTGATGCAACAAATTTCAAATCCTCTGCTACTAGAGCAAATGCCTCTACTTCAGAAAGCGCTTTGACTGTGCGCGTTGAAGATGGGAGAATGACACTCGGACGAGGGTCTAAGGCCCAAGTCAGTAGTTCTTCTCCACAGAAGTCACCAGGGCCAAGATGGCATGAGTTGAAGAATCCTGTCCGGCCACCGTTGGTGGTGTAGGAATCAAGGTGGCCTCGAACTATGAAGAGCATCTCATTGACAGGATCACCTTCGCGCACTAGATATGTGCCTTCAGTACCCAAAGCAGGTTTAAGCCTGTCACATATTGCATCTAGCATTCTTTCGTCCATTTGATCAAACATAGGAACCTGCTCATTAATGAAAGATAAAATTCAATAAATCAAGCCAGAAGTTAAGTGCATAATAAGGTAGTCAACACAATCTAACTGTAGTTACAGAATATCGAGCTGCCCTGTTCATCCTTACTAAGATATATCATTTGGAGTGGGTATTGATCAACATAGTGACTACAACATAGCTAACAATAACTTACCCGACGAACAAGGTCAAGGCAAAGGTGGCGTTTGATGTCTCTTCGAAGATCCATGGGTAGGCCTTTGAGAAGACTTTCTTCATCCACTCCTCGAGTAGCCAGCCACTTATACTGATCATACTTCCTTACAGACAGTCTTAATTCTGGAGGCAGCTGCCTGTGATGCATCCATTGCTCTGTATCAGTTCTCTTGATTCTCCACTCTTCTAGTCGCATAGTTGTGGATTGAAGGTAGGTCTGACATTATAATGTGTGATCAGAATTTTCTCTATGAATACATATAAGAGTAAAACAGCTACAGGCAGGACTCATATGCTTGGTTATCATGCTTGTCAAACCAGTTTAAAGTAGTGAGGTTACTTGATGACTTACTTGCATATTACCGATCAGCAAAGCAAAGAGAACTAATCCAAGAGTCGCAATAATAATGGCAAAGATTATTTCTCCGACATAAGTGCTAGTCGAAAGATTCTGCCCCAAAGAACTGCACAAAGCAAAGCAGATGATATTTCAATGATGGACATGAAATGAGATGGATCAGAACATTTTCTTTTCCTCGTCATCGAGAAAATCAAACAAAATCAAATCAGAATCTTTATGATTATCTGGTTTTAAATTGGTGAGGCTATGATTGTCATGTGACAACAAATTTTGGTGAGGCTAAACCATGAGAGCACAAGATTTGAAAAAGGTCTAAATCTACAAGGAACTGATGATAACTACCTTATTTTCATTCACAATATGTGGAACAGCAAATCATTAAGAGGGATTTTTAGAAATTAGTTACCTGAGGTTTCTTAGACCCCACCAAAGACAGTAAAAGTACTTGTTGAAGAATGATGAGGTTGTAACACCGAATGTTACTGCATCACCGTATATACCAAATTCATAGGAGTCTTCCTCTGGATTACATAGGTGCGTGATATTACTTGACTGGAACCAGGAGATCCGTTTGGGGTCTTGCTGGACTTTGCAATCTAAATAACCATATTCACATAATGTGCTATTTTGCTGACAAACGTGTCTCCAGCATGCTTCTTGCCGCTCAATAGAAAGAAGGTACCAACAAGCTCCTAAAACCTTTTGTGAAGAAAACATGAAAATCAGTTAGGTGCATGAGTATACAGTTTGTACTACATATAAGATAGTAAGTTGAAATTGGAAAAAAAAAAAAAAAAAAAATACAACTGTACTTACATGACTTGCCAACATGTATAACATCAGGTTATATGCAGCGCCCGCCCATGCTGTCTCCGTTACAACACCAGTTGCCTTAACAATTTGTGATGAAAGTGGAAAAATAAGAAAGAGCCTTGGTATGTACTGAAAGATTATGATGAACCGAAGAACGTTCTTGGTGTTCGTCATTGTTGAACCATTAAGGTTGGGAATTACAATCCATATTAGTACCTAAAAAGTAGATGGAATATTAAGGACTACTAAGTTTACTGCAAACAGCTGTATCTCAATAGCCAAATACTAGAACAAGACTTGAGTAACATACCTGCGGAAGGGGCAGGGCAGCAATGAAGTCTATCCAGAAATCAAACCGGAGGTACTTCAATGCGATCTTTGAAGAGTCTATAACAAGCTCTCCTCTACCAAATACTCGAGAGGAAGGTGCAATATATGCTTTACGAAATCTAATATAAATCTGAATTATGTAAAAAACATCGGCCACTGATCGAAGAATGGTAAGAGCAACTTCAAGTGGTATTCCAATATCAATACAGACTTGGTCTCCGACCTCTGGCAAGTAAAAAAATAGAGGGTCTACAAACAAAGAAATCAAACAAGTTATCAGGAAAATCTGGTTCCATCTGCGAATTGTTGGTCCTCGAGGATCCAATATCTTCTTCTTCACTCTCTCATAGTCCTCAGAAAAGACTCTAGACAGTACTTTAGCTTTCAAAGATTTTCCAGACTTGCCAGGCAGCTCCTTATCAATTCTCTTGGTGCTGGTCTCTTGTACTTGTGTCCCATCAATCTTGTACTTGAACTTAACACCACCAACTCCATCGACTGAAGGTCGCTTTGCTAATTCAACATCATCTTCAAATCTAAAAAAAAATTCAGAAGCAGTTTTGGTAATATTAACTATGAAATCATCAGAAAGACTAATACTTCGAAATCAAACGAGAATTAAGAAAGGGGATTCACCTTACTGATCTTGAATTACCATAACCCATTGCATGAAGCTTCTATCACTTTGTCTTCAACAAACAGAAATGATCTGGAGCTGAATGATACCAAAGAGTTGGATTTAACATGAGGTAGTGATCAATCTATATGTATGCAAACATGAGGGGTCTTCAAAAATATCAAAGTGAGTATATGACTCATAAGGAGCTACAAGCCACAAGATCTAATGAAGATCTCAACAGTACCATTCACCAGGAATCATGTGAACAGATATAATGAAGATGGCTTCAAGTTGATTAGTTGGGGAAGAAGCTGTAAAGACTAAAGACTAAGACTTTACCTGAGGAGTAAAATATCGGATGAAAAATCGGCGTATTAAAATATGGATATTTTAACGAAAATATCGATAAAATATCGAACATCGATGAAAATTTTATCAAAAATTTATGTAAAAATTATATAATTAGATAAAAATAGACTAAAAGTAAAATATCGGAAAAATATGAGTATTAATATAGATGTTTGAAAAAAACGGAAATTTCGAGGAAATATCAAAGTTATCGAAGATATTTTATTCCTTGCTTTACCCCTTGTTTAGGTGCCAAAATGCAGGTCTAACATGTGACTAATTTCCTTCAATACCTAATCTGCAGAAATAAAGAATAAATTTTTTTTTTCCAAGTTTTCTTGTAAAATAAACAATACAATTCCCATATCAAACTTTCTTTCATTGTATTGAATGTGTCAAACTTGAATAACGCCCAGTCTCTCAGATTGTGATTATTTTATTTTATTTTTTTGCAGAAGTAGAACCGATTGTTCACACCGTTAAGAAAAATTTGAGCAAGCAGAATTTAAATAACCAACAATGCTGAACATTGAACACATAGCAGAATTGAAATTAAAATTGAAGAAGTAAAATATGACAGTTCAGCAATCTTGCAACTGGGTTCTGTATAAATTCACAAAAATTAAGAGCTTTGTAGACTCATAAGTCATAACTCATGAGAAAGAAGCATGGTTTCTTATAGAAATCAATAATTAACTGGAAGTTTAAAACTCAGAGAGAGAGAGACTTACAAACACTTCTCATTGCCAAGCATAAGCTTCACCAAAACATAAAATCACTCTCTTTCAGTAGAAAAGCTGAAAAAGAGAGGAAAATCTGAAAAGCTTAAATGCCAACAAGAATTTCTCCCAGAAACAATTTTAAAAATTCCAAATTAGGAAAAGAATAAGAATTGAGGTCAAAGTGGAAAATCTGTCATATGGGTTGGGGAAGAGGTTCAGAGCTAGAATTTGAAGAGCCTCTCCATTGTTCTCGTCGTCTCAAAAACAGTTGGAACTTCGGAATTTTCAGAAAGTGACGAGGATTAAGCTATATAAGGAGATATCAAATACGGTAGTTATATAATATTAAAATACGGTAGTTATATAATCTTTGGGAGGGTCCATTACTCCATTGGAAAATTGAGACACTGCACCAATAAAAGGACAGGAGACACAGCCAGAAGAGTCTGTCCAAAATTGAAAACAAGGGAGAAGGTCAATTAGAGACAAGAAGATGCTTCTGTAGCTCATTTGTTTATTAAATCTGGGTTCATGTAATCAACTTGGAGGTCAGATGTTATTAACTATTTTAACTCTTGTTTTTGTAAAGATCCAAGAAGGGGTTGACTCCCACTAGATTTTTCAAGCATATGGAATCTTGACACGTGTTTTTTTTTTGTCTATAACGTGGTCTTCAAGTTGCCTATTGTAAATTACTGCCCCATTTACTGTGGTTTTTCATGATTGAGACTGAATTGTATACCGAGTTATTCGTCTAATATTATTTGGTATTGTAGTATAATCGGTGTTTTTACTAAATCTCGTAGACTCACAAATACCCGGTATGATGTTCTCTTCTCTTGTGGACGATCTGAACTCCTACTAACTAGGATTAACTGGTGGGGGCCGGTCGGTTCCACTCCGAAGCTTAAGTTAGTCTCAATGAGGTTGAAATATAAGCAACAAATAGAAGTAGCCTGATTGGTTGATTACCATTTAACGAATGTGGTCGGGTCAATATATGAGCTCTAGGTTGCATGATCGGTGAGCTCATCCCTCGATGTGGGATTGGGGGCTCTTTCTGCACATTAAAGACCTACTTTGGCCCTTTCTTCCTAGACTTCTATGGGCCTGAATTCCGGCCTTAGCACTGGTCCGTGGGCCCGGGTAGCCTATTTGTTACTACCGTTAACAAGTTTTCCAAGTTCCCGGTCAAGTTCATTCTTAAATAGGGACATAACATGTGTTCTGCTTCTTAGGCACACAGACTCGTAGGCTTTCCGGACCATCTGTCGCATAGTCCCCCAAGTACGGGTTTGAGATTGGAGTTGGCCAGGCGTTCGAATAATCATTTTGGTTCGTTCCTATGTTCAGTTTGGTGGGGCAAGGTAGCGAGCATTTTTCCCGTTGTTGTATGTTCGAGTGTGCAAGGTTTTTAGACCGGCGGGAAGTGTTATCCTTTGCCAGAGGAGACCTTCCTGGTGGAATACCTCAGCCATCAATTCTTACTGGCTCTTATACTTTTCCGTTGGAATGTCTTGCCATAAGTTCTTTCTGGCTCTATACTTTCTCGGTGGAATACCTCAGCCATCAGTTCTTACGGGCTCTTATACTTTCCCAATGGAATACCTCAGCTATCAGTTCTTACTGGCTCTACCATGTTGTGCCTTGCATCCGTTGCGTGTACCGCTCAGTTATTGCAACCTGCGGTAATTGTCGGTTGTAATATGTCTTTGAATATTTCTCGATTTTACAGAGTTGTCTTTTCACCTAACCTCTGCATGTGAGCTAGGTGTCGTGGATATTCCTGACTCGCATTTAATGAATGAGTCTATCAGTCCCATCAGTAGCTACTATCTCGGGAAGTTACCGATAGTGGGACACATGTCACGATTTGATAGTGGAGATGAGTGGTTTTGATTTCCTCGCCTTTTGGAATACCCTAATTAATTTTGGAGGGAAACTGAAGGCTCAGCTTTCCATATAAATTATCTCTTCTCTTCTCACTCTCTCTTAAACTGCTTTTGTTTCTGAGAAGTGAGAAATAAAGAGAGCACAAAGAGCCTTGCTTTATTATTCTTGCCTTGTGCCCCCTCCTCGATCTGAAAACTCAATTGCGCATTGCTATTCTCTACGCGATTTCTCTCGATCGTATAATCTTACTGGTTTGCCTCTTTTCTCTTATTTAATTTTGGGTCTTTTTATGTTTTGTGCATGGTATTGCTGTTTTTGCAATCTGCATTTGGTTCGATCTTGTTGTTGTGCCTCTTGTCGTCTGCCTCTTTTGCCTGTTTTCCCTCTGTTTTGCCCCTTTGCCTTTGCCTTCGCCTTGATCAGGTCTCTTTTTTCTGGGTTTTCACATCGTCTTCTAGGTTTGGAATTTCTGGGCAGGTGGACTTTGCTTTTAGTTCATCTTTATGCCGGCTTTGATCTGCTTCTTTCAAGGCTCGCTCTAAGTTTGTTGTTTTGGGCTGACCACTTCGTGTGCGGCGGTTGGCCCGCTCTTTAGGTTATCCTTCTAATAGGCTGTAAGATTTTAGTTTTCCCTAGCTTTCATGGATTCTAGGAGCTCAACGAACTTGTCCGGTTCTACCACTGACTGCTTGATAGAAGATTCTAGCTAGAAGTTGGATAACTGGCTTGGCTCCTTGTCTACCCAACAGGAGGCTACATCTTGTTCTGCTGGAGAAGTCTCCTCTGGAATCTCCGGCTAGCCGGTGAACACTGTTACTGTCCCACAAGATATTCCTTGTGGTCTTCCTATGGGTGTTACCCAAGTGATGGGTAACCCCTTTCCATCCATATACTTACCGATGATGGGAATACCATTGCTTGTGACGAGCCGAAGCATTGCTTGACTCCCGCCGAGCTTGTTTCTTTCCGGGAGACCTGGGGTATTGACAAGTCTATAGAGCTCCGGGGGTTGAGGTCAGGAGAGCTAGCTTGCAACCAGGAGAAGGGCGCCAAATGTTTATGTTGAATCCCGTAGACTCACAGTTACTCGGTGAGATCTTCTGCTGGGTTTGATGTTCTCTTCTCCTATGGACGATCTGAACTCCTACTAACTAGGAATGACCGGTGGGGGCTGGTCGGTTCCATTCTGAAGCTTAAGTGAAGGCCAATGAGACTGGAATATAAGTAACAAGTACAAACATGCTAATTAGTTGATTATCATTTAATGAAGGTGGTTGAGCCAATGTATGAGCTCCAGGTTGCATGAGCTGAGCTCATCCCTCGATGTGGGATTGGGATATCCTTCTGCACATTAAAGACCCACTTTGACCCGTTCTTCTTGGGCTTCTTCCACCGGCTCCCGGCCCTATATTGCACGCTGGGCAACTTGGTCCATGGCATCGGGTATACGGGCCTGGTTTCCAGGCCATAACACTGGTCCGTGGACCCCGATAGTCCATCTATTGCTACCGTCAACAATAAAGGACGTGAAATTTACTCTTCTGGAATTGAAATCCACACTCCCACTATCTCAATTTATACTATTTTTTTCTCCTTGCAAATTCAATTCCTGTTTTGCCTTTTTTCTTTTCTCTCTCTTGCAAAACAACAGAGTTCAAAAGAATGATTTCCTTTCTCAGACGAATACCCCTCTTGGAATTAATGTACTTTCTCCTTAACTCTAGATTTCAATTTAATAATTAGTTGGTTGGAGTCCCAATGTGTTTAAGTTTTCTAGAATAGAATTGTCTAGAGTTCTAAGCTGAATATAAGTATGTTCCTAATGTTGTATTGCTTCCCAATTCAGATTAATAGAATTAAAGAGCTCTGCTATAGCAACTCATAAACCTTCAGCATAGACCCTTCAACCAATTCCAGATTTCCTATTCCCATTTCCAACAGAACCATCACCAACATAACCAGAGAATCCAGACCCACCTATACAAATAAACATAGCATATAATAACTAAACAAATTACCGTAGATAATAGATAGACATTATAAAGAACTTTGCGGGGAATTGCAGCTGACACAGAAGATTGGAATGCCCTAATGGGTTGTGAAGATTAAATGGCAGAAGTTCCCAATAATATTCAAAAATTCATCTTCTTAAGAAATGTCTTGATGTGCTTATTTGCATTGGACCCATCAATTTGGAATCTTGCACTCTTTGTTTCACATAGCATAGATTATACATGTGAAATAAATGCATAATCTTAATTTATGAAGTTGATGTGTTCATCCGATCAATATCGATGGAATTGGAATTGGGTTGTGCAGAATATGAGATATTTTTACTGTTCATACAATCAATAATGACGCCGCCACGCTGCCATAACTTCATCACCTCCACCTCACGACGGCGTCACCTCCATGACCACCATCAAAATCGTATTAACAGTCTCATGGCTGCTATCGTGCCCGGATGAAATTGGAATTGGGTCGTGCAGAATATGGTTCCATAACCGCCGCCTCCACCACCGTTGTTGGGGGGATTGAGCCATTGTGGCTGAGTGGCTGACTGTTTTGCCTTCAACCTCGTCTCATGGCCTTCTCATTGCTGAAGGTGATGAGTCGAATCCCCTGGACCTTCCAGTCACAAAGGTCGTTGATTACTTGATGGGAATAAAGATAAAGATGACATGTATATGGGATATATGGGATACGGATGAGAGAAGAATTTGGTGATTTATTTTGGATTGAGCATAAGGCTAATAAGGAAAGTGCAGCATATGAAATCATAAAATAGTATAAATTGAGATAGTATGCAGTGTGGATTTCAATTTAGAGAGTGTAAAAGTAGGAAATCGTGAGTCGACGAACTCACGGCACTAGTTCTTGTAATTGAGTTCTTTGTTCTATACTTCTATATTCAAAAAAAATTTCCATCTTTTCTTAAAATTCATACACAGTTTGGGATTTCTTTTTCATCAGTGCATTATTGCTAAAACGTTTCCATCATCATATAGGTTTTCAATTTTACAAAAGCACTATGTAAGTAGAAAACAATTACATACACACAAATAAATAGTCTGAAATTTTGAAGCCCATGGTGAAAGCTTCACATTTTCTTCAAGGGATTCGAGACTAAGCCTCAATTGAGTTCAAGGCATGCATTTCCATTTCTACAGTCGACATTTTATCAGACAACAATTCTCATGTTAATTAGTTAACAATGAAGACACCAATTGTACGTATACATGCATATAGATAGCTCCATCATGAAACGTGTATAAATAACCTCAAAATTTTAAAAGCTTCCAAGATAGCTTCATTTTCTCCTCAAGGGATCCCAGACTTATTAAGCCTCGATGCATTTTGAATCTTTGATCACTTTCTACACTCAAAAACTTTAAATGAACCATATTTTGGCATCCTATTTAAAATATAATTTATGTCTCAGCGTACGTGGCATATACATGACGTGTCACCATCAAATCAGAATGTTATTAAATGACGTGGTTGTGTCACATAAGCACATAAAATGAGCTCTAAGTAGAATGTCAAAAAGTGGTTCTTCTAACATTGCTAAAAAAATAGTTCATCTAACGATCATTAATCTGAAAAAATGTACTTTTGAAACATTAGTTTTTGTTCTTTATGTACTATCTTAATTTCTCTATTCTTTAGTATCCGTCCAGCCGTTCTTGACGTACATCATTGGGGAATTTTGTTTTCATAATAAACACTTTGAAAAAATCATAATGACATCCAAGATGATGATTACGATGAGAAATACGATATTAACATCAGGTTGTTATAACTTATAACTTATTAACATATATAACAGAGAAGCAGCTACAGAAACACGTTTTCCATCGATCCTTTTGTACGGCACCACCTCTAAAGTGGTGGTTGAATGCATGCATGGCATGATTAGCATCTGACGGTGACCCATTTTTTTGGCTTTTGACAAAACGGGAGTGACGAGAGTGATCGACAGCGACCCCCACCGTCGACGAAGTCACAGAAATATACATTCAAGGTTGGACCGGAGACCAGATCAGAACCCTGGGGATGGATCTTCTGTGTCGTATGCCACCAACCAAACTGAACTTTCTGGAAATATTTGACCCAACTTACTGTATTTATAGCTTAGCTTTTCCAGTTGCTATGAAAATTGTCTTAGTGGCTTCAGCAGGACGGCAGCTCCAGTGATCTGGCTCCTCGTAATTTCTTTCATATCCAGAATCCATTTTATCTAAACTTGATCGAGAGCTGTCCTCGTAGCCTAGATTGACTACCACTCTCACTCTATATGTAAGTACGGATACCTGCGTATTAGGGTTTCACCTAAGTACTGCATCTATCTAGGGCACGTACGAGAACTCCACCAGGTTGCATGCTGTCTCGATCAAAATACGTACAATACATTCAATCCTAATCTTAGATGGTACGTCCTAAGAATGGACATTTCAAGTTGGCAGCCTCTTGCCTCTAGCTAGCTAGTAAACCTTTTCACAAATATATGGTTCCAATCGAAACATTATTCCTAAAAAATAAAATGTGAACCGAATCCACCCCTAGAGCGTCTCATTTCTACAACTTGCAAGTTGGAAAAATTTTCAATCATAAGTTCAATTGGATTTAATTAATTAGAATTATCTTAATCATGAGGGGAGTACAGAGTACTAGTGATCGATGAGAGTTACTTATTGAATTGAATAATTAGAGATTAGAACCTCGATTAATCCAACAAGCCAGCGAGATCTCGGGCCGTACCAGCCTGCACATAGTATAATTAAGGACATGCATAATCTTATCATCCAACATTAAACATCAATGTTAATTTTAAGTAAATCTGTATATGCTTATTATGTGTTTCTTACTTCAACGTACTAATTTTCGTTGGCCGGCCGGCAGCCTGTTCTTCGATCAACTATTTAAGTATCCAAGTTTATTAATAGGTCTGAACGATTTATATATTAATTATTTCTTTAATTAAATTGTACAACAAAGTACAGTGCAAATCACCAAAGTCATAATCATGATCCATGATCGATCTTTGTCTTATAATGAGGTGATGTCCATTATCCTGTTCCTATTTCCTATTTATGTTACAAAGAAATTATTCGTATATATGTATGTCAATGCATTTAAAAAAATCTCAACTTAATTGCACTATTATTTGAAAATGAATATTAGGTTTTATGTTCGAATCACGAAAAAAATAAGTGTGAAATTCTAAAATTTTCTTTATATAAAAAATAAAAAAATAGAAATCTATGATCGAACCTTCAGGTGCAAGATGAGTTTCTGGGAGAGAGAAATCAATGATACGAAACTCCATCTATACAGTGCACAAATCTGAAGACTTGCATTGTTGGGGTACAGCAAAATTGGACAAGTCTTGTGGAAGCATTAATTAAACGCTTTCAATCTAGCCATAAACTACTCATTCGGTGTCTGTGTCCTTCTTGTTGGACTGCATATATATATAGAACACACCCACTCCTGCACATTAATATAGATTGATATAATTTGTTCAAGTTAACAGCAAAAACAGACTGGAATTTCTCACCAAACAGACAACAGACTGGAACTCCCAGAAATTAATTGAGTTCTGGTGACCCCCAGGATGGAGGATCTGAAACTACACGTGTGTATGACCCCCTACTCGCTCGTAACTAAAAATCTCTGGATTCTGAAACATGCATGCATGCACAACTAAACAGATTTTGTCTTGCATGCCATGGCAGAAATTCAAGCTTTTCAGCCCTAAAGATCCCGAAGGAAATAGTAATGTACATCGAAACAAGGCTTAAATTTATTGAATGACAGAGAAAGTAATCACAAAATAGTGAACGATCTGAATTCGAAATGATGAAATAATTAAGGGTTTCATAATCAATAATATCAATTATTCTTAAAAAATCGATATATCACATTTCAAATTATAACCACCATAAGTGGTCGAATTTAATAATAATTTTATTGTGGTAACTCCATAGTCGACGTTTACAAATTTATCTCAGTGGCCAATAAAAATAAAACCTGCCATATCTGAAGCTCCAGATGAACTGGATCCAGGCTCTTCTGTAATTGTGGAACTATAAACAAATGTGGGACTGCATGTAGTCAATCTAATCTTCAACATTATTATTATCAAAGCTACATACATATTATCAAAACAAAGCAATATGGCATATACACAAACAGCACACATTTCCGGCCGTCTACTTGAGAAAATTTCATGTAACTATCAAGGCTTGAGAGCTAGAATCACCATGTGTACTCACTTCACATAGAAATCTCAATAAACACTGAAAACCTAATGAAATTTTATTTAGAGCTTTTCAGTCTTTGACCAAAAAGTCGTGTACCCAAGCGAAACTCCAACATGGCTGCGGGTGACCCAGAGTTAAGCAAAGGAGAGAGAGAAAGTCTTCAAAGCTTAATTAAAAGACTCATCCACCGAATAATCCCTGAAAAATATTTTGAAAAGAATCAGAATAAAAATAGCGTTCTTCTGGATCCTCAAGAACAATAGTCCTAAGCCAGTGGCATGGAGCAAGATATTCTTAGGCGCCAGTTTGGTTTCGTACTAGGTGGATCCACTCTTCTTTTACTTGCCAATAGCCAAGGGATGAAGTCTGCATAGACATAGAGATCAACCTTCAACTTCAAGTCACTCTGACCATCTTAAATTCAGTAGCTGATCGGTACGTTCCATCTGATACGTACATAACTTTGTCAAGTTTCCCACAGCATATTTAGCTCAGGTCTCGTGACAGACCCTCTGAAGATTACAGTAAGGTACAGCATATGTAGACCTTCTTGCTTCTCTGCCCCTTCCTCAGGGTTGCAAAAAATCGTGTTCATGAGATTTTTGAATAGCAAACCACTTAACATGCACACGAGATTTATGTGTGGCTTATTTATTGCTTAACGCTCTCACTAAGATACCTGACCCCATTCACCATTCGTTCTATATTCACACCATTCAGATGGTAATATGAGGCAGAGAGAGTTAGAAGAGTGCTTGTTCTCCACTCTCCAAAACACTTGCCCTCCAAAACACTTCGGGTATGATCATCTCCCATTTCAGAGGTGGAAGCTTCCAATGCAAAGGACTTGAAGTTCTTAGTATCACAGTTTAAGCGCGCTCATTCAAGATTTTACCCACAGCATTTGCAGACATGGGCAGCATGTGTCATACAAGCAACTTGGGTACAACAGTACGAGACGTTGAAGCAAGAAGCTGAAGATGGTCATAGAAGTCTCCTAACACCACCTGTCTTTCTGGAAAAAGTATGGAGAGAAGTTGGTGCAGAGTAGTTGAAATAATAGATTTACAAGCAGTACAGGTTTAAATTCCAGAGTAAAGTCCAGTTTTGATTCATAAGCTTGATGTTAGATGTGCCATGGAAAGAAATTTTCAAATGGTCATTTCTTACTAAACTGCCCCTTCAAACTCGGATTGGATTCCCATAAATACCATAATTGTATTCCAAACGGGACCAAATAATATACAAGCAAAACTTGGCCAAACGTCAAACAAAAAGAAGATCAAATATCAGAAAAGGTAAAGTAATTAGGACCTAACTATCTTTTGTATAATTAGTCTATTCTTCCAGAGCAGAATCAGGCCCTTTCAGGCATTCCCTCATAATTGTTGCAAGCTTTGCACAGGCATCCAGGCATATCTGCATTCCCTGATTTGTAAAAAGCATGTTAGTATCATAAGCCCCATCTAGCAAACTACGTGATAAACCCATAAACTTGCCACTATTGAATAGGCCTATTGATTTAACCTCCCAACAGACCAGCAACTTTGACAAGCATGTCAACCCAACCTAGTTGACATCACATCAAAATGATTTCTCAAATATACAGATGATTTCCAAATCGATATCAAAACCGTGAATTGCAAGAAGTAAACAACACACAAGTCAAACAGGACCTTAATGAAAACACAATGCTGCTCTTCATATTATCCAAATGATGGTAAGAAAGCAGAATAAAATTCTTTAATGACACCAAATATAGTGGAACAAGGATAAATCACTTGATGGTGTACCTCGTTAACTTTTGGGGTTGACCATTCCCCTGTTATAGTTAGCTGAGTGACCTCATAGCGCGAAGGCATACAAGTAAGCATTAAGCTTCCATCTTGGTAGCTTTCCTCCTCCAAAACAGGATCAATAACAAGGTTCTTTCCGAGACAGGACTAGATACCATAAACAGAAAAATAACATGTCAAAAAAATTCCACAGAAGTCTCAAACCCACGAAAAGGAACTTTCATATGGCACTCATTTTTAGCACAGAACTAGACACCACAAACAGAAAAATAACATGTCAGAAAAATCCACAGAAGTCTCAAACCCACGAAAAGGAACTTTCATAAGACAGTCATTTTTAGCACACAAATTCATTTCTGGATCTAATTAACACAAAGCTATTGTACTTCATATCATATAACATGTTCACACATTTACAGATGTACTTAAAAAGAAATTAAACAAACATGCTATAATAATTCAAGTATTTCTCCTACTACTACTGTGTATGAAGAGAGCAAGTCAAGCACTTAGACCAGGTGTGACCAGAGAAAGCCATACGTAAACGTAACTACAGTATAGAAGTATAATATTTAATGTCAAAGTATGTTTATCACTACTCCGTTAAAAGGAGGCAACGAAGTAGTAAGCTTAACATTCACTTGACAAGTCTGCAATAGAATCATCAAAAGTTGCATTTTTCTTTGTTTCATGTGAAATGTGCTCACATCTCAAATTTTCTCAGTGTTCTTTAACAGGTTATGCACAACAAATATCAAGTTTGTATATGAGAATAACAAGAAATACATTTGATTTATACTTCAAGAGAAATTAAACAAGCCTGGCTAAGTTACATACCACAGAGACTGAGGCAACAAGGTCGTACATCATTATCCCTGCATCTGCTAAAGCAAGGCTAGCACATGATATTACTACGGGAAGATCACCTGCAACAAAAAGTAAATAGCACATTAGCATGCTCAATAAATATAATACTGCCTTGCATACATAATAGGAGGCACAAAATGCATCAGCAATGATACAACATCTAATTGTACATAAACCTGGCTTCTATTGTCAAAAGACCTCTGTGTTTACTTATTGATTTACGGTTCTTTTTCTATCTAATTACATCATTACATTCATAGTAACCTAAACAAAGCTGTGTACTCATATAAAGCCGATTGAAGGTTACCATAAATCCTAAGAAGAAATTCTTAGTTTGCCAAAATTGAGTCTAAAAAATGCCGTAGAGTACAGTGGCAGTTAAGAGCCTGGGACAAATGCACCTTTCTCCATAAAAATCTGATCAGCAAAAGTGGTCTTGTATAGAGGAGAAAATCTACACCAAAGGTTTCACAAGAACATTTAATGGGCTTCTTTGGAAGCACCGGCGCAGGAAAATACAAATACAATGACTGAGCAGGATGATACGTTTAAATTACCAATTAAGTGGTTTTCTCGGGACATTCCAATTTTCTTTCATTATTTTCTTTTCTTGGCAACTTAAACTTGCAATAGTTGAAATAGCATCTGTTTACAGATTAGAAATGAAACTGAAAACTTACTGCCTCCAGATTCCAACACCAATGCAAACACATCCACAGTAGTCTTGGGGAAAGTTTCCAACATTATTGCACCCTCCAAAGCTTTATGAAGCATTGAAGAAAACTCTTTGTGGTCTGACCCCTACAAGAAGGCAGTTCTACATCAGTCACAACAATTTTACAATAGAAAAAACACTAAGAAAAGAAAGATGGGAAGAAGCGATCATATACCTGTCCACGAACTGGAGTGGCAAAGGTTGTATAGCTGACATTGCAATTTAACCGACCTATATCACTGTATAACATTGCCTTCTTACTCTCTCTTGGCCCAAATCTAAGCAAACCAAGTAGAGTAAAATTTAAAATACGTTTCACATTTGCATCATGAATCAAAACTAAATAACAAAAAGTAAAGGCAGTGTTTAAGCAACTCCATAAATTATCAAATCAAATCCCCACGAATCTGACTGATGAATCACTGATAGTATAAATTTCTAAAACATATACTCACACAGACACAATGACCTTGGTATTTCCAAATTCTGCATATGCAGATCCTGCAGCAGCATTTACAGCACCAGTCTTGAAAACTGTAAATTACCAACAAACTTGAGTTTCTGAATGTGAGTAATAATGCAATCACACAACGAAACAGAATTGAGCAAATGTCGGAGTAAGTTTAGGAAACAAACAAGAAATTTTACAATTCCCTTGAGATTCATATAAGAATACGTTTCTGAACATATACAATCTTACAAGTATATAAACACACCAGTTAGAATGGATATAACAATACGAAGAAGATCCTTGACCACATTTCTCTAAAGAGCTCATGAGAACAAAGAACCTAGAGAAATTCTCTTTAAGCTCGACTGTATCCAAGCTTATAACTATCCAATTCAAGTTTATTAAACAAGGATTCTCACCATCACCTTCATATTCAAACCATAGTATTTAATTACAAACAAATAGTGCTCTTCTCTTTCTTCCCATCACATATCTTCATAGCCGACAACTCCATAACAAAATATCCCTAAGAATTACACTTCTTTCCAGTTTCATAAAGGATATCTAACAATCAAAAAGCCAAAAACTTCGAACCCACTAATGTCCAAGGCAAATGGACACTCAATAACCAATGCAACACAGTACTAAGACCCCAAAAACATCAAAGGAGTATATTCTAAGCAAGAAACCAAGTAAAAACAACCCAATAACATAGAGCAATATATTTACAACAAAGCTTCAAACACAATGATGCAGTTGAAATCAAACGAAAACCAACAAAAGCTCAGTCCTTTACATTTTGAATGTATAGCTAACTCAGTTGATTACCCAATTAGACCAACTCCCTAATCAACTGTATTAAACTAAAAAAAAAAAGGTAGGAACAAATAATAAGGAAGGAACTTTGAAGCAAAAGAGAGAGAGAGAAGGGGTTACATGCAGGTCTGCATTGGTGGAAATCACGGCCATCGGTTCGGACCCAATCGACGTCGTTGTTTCGAAAAATGAGTGATTTGGTTTTCCGGGTCGTTGGGGAGGGAGAGTAGGTACTTGGAGTTGCTCCTGCCATTTGAAACGTATGTGGGTCGCCGAGAAGACAGAAGAGAGGTAAAGAGAGGCGAGAGAGACAGAGTAGGAGACAAGAGACAGAAACAACGAACGACGACGTTTATTCTCCTCCACTCTAAGCCTTAAACTATAAAACTACTTTTGGTCACTTCATTGTCGTTCACTAGGGTTTCTCACTAAACATAGGAGATTTCTATTCAAATTAGGACACGAAATTAAACCCACTCGGTCTCGGCTTGAGCCATTCGAAATTTGTTGGTGTTTTAATCCAGTTGTGAGTTCGACTTTGTAATTAGATATAAAATATGTAGTGACTTGGGTAATTTAGGTCCAAGTAATGAAATTGAACTAACAAGTGTTACAACAAGCCAATGCTTAATCCCAAATAATTGATATTTTGCTCCAACTTGAAGTCAATTATCTTCCTATAACAAGGATCGATGTCGGTACCTAAAAAGGTTGTTTTTGTCCGTTCACCTAAGATAAATTCTTTAAGAAAAGAATTTTAATAGATTTTGACAGGTTAATACGAAATTTAATATTTTAATTTTGATTTTATTATCATCCACACGTTAGTTTAACGATTTTTATAGTGATTTATTATACATAAATGAAATGAATTTCTATAATAAATTATTTTGTCAGGTCTAATTTTTGGTTTTGATTACCATCATCATTGCTGGTTTCATCGGATCAATATTTATATGTGCACATTCACAACCATTTCTTGTCAAACACCGTACAAAATCAGATCTGTTAATTGGATTAGTGGACAAAAGAGAATCATGGCAATATCCAAGTTATCTATTCCCCTGATGCTTATGCTTTCCTTTGTTCTCTTTGCTCAATGCATTGGTAAATTCTATCTTCCTTTAGTTGATATGTTGGAAAGTGCATCTCTCCGAATCATTTTGAATCATCTTGATATTATTAAAGTTTGAATAGAAAATGTGGGGTATTGTAGGAACTTGTGGGACTTTAGTCCCACATTGAAGAAATAGAAAGAGTCTTGGCATTTATAAGAACTAACTCATTTAGTCTATTAAATGGGTGAAGTGTGAGAGAATGGGCTTATGGGCTTTTCTATTGAATTTTCAATAGAATTGCACATAAATTAAATATATATTTAATAGTCAAAAGATGGGCCTTGGGCTCTGTTAATTAAAATATTTATTTTATTCGAAAATATTTATTTTATTTTTGAAAATTGAAATTGATATTATCTGAGGAACAGTTACAACTGTTCGGAACAGTTATAACTGTTCAGTCAGACATATCTTTTCGTCTTGACTATTATATATACGTATAGGTCTTTGTTGTTCAGACAACATTCTTTTTTTCTCTTCTTCTTCTTCTGTTCTTCAGAGAAACACACAGTAGATTCGCCAGAAACAAGTTCTTGTGCAAGAACTTGTTTTAGATTGTTGAATCCTCTAGATAGACGTCTGAAACTACAGCACAAGTGGGGACGAATTTCTGTCTAAGGACACTGTTAAGCAGGCCTCAATCTGATCAAGTCAGTAAATTTCTAATTCAATTTCGTTGTTGATTTTAGTTGTTTGATTGTTGTTAGTAGAATTAATAGTATTTAATTATATATAAAAACTGTTTGTATGCCCTATACTGATTGGTTCTAACAGATATGCAAGAATATATTCTGTATTATATTTTTGATAGAGTTGTAATTGTAGTAAATATCTTTCCTAACTGGTTGGAAGACCAATACGTGATCTGTATATATTACAGTAGAATGAATACAATTTCTCATTCAACCAAAACATCTTTTCTTTTATGGCTTCAGAGCAGGTTTAAAGATCTGACTTCTTTTCTCTGTAGTATTTGCAGCCTTAAGCTTTTTTTGCTTTCATATATCCTTCCATGGCTGGAGACGGTCTCTTCTCCTCCTCCAACAATAACAATGGAGGTTCATCCTCCTCAGATGAATCTGCAAACCCTTTTTTCCTTCACCATTCAGACCATCCAGGTTTGCTCCTAGTTTCCAAGAAATTGAATGGTGACAATTATATTTCTTGGTGCCGCGCTATGCGTATTTCTTTGAGTGCTAAAAACAAAATTAGCTTTATCACCGGTAAAATCCAAGAGCCATCAGCTGCCCTGGAACCAGATAAGTATGCACTATGGCAGAGGTGCAATGACATGGTGCTCTCATAGATTCTCAACGTTTTTGAACCTGAGCTTGCTGATTCAGTTCTCTGCTGTGCTACACCATATGCTGTATGGGAGGATCTTCGTGAGAGATTTGTGTTGGGCAATGCCCCTCGCATATTTCAGGTTCAGAGAGACATTTACCGTATTGAACAAGGTCAACTATCCATTGCAGCATACTATACAAAACTGAAGGGCCTTTGGGACGAGCTTGCTTCGTACAACACTGTCACCTGCACCTGTGGAGCTCAAAATAATCGCAGTAAGTTGATGTCATTCCTTATGGGCTTAAATGAATCTTATGCTGCTACTCGTGGACAAATTTTGTTGATGAATCCTCTACCTTCGGTGAGACAAGCTTATGCTTCCCTTGTTCAAGAAGAAAAACAGCGGGAACTTGGTTCCTCTGTTCTTATGCAGTCCAATACAGCAGCTATGGCGGTGCACAGCAACTACAGATCACAACCTCATATGCATGAAAATCAAGACAGCAACCAAGGAAACAATTTCCGTCATCGTGCTCCAATCAAGCACTGTACTTATTGTGAGAAGGATTATCATACTGAAGCAACTTGTCATAAGAAGCATGGCTATCCTCCTGGGCATCGTCTCTACAAAGGTCCCAAAGCGGTTAATTCTACAAGGAGACGTCAAGGAAATCCTGGTGCTAATCATGTTGATTCTACCCCAACATTTGAGGAACTATAGAAGATGATTCCTGACCTTACTGAGGATCAGTACACTCAAGTAATTACTGGATTGATTCCTCAAGCCAATGCTGCTTCTGCATCTGAATATGCTACAGGTTTGTTACATGTTGCTCCAAATCGTTGGATACTCGACTCTGGAGCAACTCACCATATTACTTCCTCTCCTACATCATTAATAAATGTTAAGCATTCTCATTTGGCACCTGTTTCTTTACCTAGTGGAGACACGGCTGGAATTACTATGACAGGATCAATTCGTTTTAATGATTATTTTCAACTGAATGATGTACTATGTGTGCCAAGTTTTAGAGTTGATCTTATGTCCGTTGGCAAGACAACAGATGATTTACATTGTTTAGTGACTTTTTTCCCATCTTGTGCATTCTACAGGACTTGGCTACGAGGACGATGATTGGTGTAGGTAAGCGACGTGGTAATCTCTACTATCTTGTGGCATTGGCTTCGATTTCTCCTTCATCTCACTTCGCTTGCAATCTCATCATATCCTCTGATCTTTGACATCGTCGCCTTGGGCCACCTTTCCTCTGCTCCTTTACAATTTTTAGCTAATAAATCTCTCAATTGTGTTTTTGATTCTAGTCATAAATGTGACATTTGTCCATTGGCGAAACTAACTCGTCAACCTTTTCCTTCCGGTTCAATTTCAACTTCGAAATGTTTTTCCCTTATTCATTGTGATATTTAGGGGCGTTATAAAAATCCTTCTCTTTCTGGTGCTCACTACTTCTTGACTATTGTGGATGATTTTTCCCGATTTACATGGGTTTTCTTAATGCGACACAAGAGTGAAACACAACCTTTACTTCGTCGTTTCTTTACTTATGTGAGCGCCCAATTCAACACGAAAGTGCAACAACTTCGTTCAGATAGTGGGGCTGAATTCCTATCACTAGAAAATTTCTTTCTTGAAGAAAGTGTCTTTTTTCAACGTTCTTGTGTCTATACACCACAACAAAATGGTGGTGTTGAACGAAAACATAGACATATCCTTCCTTGAAACCACTCGTGCCCTTCGTTTTCAAGCACATCTACCCATTAAATTTTGGGGCGAGTGTGTTCTCACTATTGTCTACATTATCAATTGGCTTCCCACTTTGTTACTTAACAAAAAAACACCTTTTGAAATTCTTCATCACAAACTTCCTGACTATTCTCGGATGCGCGTTTTTGGATGCATTGCTTTTGTAAAAATCCCTAATCCATCTTCAAAATTTTCTCCTCGTGCTGTAAAATGCATTTTTTTGGGTTATCCTATAGGGCAGAAAGCTTACAAGCTCTACAACATTGAGACTCAAAATATTTTCACTAATCGAGATGTCATTTTTTTTTAGGACAAGTTTCACCATTTATCAGATCCGAGCCCAGCTGAATCTAACCCAACAGGCCAGTGCATTCCCCTTCCATTTGACTCTGACCCATTCTTCAATCCTTCTCCTTTAATACAAACCCCACGTTCTTCTCCTTTCCCCAATTCAGAACCCGCGTCGGCCCCCCCCCCCCCCCCCCCCGTCTGCTTCACCCCCATCTCCTCCGCCACCTAATCTACCGCCCTCTCCACCATCCAATCTGCCATCGGCCCCCACCCTCCAATTCTATGTCCACTACTCTGTCCTTCCGGCACCAGCCTCGGGGCCCTCGGCATCGCCCTCTCTTTCTGTTCTTCCTCCCTCGTCTCCTCCTTCTGACACTGAAGCTTCCGACCGTCCCACTCTCCTTCTTCCACCAGATATTCCTCCAGTGCAGCCCCCAATTGATGTTGTCAATCCTGCTCCTTTATCGATCGTTCCCGCTGAACCCATTCGTCGATCTCAGCACACTCGAGAAGCCAATGTTCGCCTCAAGGACTACGTCTGCTTGCAGGTAATTCTGCCTCCATCCTAATCATCCTGGCCTCGTCTCGTTTCACACCAGGTACAAGGTATCCACTCTGTCACTACATTTCCTTTGATCGGTATTCTTCTGCTCACCTGCATTATGTTGCTAATGTTAATCGTGATGAGGAACCGCCTTCTTTTGAGATTGCAGCAACTGATCCTCGTTGGCAGAAGGCTATGAATTCTGAGCTTCAAGCTCTTATTGATAATCACACATGGAGTTTAGTTCCTCTGCCCCCTGGAAAACGCTCAATCAGTTGTAAATGGGTATATCGAGTCAAGCGTAAGGCTGACGGTTCTGTTGAGCGCTATAAGACTCGTCTTGTTGCTCGGGGCTTCACTCAGACCGCATGTATTGACTATCACGACACTTTTTCTCCCACTGCCAAGATGATCACTGTTCGTTTCATTCTTGCTGTTGCTGCTAGCCTGGGTTGGCCCTTACAGCAACTAGATATCAACAATGCTTTTCTAAATGGTAATTTATTGGAAGAGATTTGCATGTCTCCTCCTCCTGGACTACGGCGACAAGGGGAGAATCTAGTGAGTCGCCTCCACAAGTCATTATACGGACTGAAACAGGCCTCCCGTCAATGGTTTTCTAAATTTACAGAGGCCATCCTTGCTCACTACCAGAAAAAAGGCTTTTCCCGACGAAATAAAAAAAAACGGCCGACGAAAAAAAAATTTCGTCGGCTATTCCCAAGAATGGCCGACGAAATTTTTTTTTCGTCGCCAAAAAAAAATTTCGTCGGCTATTCCCCTAGAATGGCCGACGAAATTTTTTTTTCGTCGCCAAAAAAAAATTTCGTCGGCTATTCCCCTAGAATGGCCGACGAAATTTTTTTTTCGTCGCTAAAAAAAAATTTCGTCGGCTATTCCCCTAGAATGGCCGACGAATTTTTTTTTTCGTTGGTAAAAAAAAAATCGTCGGCTATATTCATATTTAAGCCGACGAAAATTTTTGGAAGTATGGCCGACGAGTACTAGGTTTGATTTCGTCGGCTATGATTAAAAAAAAAAAAACAGCTTCCATTTTCTATCACTATCGACAAACCATTGCTTCGTCCTTTAAATGCAAATGTGTCGTGAAATAAGATATGACCGAAATAATGAAATACGTCAACGGTTGAAAAATGATAAGATTCTGACAAAATCTGTGTGCCGAATGTTGCGGTTAACTGTTTTTTACTTCCGTTTTCCTATGGGTAGCCTGACGGTCGGTAAATATTTTGAGGAAAATTTTTATACGATTAGTTGCGTCTCATCGATTTGAAACTATTATCTGTTGAAGGTCAGGCCAAAAAACGTCATTTAGACAGGCCAATTACCATTTCTAAGCGTTTGAAGGGTCGACTCACCCGGTTGACCGTCCCGATCGAGCCTTTAACGTTGTCAGATGTAGTTAGATTTTTTTTCATACATGTATTTAATCTTAACGGTGATATCTGACGGTTGGAATAGATTTTCCAAACTTTTATATTCAAAATCGGAACATATGCACTAATGTTCCTTAACTTGTTTACTAAACGTTTAAGTGAATGTATCGTTTCAAATAGTTACTATACGCTGAGTCTTCAAATGAAAATATGTCGTCAAATAAGATATGACCGAAATAATGAAATACGTCTACGGTTGAAAAATGACAAGATTCCGATAAAATCTGTGTGCCGAAATAATGAAATCAGTCAAAACCCGGTTTACTGTAGATTTGGCATCCGGCGTCCGAATGATGATTGTGATACCATTCCGGAAAGGGAACGACGCCAGGAACAAAACTCGTAGCTTTGCCACGACGTGTGGGCTTTTTCGGGCTTTCGAGTTCGTTTAGGTCCTCAAAACGGCATTTTAGTATGTTTTCATAGAATAGCCGACGAAACATTGCAATTCGTCGGCTATTCTCTGAGTTTAGCCGACGAAACATTGTATTTCGTCGGCTATACTCCAAAAAAAAAAAATTTCCAAATCATAGCCGACGAAATTAATATATTTCGTCGGCTATACTCCAAAAAAAAAAAAAAAAAAATTTCCAAAGCATAGCCGACGAAATTAATATATTTCGTCGGCTATACTCCAAAAAAAAAAAAAGAAAAATTTCCAAAGCATAGCCGACGAAATTAATATATTTCGTCGGCTATACTCCAAAAAAAAAAAATTTCCAAAGCATAGCCGACGAATTAATATATTTCGTCGGCTATTCTCTAAGTATAGCCGACGAAATATATTAATTTCGTCGGCTAAACTCCTTCTAAATTTTTTAAATCCTCCCGCCTTTTTCTCTAAGTATAGCCGACGAAATTAATATATTTCGTCGGCTATTCTCCTTCTAAATTTTTTAAATCCTCCCGCCTTTTTCTCTAAGTATAGCCGACGAAATATATTAATTTCGTCGGCTATACTTAGAGAAAAAGGCGGGAGGATTTAAAAAATTTAGAAGGAGTTTAGCCGACGAAATTAATATATTTCGTCGGCTATTCTCTAAGTATAGCCGACGAAATATATTAATTTCGTCGGCTATTCTCATTCTAAATCTTTTAAATCCTCCCGCCTTTTTTCTCTCCTCCTTCCCTCCCCCTCCTTCGGCCTCCTCCTCCTCCTCCTCCGGCCTCCTCCTCCTCCTCCGGCCTCCTCCTTCCCCTCCTCCGGCCTCCTCCTCCTCCTCCTTCCCCTCCTCCTCCTCCTCCGGCATCCTCCTCCTCCTCCTCCTCCGCCTCCTCCTCCTCCTCCTTCCCCTCCTCCGGCCTCCTCCTCCTCCGGCCTCCTCCTTCCCCTCCTCCGGCCTCCTCCTCCTCCTCCGCCTCCTCCTCCTCCTCCTTCCCCTCCTCCGGCCTCCTCCTCCTCCTCCGGCCTCCTCCTTCCCCTCCTTCCCCTCCTCCGGCCTCCTCCTCCTCCTCCTCCTCCGGCCTCCTCCTTCCCCTCCTCCGGCCTCCTCCTCCTCCTCCTCCTCCTCCGGCCTCCTCCTCCTCCTCCTTCCCCTCCTCCTCCTCCTCCTCCTCCGCCTCCTCCTCCTCCTCCTTCCCCTCCTCCGGCCTCCTCCTCCGGCCTCCCCCTCCTCCTCCTCCTCCTCCTCCGGCCTCCTCCTCCTCCTTCCCCTCCTCCTCCTCCTCCGGCCTCCTCCTTCCCCTCCTCCGGCCTCCTCCTTCTCCTCCTCCTTCCCCTCCTCCTCCTTCCCCTCCTCCTCCTCCGGCCTCCTCCTTCTCCTCCTCCTCCGGCCTCCTCCTCCGGCCTCCCCCTCCTCCTCCGGCCTCCCCCTCCTCCTCCTCCTCCTCCCCTCCTCCTCCTCCTCCTCCGGCCTCCTCCTCCTCCTCCTCCTCCTTCCCCTCCTCCTCCTCCTCCGGCCTCCTCCTTCCCCTCCTCCTCCTTCCCCTCCTCCTCCTTCTCCTCCTCCTCCTCCGGCCTCCTCCTTCTCCTCCTCCTCCGGCCTCCTCCTTCTCCTCCTCCTCCGGCCTCCGGTATTTTTTTTTGCCCAAAATGCAGTTATAGCCGACGAAATTGACATTATTTCGTCGGCTATACTCCAAAAAAAAAAAAATTTCCAAAGCATAGCCGACGAAATTAATATATTTCGTCGGCTATACTCCAAAAAAAAAAAAAAATCCAAAGCATAGCCGACGAAATTAATATATTTCGTCGGCTATTCTCTAAGTATAGCCGACGAAATAGCTCAAATTTCGTCGGCTATAACTTTAAAATATTAATATATTTGACCAAGCATAGCCGACGAAATCATTTTCGTCGGCCATAATTCGTCGGCTATACTTGGAATGGCCGACGAAATTGAAAATTTCGTCGGCCATTGGTATTACCGACGGCGTATTTCCGACGACTTATAGCCGACGAAAATTCGTCGGTAAAGGGTATAGCCGACGAAATTTTGGCATAGCCGACGAAAAAAATTTCGTCGGCTATTCTCCCATATCTGGTAGTGGCTGCCAGTTTCTCTCAGTCCAAAGCTGACTAATCCTTGTTTGTTCGCAAGCATGGTACATCTCTTATTGTTTTGTTGATCTATGTGGATGACATTCTGATAACAGGGAACAATATAGAATCCATCAATGCTCTGAAGTGATTCCTCCATACTCATTTCCGTATCAAGGACCTTGGTGACCTTAAGTTCTTTCTTGGTATTGAAATAGCTCGTTCCAAGAAAGGGATTTATATTTCTCAATGCAAATATGCTTTGGAGATCATTAAAGATAGTGGCTATTTGGGTACTAAGCCGGTTGAGTTTCCTATGGAGGAGTCCAAACTTTCAAACAAAGGGGAATTACTCAAAGATGTTGGTGCATATCGGCGCCTTGTTGGCCGACTAATTTACTTGGCTATTACCAGACCCGATATTACATACTCAGTTCACATTTTAAGCAGGTTTATGCATGAACCTCGCTTAGAACATATGACTGCTGCTCTTCGACTTGTTCGTTACTTAAAGTCATCTCCTGGTCAAGGTTTACTTCTCCATGCCAATACCTCTCTAAACTTGAAGGCGTTCTATGATTCTGATTGGGCGGGATGTCTAATTACTCGCCGGTCTACTACTGGTTATTGTGTGTTTCTTGGCGCTTCTTTAATTTCGTGGAGGACCAAGAGACAAAAGACTGTATCTTTATCAAGTGCAGAAGCAGAATACAGAGCAATGGCAGGTACTTGTTGTGAGCTTACTTGGTTGCGTTACTTATTAACAGATTTGCACATGCCTATTTCAAGTTCTGCTGTGTTACATTGTGATAATCAAGCTGCTTTGCACATTGCTAAGAATTCAGTGTTTCATGAGAGAACTAGACATATTGAAATGGATTGCCATTTTATTCGGGACAAAATTGTTAAAGGTGAAGTAGTTACTCATTTTGTGACTTCTTCACAACAGTTGGCAGATGTATTTATAAAGGCCCTGGGCAAAGAAAAATTCAGGAAACTCATCAGCAAGTTGGGAGTTATTGATATACACTCTCCAACTTGAGGGGGAGTGTGGGAAAGTGTATCTCTTCGAATCCTTTTGAATCATCTTGATATGCTAGAATATATTCTGTATTATACTTTTGATAGAGTTGTAATTGTAGTAGATATCTTTCCTAACTGGTTTCCTAACTTGTTGGAAGACCAATACGTGATCTGTATATATTACAGTAGAATGAATACAATTTCTCATTCAACCAAAACATCTTTTCTTTTATGATAAGCCTAGATAAGCAGACAAATTCATTGCCGAGTTTCGCAAATTTCCTAGAGACTTTCCACAGTTTTATAATACAAGATTGATTGTTCTCACATCTTTCATATATACTTCATAGCATGCTAAAACAAATTGTTCTTGTGTGTATATGATGCAGAGATGGCTGAGATTTCTAGTCCAGACGAGTGTCCTCAACCTTGTAAGGCAAAGGAAGACTGCGACTGTTCGTGTCCAATTGGACGCCAGCTTAGAAATGTAGTATGTTTACTTAATCCATCAACAAATGATGGCTGCTGTATCTGCGGTTGTTATTGAGAGCTAAGAAGGAATGAGTAATAATAAGAATTAATACTAAACTTATTGATGATACAGTGATTCTTGCTGTTTTCATAAGTTTTCTTTTCGTGTAATTAGATCCTTCATGAGTTAGTCAATCTGAACCTTTTTCAAGGATTAAAACCATTAAAGATCTGGAAAGAAGTCAGAAAACTAAATGATATGTGAAGGCCCTTGTGAATGGCAGGATTGGAAAGATAAATGGTAATTTTATGTTTGGTAACTGTACATTATTTCTCAAGATTTCAAGTACTACAATTGCCAGGAACCTCTCAAGAAGTGTGCAGGTGTTCCTATTGAACATGTCATTTCTCTGAATATGTTTGGAATTACTATGATGAAATAAACTGTTTTACTTTGAATATGCTACAATTAACCGAACCTCTAAATTAGCCATCTCTAAAAGTGTGCAGGTGTTCCCATTCAACCTGTCATTTCTCTAGACTGAGCAATTGCAATTCCATTGGCATTACAGACTTACAGGATATAGACTACAGAATTGAGAATTACATAAATCAATTTACAAAGTACCAACCGAAACAGGTAATACATTAGTGCTAAAGATCACAAACGCCTATAAATAGGGGTTCCGATCATCAGAGACCAGTTAACCAAATCAGATACGGAGATCAGATAAATTTTGGATCATTACGAGCTACCTCTCATCACACACACAATGTTTGACCCATAGAACAGTGAGCTAAGTAGAAAATGCAGCACCATATACAGCTAGGGTGGGGGAGGCCCGGACTCAAAGAGTGGAGGGCAGCAACATCTAAACATACCACAGCAGCACAGAAGCCACAAGCTGCAGAAATTTCAATTTGGGACCAAATTACTCAAGTTCAGTACATAATTTTATTTTTTTTACATGGTTTTATGTAAACTTAGAAAGAAGACTGAATCCTTGAAGCAAAGAAGTCTTACCAGAATTCCAAACATCCTCCTTGATGGTAGGGAGGAGCCGGGGCCACCAGCGGCGCGCCAGCAGGCGGTGGATCCAGCTCCGGCATCAGTAATATGTCTGGTAATAAGGGGACTGGTGACTAACGTAAGCTAATGAGATTGTAGAATATGGATCATGCCATATATCTTGGATTCTACTCCCCATCTACCATTCAAACCAGGTTCTCAACAAACAAAACACATGCTGAGCTCAAGTGTGGGAATGGAAGTGCATGTGAACAACTAATCATTTACCAAACTTGAAAGTAAACTAACTACAATTTGTACTCCCAAAAATATAAAATTACTACAATTTCAAGACACATGCATGTTCATATGAAAGTTGTGATTATGAAACAACGTTCACTGATTTCTGGTCACACTTATACCAGGGCTAATATACAACGAGGAATTTGATCATGTATTGATGATCAGCACAAGCATGTTTAGCCTGAAAATCGGAGTATAAAACTTAAGATGTATCGGCTCTGAAATACACATAAAATTTGAATAAGCAATGATTTTACCTGATCATAAAAAAGTGGGGGAACATGAGTGGTCATTAGAGTCGGGCCAGTTGGCCAATTCAAGAGTTGAAAATAATATATATATATATATATATATATATATATATATATATATATTCCCTTTGTAATGAAGGATCTCTCATTTTGATCATTTTGAGAGATTTCTCATTTAACCTACTTTTCGATAACATATTAATATCTTCACCGTTCAACATTCATGTTTATATGGGTAGATCATATCTGGACATTTTCATTCCATTTGATAATCGTTAGAGCATTGAAAATAGTAATTTACAAATAAAAACATGAACGGTTCAGGTTTGACAGATTTCATACGTCCATTGATTTCATCTAGTTAGATGCCTTAACGATCACCATTTTGACTAAAATTTTACATGAATAATCTACACATATAAACTTAGTAATTGAACGGTGGAGATGTAAAAATTCAATCAAAAAGTTGGCCTAATAATCAATCCTTTAAAATGAACAAAATACGGGATCCCTTAGTGAAAATACCATATATATATATATATATATATATATATATATCATATTTTCACATCTTCACCGTTCAGATGTTTAAACTTAATGTATAGATCATTCATGAAAAATTTCATCTAATTTAGTTATCGTTAAGGTGTCGAAACTATATTAAATCAATGAACAAACCGAATATGTTCAACCTGAACTGTTCGTGTAAATCACCATAATAAAAGGTCAAACGATTATCAAGTTGGATGAAATTTTGTAGAGATGATCTATACATTAAGTTCTAATATCTGAACGGTGGAGATGTGAAATTGTGACCGAAAAGTGAGTCAAAAAAGGAACTTCACTCGTTAATTTCAAAGCGAACCTTTACTCTGGATAAAAACTATATATATATATATATATATATATATATATATATATTAAATCAATGAACAAACCGAATATGTTTAACCTGAACTGTTCGTGCAAATCATCATAAAGAAGACTCAAACGATAATCAAATTAGATGAAATTTTGTATAGATAATCTATACATTAGGTTCTTACATCTAAACGGTAGAGATGTGAAATTGTGACCGAAAAACTACTCAAAAAAGGAACTTCACACGTTAATTTCAAAACGAACTTTTGCTCTAGATAGGAACTATATATATATATATATATATATATATATATATATATATATATATATATATATATATTTGTATTTAGTATCAAACTACATGAAATCCAAATGTTGGAAGAAACCGACCCGATATGAAATATATGTATAACTTATTTCATTACATGGAGATTAATCATAACTAACTTATTGGAAATATACAAAATGACCCGATTAAGCTTACTGTAAATTAACCGATAAAAGCCTATGACACATATTGGGATTATGGTCCGTTGAGCTGCGCTGTCTTAACCAAATTATCATCAGAGTCGAGATGAGTAATTCACATATATAGTTGACATTTTGAGCTTGTTTTCAGAATTTGATTATTATTGCATATGTGCAAGTCATTGGAACAGAAAATGCCATTTACCAGGTCACAACAATTATGGGTGCCCCAGTGGGAAAATGAATATAGGAGTTAGAAAATAAAGACCAAGAATCTACTAAAAAAGAACAAGACACAATATGAATTTCCGATATACTCATCTTCTTCTTCAGGGTATATATACAAGATAAATCTTAACCTAATAGGAAACTAATTACAACTAAATACTATACAATAATCATAATTCCTAATGCAACACAGCATGACTCACGCCAACACTCTCCCTCAAGTTTGTGCATGCATACACATTACCAATGCCCAACTTTCCAAGTGAGTCATGAAAAACTTTACGCGAAAGAGTTTTTGTAAAAATATCAGCCAACTGCTCTTCTGTAGTGACAAATGGGAAATAAATGACTTGTCCATCCAATTTCTCTTTAATAAAATGTCGATCTACCTCAACATGTTTTGTATGATCATGTTGAACATGATTATGAACAATCTCAATAGCAGCTTTATTATCACAATAGAGTGGCATAATCTTTTTTTGCTTGAACCTCAAATCTTTTAATAAGTTTCTCAACCACAACATCTCACACAAGTCTCGAGTCATTCCTCTATATTCTGCGTCTGCACTAGAACGAGCTACCACATTCTGTTTCTTGCTCTTCCAAGTAACCAAATTACCACCAGCAAATGAAAAGTAGCCTGATGTAGACATGCGATCTGTGATATTACCTGCTTAGTCTGCATATGTATAACCAAAGACATCCAAATGACCATTTTTAGAAAAAAAAACCAATCCTTTTCCAGGAGCTGACTTCAAATACTGTAAGATACGAAACACAACACCCATATGAGCCTCACTGGGATTGTGCATAAACTGGCTCACCACACTAACTGCATAGGTCAAATCAGGTCTAGTGTGAGATAAATAAATCAACCGACCAACTAACCGTTGATACCTTGCTTTATTTGTGGGAACTTGATCTAAAAACTCGACTAATGGATTATTCTGCTCAATAGGAGTATCAACATGCTTACAATCAAGCATACCTGTTTCTGCCAATAAATCCAGAACATATTTTCTCTGACTCAACACAATACAATCTTTCCCACGAGCAACTTTAATTCCCAGGAAATACTTTAAACTCTCTAAATCTTTCATCTCAAACTCAGACGATAACTAACCTTGTAACTTCTGAATCTCCTCAAAGTTATTACCAGTCACAACCATATCATCAACATAAATAATTAAAACAGTAATTTTCCCACCTCGATGTTTAAGAAACAATGTGTGGTATGAAATGCTCTGTTGATACCCAATTTGTCTCATGAACTTTGTGAATCTCTCAAACCAAGCTCGAAGAGACTGTTTTAAACCGTAGAGTGACTTCTTCAATTTACGCACCACTCGTTCTCCACTAGAGACACTATATCCAGGAGATAAATCTGTATAAATCTCCTCATTCAAGTCACCATGCAGGAATGCATTCTTAACATCAAATTGTTTCAAAGGCCAATCAAGATTAGCAGCTAACGAAAGAAGTACCCGAATTGTGTTAATTTTTGCTATCGGCACAATAGTCTCATCGTAATCCACCCCATACTTCTAAGTATAGCCCTTATCCACTAATCTCGCCTTGTACCTGTCCACTGATCCACCTGAATTGTGCTTCACAGTACACACCCACCGACAACCAATTGTTTTCTTCCCTGATGGTAATGACACCAACTCTCATGTACAATTTTTCTCAATTGCATCCATTTCAACTGCCATCGCATGCATTCACTTCACACCATTCATTGCATCATGTACTTTACTAGGTAGAGACACAGAAGCTAATTGATTCACAAAGACAACGTATGGTTTAGACAGTCTATGTGTCAACACATAGTTAGCAACATGATATTTGACTTTTGCATTTAGAGTAGGTTCATAATATTTTTTAGACTGACCACGAGTCGAACAACTAGGCAATTGTTTAACAGGAACATTAGTGGACACAGAACTAAGACGAAAACATACATCAGGTGATCATCACCTGATTGAGCACATGAGACCTGTGGAGGAGAGGGAAAGCTAGGAGAACTGTTCACAACTGCGTTGTCAAAATTTTTGATTCGGCGAAGTTTCTGTAATTTTGATTTTCATTGTAATGGCATTCAAGCTTGACCATCCTACAAGATCTAAGAATTTAATTTGACCTACATAACTGAGATGTGAACCATGGAACAATGATCACCCAACTGTAATGTGAAGCACACTGCTGAGTTTGGGTAATCTAAACACAGCTGCTGATTACAATGAAACTGATACACAGAACTGATTATTACAGTGAAACACAAAACTGAATAAATATCCTTTCAATGCTATATTTTCTGTTTCTTTGTCACACAGGACTGAGTTACAATCGTTGGTTCTTCATCTCCTAACGTATTATAAGTTTTTCTATGACTTCTGTACAAGAAAGAATATGCTCAACCCATATCAAACAACAAAGACTACATAATGAAGTGACAGAGTAGCCTATGATTTTCTTCCTTTTTCTTTTCCGAAGAAAAAATGATATAGAGGAACAAGTCTTCGGAAACATATTTATTCATCGTGACTACTTTGACAAACCTATTCCAAGCATCAGAAACAAACCTATTGCTTCACCATCTTGTTCTCTTCCACTTTGCTGGGTGTCATAGGGGTTTAGCATTTGCTACGGAAAATGACTCGTACCTGGGCTCAGTCAAGTCCACTGTTTCATCATCAGGGGCACGCCAGCTCCTAGCGTTTGAGGTCAAGAGGATCAACCTTTCCATAAAGGTATCTGAAGCAGTATCTTCACTTTTTTCAACGCCGAGGTTGCGATCAATATTCAGTGGCAATGAACACCGATGTGAACATTTTCCGGATTTGTCTCGCCTTAGGTCCTCAGCATCTTTAATACCCATGTACTGCCCAAGAAAGAGTGTTCAGATTAAGTAGACTCCGAAGTGCATGTATTGCTCACATTTTTAATTTAAGAAGATAACCTCCCCATGACACATGAAAAATTAAAAATTTGCCGCACTTGCATATAGAGATATAGGTTCCATATTGTGATATTGTGATGGAAATAAACCTCAAAATTGATAATATATGTTTTTCCATGGTCCTTACAAGACTAAAGCAGAGAAGCAACAATATATCAACCAGGTTGTGGAACAGCAAGCAGTGATATGACCGGCGTCTCAATATTACTAAGAATCAGGACATAGTTGACATAAAGTAATTACCTGAAACAAATTTAAAGGCATGCCTCTTCTTTTAGATCTTTCTGGTGCAATAGTCGAAAGGATTTGGACAACCTCACTCATAGTTGGTCTACAATCTGGGTCTAAGAGTAGGCATTCCTTAGCTAAGTAAGCCATTATGTGCATATCTTCTTCTGGGAAGTTCCCATTCAAATCAGGATCAGGCAACTCTGCGATTACTCGCTTACTATCCTGCAGACGAGGGGTAGCCTAAAACAAAGACGAAAAAGTTTACAAAGGCTACATCAATATTTTTGTTATATAAGATCTATGATTTTCTATGGAAGATACATAATTGAATGACTAGATACATATCAGCATCAAACCTGACTATGAAATCTGCATCTTAACAAATGCTTAAGGTAATCAAGTGACATTACGTTATAGCTTTTGCTGTTATTGTTGGCATGCCGGCCAAGTGTAGGACCTGATGGACTTTAAATATAAATGCAAAGCCACCAGGCAAGGCAACAACATGCGGACCGTGAAAGAGATTGGCCTTTCAAAATTAAAACAAATAAAATGGTACTTATCATCCTAATGTTGCAAGAATGATTCAATGGATTAGATTAACATTTGTTAAAGATGATCTGTTAGAAACAATTAATAAATTTGTTAAAAGTGATCAGTTAAAACTTATAAATAAGAAAGAAAAATAGTTGGAAAATTCAAAGAATCCCTACATCTATTGCAGTTCTCAAAAGATACACGTCAGATTTTTTCCAAAGCCATGTAGCTACCATGTATAAATGTCAAACGTCACGTAGGGCAGAAGAAGTACACACTACAAGTTCAAGTATATACATACTGTAGCAATATATATATATATATATATATATATATAATATCTTACCCATATGACAAGGCTTTCTTCTAGCTTGTTGGTTGATCTGTGAATGGGCTTCCGGCCAGTGATAAGCTCAAGAAGAACTACCCCAAAACTGAAAACGTCTGACTTGAGAGATGCTCTTCCAACAATTGCATACTCCGGTGCAAAGTAACCGAAAGTACCTTGCATTCTTGCTGGAGAACTAGATGCACTAGGGAGACCATCAGCTTTTATGCATTTTGCCATACCAAGATCAGTTATCTGCACATGTATATTTCAGATTAAGATATATGCATGTAAAACACGCTAAAACTCTTATTTATGTCCACTTCAATCTAGGCATACTTTTCAAACATGACAAACAACAATGTCATTTAATTATTCATTGTCAACATGTTATAGTTTAAAACTTCTAGTAAATGTATGCATACTTTTCTAACATGATACACATCAATGTTCTTAGCTATCTGTTGTCACTATGTTATGGTTTCTTTTTCCTTTGTAGATTTACTACAATCAGTAACAATCAAATCTTACTTTTGCTTGCCAATTTTCATCCAAAAGAATGTTTGTGGATTTGACATCTCTATGCAGTATTCTTGGGGCAGCTGCGTCATGGAGATATTCCAATCCCCTAGCAGCTCCAATGGCAATTGCTACCCGAGTACTCCAATCCATGTTTTTTCCTTCAGACCCATCCAGACAATCTCTCAGATTACCTTTATTCATATACTCAAATACCAAGAGCCTCTCAGTATTTTTTCCGTGGGTTTCGAAGCAGTAGCCGAGCAAAGGTACCACATGACAATGATGAAGTCTGGATAACAGTTCAATCTAAGGGAAATAACAGATAGCAATTACTTTTCATTTCTTAAATTAAAATACAATTAAAGAAATGTGAGATGCCAAGTTGAGTTATTAGTTATTACCTCAGTTAAAAAGACAGAATCCATATCAGGCCCTTTCTGAGTCTTGAGGCGCTTAACAGCCAGAATACTTCCATCTTTGAGTTGACCACGATAAACATAACTGCTTCCTCCAAGTCCTATTAGATTGGACTCTGAAAACTTATTGGTTGCATTTTCCAGCTCCAAGTATGAAAACTGGATAATTGCTCCAGGTGAAGGTCCTGTTTTGCTTCCAAATAAGCAAGAGGTAAAGCACCCTATGAACAAAAGAAGATTATAGGTTAGTATAACTTTGGAGAACCCTCAACAAAAAGATAACAGACAAAAACAAGTCAGGCCTACAGGTATGAGCAGGCAATATAAGGTTTATAAAACACACTCCGCTGAAGCTTCTTAGAGTAATTACCTATCCCTTGATTGATGGGAGAATTTATATAAAGTTTGGTCTCAAGCATTGAGGAACTCCTATGGCTAATTAAGTCGGTACCACTGTTGCAACTGGTTTCCTTATCTGATGAAAATATTGGTGGTTGGACAGTGCAGTTATCCCTTCGATAGAAGTAGCAGGCAACCGAAGCAAGAAAAGCGAATGTTGTAAGTACAACACATAGTAATAGAACAAATACAACAACTTTGCTTGAAGAGCGCTTTTTTGAAGATTGTGCTGCATCAAGAGATCCTGTCACAAAACAGAACAAGTCATAATCAAATGACTTTGTATATAAACATAATTTCAATGTGGAACAGTGTACGGCAATAATTCTAAAAAAAAAAATTCGCAAGGGACTACTTATACAAATTATCACAGTAAAACCGAATCAATCTGTTTTTCAACGCATATATTTTATCATTATTCTCTCGGAAGTTGGTTTCTTTGGCCATATGTAAAATGAATATACAAGTTAGGGCATCATCAGTTGCCCGGAAAGTTTGCCCACCACAAATTCTAAATCCCACTTTTTACCACATAAACATCTCAAAACACTAAAAAAAAAAACATGTGTGCCCAATTGTGAGAGAGAAAGAGAGTACCAGAAGTGCAGTTGCAGGCTGTAAAGCAATTAGTATCGTGACCATCAGCTGCTACTTTAGGAAGGCCGTTGGCATCACATACACATGTCCATTTGCGATCACTTCCATCATCTATAATAGAAAGAAAGGAAATTTAGCATTTAGTCTCCGTGAAAATTCATTTCAGTAGAAATGCAGTGCGTCTATACCAAATAAGATACGAAAGAATGGCCACTGTCAAAAGGGAAGGATACCTTAATCAGCATAATGAACTTATGGCATGAAAAGATAAAACTGAAGCATTTTCTGAAGATGTGCATTACCTTTTAATGTGATTCTACTTATACGTTTGTGGAAACCGGTTCCGTTCAATTGAACAACACATGAAGAATGTTTTATAGGCCTCTACAATCTGAAAGTGCATTCTTCTAAGAAGAAAATACTTTTACAATGAAAACATTGCATAATATGTTAATGAGTTATGAGTTTAAGACCACTAATATTATTATCTTCCCCCTCTCTATTTATAGGCTTAGATACATAAAAACAGATATGTAAAGACCAAAAATGGAACAATATGTTCAAAGTCTACCAGCAGCAAAATTATAACAAAAGCAGTGTAAAGCTTTTGGGTAATGTACCATAAAGATCAGCAGCATACCCTGACTGCAATTACAGGATGCCGAACAGTTGGATTCCAGAGTGTAGCTCCGGTTTCCTTGAAACGATACAGAACATCTACAGGTCCAATCTGTTACACCAGAAGTACTGGAAACCTCATCTGCACAATATATTATGAAAATAAGATTTAGCTTTTATTTAAGACCTCCTTATACTATCTGTTGTTTAATTTACACACATTTCAGAGGTCACATATAACAAATAAACATGCTTAGTTAATATTCACCATTCAAAGCAAGAAAGTAACAACAATTACAGCAAATTAAATAAGAATATCAACACTGACCACAGAGAATTTGCTGAATCGAAATCAAACTAATAAAACAAGCAAGGGCAACTCCCACTTGGCACTTCATTTACTGAGACCTGCATATCATACAATACGAAAAGAATACAGAATCAGTTCACCTGTCTTTCTGACAGAGTGATCTACAGAAGTATAAATTGTCATAAAAACTTGGAAATATTCTCAATTCTTGGTAATACAGAGCTGATGTTAATCAGAACCTTCGATTCTCAAAATAAATAGAACATTGGATTATCAGGTAAAATGAGCATGGTAGATTTTATTTATAGCAATTCAGGTGTGAGCAAAACTAGTGACATTCAAACAAACTGCAATTAATGCTAAAATGTAAACCTGAAGATGACACCATCCAAACCTGAAGTTGAGCTCATCAAACTCAATGCTGTAAACTAATCAATTTTGATCAAATTAATTCAGATTATCTATAAATTGCAAAAGATCTAAGGCGACAAAGTAAACTAAAATCAGGCCAGAGATTAATACACTCCAAAATCTGAAGACACACTTTACCATGAAAGAAAAAAAATCTAAAGTCGGGCACCATGAGAAACATGATAAGTAGGACTGTAGGAGTGACTAATTCATGATTGGCCAACAACTAAATGCGAAATAGAAATGATAGAAAGTCGGGTACATGAGCAGTATGATAAGTAGGAGCAACTAATCATGGTTGGCCAACAAATTTCAAGCTATCAATTAAGTGCAAGCACTACACCATGTACTCAAGCAAGATAGAAGTTACAACATTAACTTTGACTACACTAGCTCAAGGTAAAGTCAACACAAAACTTCGCTAAAATAGCCCCACAAGATTATTGATAGCTACTGATAGTAAGACACAACTAAACCCCTGAATTCAGAAGTAACTATTACAACAACCGAATTGCATTAGCCATTAAAAGCTGTAACTAACTACTATATGGTTACTTCAGAATTGAATCAATTAATACAAATGGAAAATGCAGGCCTTAAGCAAAGAGCACACGTGGACCGACTGCCCTCCTCTTTGATTAATGCATTAATTCTTCTAGCTGTCATAGATGTCCCATCTTAAGTTAAGTGCTCTGTGATACTACAAGAGCTCTACATGTAAACCTAAAAAAACGACTTCACTACAAACAAATTTACACTTTCTCTTCTCCACAGTAACTCCAAAAGACTCTGAAACTGCATTGTATCCAAACAGAAAGAAACTCCAGTTTGCAAACTTTTTAGGAAAATCACATTACCTGACAAAGTACAGAACCGCACGTAGAAGAGAAAAACAAGAACTTGTGCTTGACCTTACTGACGACTTAGAAAATAGTGAGAAGATTGAATCTAGCCAGCTCCAGGTACCTTGAAACGATAAAAACCCACTCACCACTCTCCTTTTTCAGAGCTTAAACACAGACTATGAAGAATAGATGTTGCAACCCATCAGAAATAATGCAGTGAATCTTAGAAATGGACTGCAGAAAGGACACATATGACAGCAAATACAAACTTGACAAAACATGAATAGCTCTGAAAAAACAAGCCCATCTACCACCTCTCTGAAAGCTGCCCTTTTGCAAATCCGAAAGAGACCCCTCAGCTGTAACCATATCTAATCCACATTATCAAATTTAAAAACCCCAACATCTGCATCCTTTAGCCCAGCATTTCCCATAGAAAATTGAAAACTTGGTCAATACCCAATAATTCAATTTTATAAAACTTTCGAAAATTAAAACAACCCAACGGTTGAGAAAAACTTTAATCTATTTATTCTTCAAAGGGAAATAACGGTTATGTAAGACTTTCCTTCAAAGACAAACAAAACGACCTAAGCTCAAACTTGGCCGGCCCTACGTATCTGTCGGCTGAGGAGATATGGGGCCCGCGCTACATCAAAATGGGCCCCAGTCAATTAGCAAAGTGATTGCCTCGCACAATGGAGGCTTTGGCTTTCTAACTATAAATACAGATTGAACCACCAAACTCACCACTAATATAGATTATTGAACACAAAACAATGAACTTGGTCAAATAGTCAACAACTTTTTTTTTTTTCCTAAATGATTTAAAGTTGGATTACGAAATTGTTTACATAAAGTGTGGTGAATTCTTTATATAAAAAATGAAAGCTTTAGTCACTGCAAACAAAGAAAGAAACAAAAAGATTACAGCTTTGGATTCTGGTGTATCAAAAGAAATAAGCTTTTGAATGGTAATCAAGTAGCTTAATGATTCTGTTTATTACTAAAACAGCCATGATTAATCCGTTTAAAGACAATCGTGTCCGGACGTGGAACACAGTCCGCCAGATCCGTATTCAAAATAGAAACACTTAAAAAATTAAAAAGGAAACAAATCAATCAAATGCAGGAACACGGATTTCGGAGCTTACCTTGATCAATATGATCGAGGGAACTTTTAGCTTCTGCGATAAACCACCGACAGTGACAATCGATCGAGAAAAACAAAGTTTCTGAGAGGGAGTTGGAAATACGACTGGGATCGGATATATATACAATCAGCTTCAGAATCGAATAGCTGAAACAAGCTGAGGCATTTTCACAATGACCAGAGTGGTCGAGAGAATGTGTTTGTTGTCTCCATTTTGAGTGAAACAAGGTATATATGGAGGCTTGAATTGGTGTGTGTGGACTGTGGAGTGGGGAGAGTGAAAGGGAAGACCGAATAAGATCAGAGAGGGTTCTGTATTGGAGGGAGGGAGGGAGTGAGTGAGGAGGGAATGTGACGAGATTTGAGAGCTCATGCAGCAGAGCCGAGGTGGCAAACTCCCGCTTCCCAAGGTGTGCAGCAGAGAAGAGAAGAGAAGACGGGACCTCACTTCTTTTTTATATTTCGTTGTCATTATTCAAGAACGAGGGTCTTACGTGGAAGCAGTCCCACGTCTGTCCACCTCTGAGATTTTGATTATTTCCTTTTTTATTAAATTTTTATTTGAAATGATATGTTGTAATGAAAGCACTTCTAATATTTTTTTATTTAAAAAAAAAAGAGGATATAGTTCAAAGAGAAAAAATAATAGGGAGAACTGTGTGTTTATTAATTGATAGAGAGGCCTTTATATAGGCATTACAATAAGTATCTCGATAAATCAGGGATTCCTTATCTATTACAGAATCAACTATACTAGTCTAATTAGGTCAAGACACATCTAGGAAGTTACGGAAATAACCTTCTTACAACACTCCACATTGTGTCGAGCGTCTAATGTCTTCATGGTGCTTACCATGTTCCCTCACTAAAACCTTGCCAGCAAAACAAAAACCTCTTGGGTAAAAATAAAATGCATGGACGAAGGGAAAATAACACAACACACCAACACTACACTTGTGAATAACTTGTGATGTAGACTCCTCCTGAAGTCTAACAAACTTAGAGCTCTGATATATGGCGCATGCCGAGGCTCTTCACATGTTTCACATGCATAGATTTTCCCAAAGACTTAGTAAACAAATCTGCAACATTCGCATCTGAACTCACTTGATTAACTTGGATGTTCAGGAATTCCTGTTGTTGCACATTGTAAAAGAACTTGGGCGATATATGCTTAGTGTTATCACCTTTGATAAAACCCAACTTCATCTGCTCAATGCAGACAGCATTATCTTCATAGATACACGTAGGTTTATCGGTGATAGACACTAGTCCACACGAATCACGAATGTGGCGAATAACTGACCTTAGCCAGACACATTCTCTAACAGCCTCATGGAGGGCGATGATCTCTGCGTGATTCGATGAAGTAGCAACCAAAGTTTGCTTGGTTGATCTCCAGGATATCGCTGTATTTGCCATGGTGAAAACATAACCAGTTTGGGAACGAGCACGATGCAGGTCAGAGAGATACCCAGCATCCGCGAAACCAACTAACACGTTGTTGGGAGTCTTTGAGTAAGGGAGACGTCCAGAGAATGGCACATTTGGATGGCCGGACGCGTCGCCATCATCATCCTCCACGCCGCCGGCGCCAGCAACAATACCACGACGTACGATGACACTATCAAGGCGGCCAGAAACGTTGGTGTGAGGAGGGTGATTGGCGAGATTTTCTCTCTTTGTGTGAAGGGATAGAACAGTCCCAAGTCAATGGAACCTTTCAAGTAACGAAACAAATGTTTGATACCGTTCCAATGACGATGCGTAGGCGCTGAGCTAAATCTAGCTAGTAAGTTCACAGCGAAAATAATGTTTGGTCTAGTGCACTGTGCCAAATACAAAAGTGCCCCAATCGCACTTAAGTATGGGTACTCAGCACCAAGAATCTCTTCTTCATCCTCTTTGGGATGGAATGGATCCTTGTTTATGTCCAGACTACGAACAACCATGTGAGTAGACAACGGCGTACATGTACCCATGTTGAAACGCCTGAGCATCTTCTGCGTATAAGCAGACTGGTGAACCAGAATACCCTTGGTTCTATGCTCTAACTCAAGTCCTAAACAGAACTTAGTTTTCCCAAGATCCTTCATCTCGAACTCAGATTTCAAGAATGAAACTGTCTCTTTAATCTCACTTGAAGTACCGATGACATTCATGTCATCAACATAGACAGCTACAATAGCAAATCCAGAGTCGGTCTTTCTAATGAACACGCATGAGCATAACTCATCGTTCTTGTAACCCCTCTGAATCAAGTATATATTCACGTAGGTGATTGTACCACATCCTTCCAGATTGTTTAAGTCCATACAGTGAACGTTGCAGCTTAACTGCATAAGCACTCCGTGGTTTAGAGTCTTTTGATTCGGGCACATGAATTCTTCAGGAACTCTCATGTAGATATCCGTATCTAGATCTTCATATAGATACGCTGTAACTACATCCATCAGTTGCATACTCAATTTTTCAGACACTACTAAACTGATCAAGTAGCGGAAAGTAATGATGTCCATTACGGGAGAATACGTCTCCTCGTAGTCAATACCAAGACGCTGCGAGAAGCCTTGCGCCACGAGTCTTGCCTTATATCGCAAGATCTCATGCTTCTCATTGCGCTTACGAACAAAGACTCACTTATATCCGACAGGTTTAACGCCTTTAGGGATCAATTCAACAGATCCAAAGACTTGCCTTTTGTCTAATGAGTCAAGTTCTGCCTGTGTTGCTTCTTTAAGCTTCGGCCAATCTGTACTTTGTTGACATTCAGTCACTAAGCGTGGTTCAACTTTGTCGTCATGGATGATCTCTTGTGTGATGGAATAAGCATATATATCATCAACGTATGTGGAGGCTCTATCCACTAAGAGACACGCGTTATTCAAACTGAGCGAGATTTATTTGTTCTCTGGAGTCAACATTGGATCTATGTCATCCCACAGATATGATTCAGTTGACTCATGGACATATCTATAGTCAGAGACAATCTCATGCGATGGATGCGCATCATCGATGATGAGCGGATTTTGTGCCTTCGCTCGCTTCTTTCGAGGGTTTTTATCTCGAGAATTTTTCGGTCTCCCCCTCTTCCTGGTGGGAGCCGAGGCCGAAGCTACTGCCCCTTCAAAGTCTATCAGGGCACCGTTGCGATCCGATTCAACAACAGAGACGTCACGGCATACGATGGCGCCGTCGCCGGCGTCACCCTCTCCTGAGGGTATGCCGACGACACTAGGTCTTAGGGCAGCCGAACCGGTCCTGTAATTCGGAACCTCCAACCTTGCCGGTACGTTTGCAACAGGTACGTGTGATCTTGTCACTTTCGCAATATCAGTGAAAGCGTCGGGCATCGATTCCGCGACTTTCTGAAGATCAATAATGCGTTGCACTTCAAGCTCACTTTGAGCAGTGCGAGGATCATGAATAGACAAATCGTTGGGGGCACACCATGTCAATTCCTGACGTTTATTCGGAATGAGTGCATTCCTATCTCCCCCTAACGGCAGGAAGTGTGTCTCTTCAAAGTGACAATCTGCAAATCGTGCAGTAAATAGATCACCGGTGGTTAATTCTAAGTAGCAGATTGTCATTGGCGAATCATAGCCAATATAGATTCCTAAACGTCGTTGGGGACCCATTTTGATACGCAAAGGAGGCGTAATTGGCACATAAACTGCACAACCGAAAATACGTAAGTGCGATAGATTGAGTTCAAAACCAGTTACCATCTGGTAGACACTAAACGCATTGTTGGCAATGGGTCGGAAACGAATAAGCATCGCTGCATGCAGTATTGCATATCCCCAAGCAGAAACTGGCAAATTGGTTCCAATAAGCAATGCCCTAGCCACTAGCTGGAGTCGCTGAAAGGTGGCTTCTGCAAGGCCGTTTTGAGAATGAACATGAGGAACAGGGTGTTCTACTTCAATTCCAATGGACATACAATAATCATCAAATGCTTTGGAGGTAAACTCGCCAGCATTATCCATCCTAATAGATTTGATAGGATGGTCAAGGTGGTTAGCCCTTAATTTGATGATTTGAGCTAAAAGCTTGGCGAATGCAACATTTCTTGTGGACAATAATGCGACGTGTGACCAACGCATCGACGCATCAACCAACACCATAAAATACTTAAATGGGCCGCATTCTGGTTTGATTGGTCCACAAATATCACCTTGGATTCGATGTAAGAATGATATATTATCAGTTGAAGCTCTGGCAAATGAAGGACGAGCATGCAATTTAGCAAGCGGAGCAAGCCTTACAGAATGAGCGATGGGCATTGGAAATTGTCGTTGTGGCATAAGAGGATACATGTGGTGACGCCCCATGTCCCTGTGAAGGGTGGGACGGCACGACGTGCGGCGTAAAGGCCGCTTCCTCATCCGCCAGGTGCGCGGCCCCGAAACCCTGTGAAGGGGGGGGGGAGGGGGGGGGGGTGGCGAGTGTGGTGTTAAGGCCACGACCTTGCGAGGAGCTTGGCTCCTGCGTACATCACGATGTTGAGTCGCGGTAAGAGGTTCTTCCAATCGCTTTTTCGACTTGAAAAATGGATGTCCATGGGAGTTCTTTAAAATCCGGATCATCATATCACGACCAGGGTGGCCTAGTCGAGCATGCCAAAACTTATAATCATTAGTGTCACAAAAATTATCAGTGACAGCATATGATTCGAAGACATGAGCTGTAGTGAGATATAAGCCATTGTCTTCAATGCACGACATCTTCTCTAAGATACGGCGGCGGCCGTGTTCTTGAGAAGTAATGCATAAGTATTCTTCACCATTCTCAGCATAGGTATCCAAGTGATAACTGTTGGCACGGATATCCTTAAAACTCAGCAGGGTTCGATTTATTCTCGGCACATAGAGATCATCAATGACATTGATAACGGTACCATTTGGTAACATAAATTCAGCGGTTCCTCGCCCTTTGACAACTGGCGAGGTACCTATCAATGTTGTCATAGATGAACGATACGGCATTAAATCCGTAAACAACTGCCTATTCCTTAGAATAGTGTGGGTAGTTCCACTATCAGCTAGACACTCAACTTCTCCACGAGACATCTACAAAGAGAAGAAAACTTGGGTTAGTTTCTCGGGAGAACAGTCTAATCACTACGCCGTAGGATAGAGAAAGAAAGGGGAATAAATCCCATCGAGTGTATCACATGGCATTTGGACATTATAACGTCGACGAAAGTCATAAAATGCAAGGTTGAATGTACCATAACCAATCAATCATCATCAGAAACCAAAACGAAACCGAGGTTGCGCACATTGTGGTGTTGAACACCTTTGGTAACTGGAATAAAACGAGGACAAGCCTCTTAGGATTGGTGTTAAAACACCTCTCGGGCTGCACACCAGCCGAAACTGTGGATGTCAAAGACACATGGTGTTGTGGCACCAGAGTGTGGCGGATGCGGAGCCTACTTCACCTTAATGGGCCGATGGCGGCCCGTTCGCCTCCTTTTAAGGAGTGAGTGTAGGTGGGATTATAAGTCTAAAATATAGAGCCTATGTGACCTAAAGGTGGCGTCACAAGAACCACGTGAGTTGTTAATACACGAACCTGATTGCATAAAAACATAAAATTTCTCACAATATGGGAAAACAGAGAAATTTTATTAAGTGCCAACTTGAATACATCAACTTCTAATTCCAAAATAAACAGACTAACAAGATTCATAAAAACATGGCGAATGCCATTACAGTACTTGATAAACTAGAAAAGCCAAATACATAGGCTAATCAAAATCAGGGACATCAAGAGTTTGTGGTTGCGCCTTTGGAGAATCCACATGATGAGCATAATTTGCATCAATCATCTCGTCCTTAGCATAATTTCTTTCTTCAGACAGAAACTTCTTGTAGGCATTTAACATCTCCTTACTAGCTCGACAATCGCGATGGTAGTGTTTGGAGGAACCACACTTGTAGCACGGAGAAAATTGGGCATTCTGGTCATTGCTATAAGGTCTAGGAGGGTTTGGTACCGGGCCTAGACGCGGTCCGTGGCCGGTCCGGCCTCCCCCTGAAGGTGGTACGGCGGCGCCACCTTCGCGCCTCCAAGTGTTGGAGCGTCGTGTCACTTTGTTTCCAGCATTCTGATGTCTTCCGCGTATCGGATTGTACGGGGCATTGCGGCTTTTATTTTTCTACTTTGAAGTCTTCCCATAATGAGCCTGTGGTGTTGGAATTGGTTTTGTACCAACAGGTCTCTGGCTACTATTGAGCCTAATCTCAGAATGACACTCTTTTTTAGCCAATATTGCCATAAAGTCAGCGAATGTCTTGATTCTTCCTTCATCAACTGAGATTTTATATTGATGTCCAAGGACATCGTAGGCCATGGGGAATGTATTAAATGTCTTCTCCAGAAGATCTTTATCGGTTTTGATGACGCCAACCGTGCCAAGATCCGTCTGTAGACTAATCATATCCTGATTGTATTTGTCTACTTTGTCATAATCCGAGAAACGGATTTGTTCCCATTTAAGGGTGAGCTCTGGAACAAGCATGTCATGAAAATTGTTAAATCGCTGCTGGAGCGTGTCCCATAAAATTTTGGGATCTTTTACCGACAAATATTGTTGCTTCAGAGTCGGGTGGATATGGCGCCTCAAATACATGAGGGCCTGAGCCTTGGCATGGTCCCCAAAAGGGGTGGTGGCGGCTGCATCAGTTAGAAGGGCTGGAAAGCCTTTGCTTTGGAAAGCAATTTCAACATCGGAAACCCATCGATGGTAGTCTTTGCCTTGAAGATTCAAGATCTCAAAATCAGGGCGTGACGGTGACGACGACAACATCTACAAGAGAATAATACGTCGGATCAGTATCACTTTGAACAGATACTATCAAGTATATATTGGAATTAGAAGGGATATATTCGGTCACATAAGTGATTTTTTTTTTTTCGATGCAAAAGCATTTTTTTTTTCTTTTTGATGCATAAACCGGCGACAACATATCGCACCTTCAAACAGTGGCGTACTCAGACATCCACATAAGCATCTTTTTTTCTTTTAATTCCCTTTCAACATGATTCCCCCAGGATCATCACTTAAAAACTGCGACCGTAGGGATGATGAATTCCCCATTCTAGGTCTCATCGGCGATTTAAGAATGGCCGGAATCGGAGTAGAAGAAAGGCTAATAGCGCCCGATATAATATATCTATAGTTCAAAAACAGGAACTTTTATAAAAATTTTACCTTTTGATCAAAGGAACAAGTGCGTAAGGCTTGTTCTTCGACTCTTGTTTGGTTCTCGAGCCTCTTCCTACGCGAGTGATTTGAAGGAGCTATCTTGAAAAATTGATGGCGAGTGAACGTGCGGGCGAGCAAGCAGGCTGGCGAGCGGACTTGGCGAGCGAGCGAGCGTGCTTGGCGAGCAAGCAGGCTGGCGAGTGAGCGGGCTTGTAGGCGGCCGGACAAGGGCTGCGGCCTAGGAGAGACCGAGAAGGGGGGGGGGGGGGGGGGCACAGGTCCCGAGGAAGGATGTGCGGCTGACGGAAGGGATCGAGGAGGAGGAAAAAAAATTATTAGGGTTTTTCTAGGGCTCAGGGAGGTCACGTGCTGATAACGTGTTCAAGGAGTAAAGATAATAGGGAGAATTGTATGTTTATTGATTGATAGAGAAGCCTTTATATAGGCATTACAATAAGTATCCCGATAAATCAAGGATTCCTTATCTATGACAGAATCAACTATACTAGTCTAATTAGGTCAAGACACATTCAAGAAGTTACAGAAATAACCTTCCTACAACCATTAATATTTTTTTATTTAAAAACAAATAATGAAAATATAAATGATCAACGGGAATTAGGTTTTAGTCCCCGTTTTATAAATGATGATATTTTTCAGTTCCATTATAGAATTTTTGCATATTTTTTGTTATAAACCTTTCGGAACATATGCCATTGTTTCGTTTAAAATAGGACAAAAAATGGCATCTAATTTGGTGATAATTATTTATTTAATTATAATTATTTATTTTTTAAAAGTTTAGTACATAATACACGTACCACATTCACCCTCAGCTATATAAGCGGCAAGCAGAAAAATCACACAGAAATTTGAGTATGTTATTTCCCTTCTTACTCTTCATAAATTCACAAAATAATATTTAAACCCCTATCTCTTTCACCCAGTAAAACTCAGGTCAATTGGGTGATGATCATTGACCAGAGTGCAATTCATGATCGAGGGGGTGCCAAAAAGGTGGTGTGGGTGGTTGATCAGCTGCCGGAGCTACTGCGAGTCTTCACGAAAATGGACTGGAGTTAACTTTCGAATGGGTAGCCAAAAATAATTCAAGCAAGCCAGAATGGAGATGAACAAAGCAAACCCAAATAATGGAAGCAGGTCATGTTGGAGACGAGCACATAACAAACCCAATGCCCATATGATTAAGAAAATGAAAAGAAAGACGATTAAACTCAAGGTATCAGAGAAACTTTTGATCAGGCTTCCATCTCGTATGTGGCTAATTGAGATGAGAGACAAGATGGAGATATTTTTTTATTTTATTTTGTAAATTTATGAAAGGTAAGAAGGGAAATAAGTCAAATAACATACCCAAATTTATGTGTGATTTTCTGCTTGCCACTTACTGGAGTAAATGTGGCTCAATCACACTTAAGGTAAATGTGAGCTTAGCACCCCGCAGGTAGATAATATAATACATGTAAGAAAAGGCTAAGAAATCATGATGGAATTGTCCGGTTTCTGGTCGAGGAGATCAAAACGAACGGAATTGCCTGCTTGAATTTGCTAGGAATGCTTTAGAAGCTAGAGTGAGCCTCATTCACATTTTCATGACTTCTGATAACCTATTTATATGTTAGTGTTCCTTTTGATTACGAGCATAATGATAGAGAACAGAGGGGAGTCGGGAGTCAGGACTCAGGAGACAGTCAATGTTGATAACCTATGTAAGTATAAAGATAATGGCAGTCCTCAATATGGACCAAAACACAGCCCAACATGTAGTATGATGAGTCCCAGCACAAGTACAAGTGAAGTCATGAAGCCCAACCAATTCAAGGCTCAACCTAACCTCAGAAAACTAAGGTATATTCATGCATATTCATATCATGTTTTCACTAAGGATAGCAGTACCATTTTGTATCCTATGTTTGCTACTAAGGATAGGAGTACTGCTTCGTATACCAAGTCTTCTGGGTATTTTTATGGCTTTGTTCAAATCGTCTTGAAAACTGTGATTTATCTTCTCAATGCATTTCCAGTTGTTTCCAGTCGATTTTCTTTTCAAAATTCAAACAGCTAGCCAAGCATGTGATTCTCTTGGAGCTCAAACTATCAAAAGGTGAAGGAATTTTTCAATCCGTGACCTTGATGTTTTCAATGTCCATTTGTTTATGCTTGGTTTGTGTTACACTTACCTATGCAGTTGGTAGTAGGCTGTATGATCCTAGAAGGAAGCTGTCTTGCCCTTTCATATTGTTGACATTCTTTTAGAATGCTTCTTGCAAAACATTTTTCCCTCTTACAAAAAGCTAGCCTTTTATGGAAAGTTGGTTTTGTCCTTTTGTGCTTAGCTTTGTACTATAAAGGATTTCAACAGCATCTAAGCCAAACAGATCAGTCCAAACCTTCTGAATCTATTGGCAAGTGTGATGCCCTCTTAGTGCACACCTTGGCCTATAAATACCAAGCAAAGTTCCTTTGTTTGGTGGTTGTTTTTGTGTCTTTGTTTTGTATTTGTAAAGATCATCTTTTGTATGATTTTAAGTTCATAAAGCTCTCTTGCTCTAAGTCTTCCTAGTGACTATAAATCTTAGAAGCATTGGGTTGAACAATCTTTCAAAACCCATATTGCATTTACACTTGCATGCCATGTGTTTTTGCTTGGTGGTCAATTTAATTGTGTTTTTGTTATTATTGAAGAATATCAGCTTGGCTGTGTTCTTACTCTCTACTGCTCTAAGTCTTCCTAGTGATTATAAATCTTAGAGCTTGAGAAATCAAAAACCGTTTTTCAAAAATCATAAAGCATTTGCATTCCAATACATGAGGTTGTGATTGGAGGTGCAACGACCCCAAGAGTTCACAAAGCAGAGTTAGCTAGGGAGTAGTTAAGGTCTGAGTGAAGCTCTTGTATCCCTTTCATGTGTGAGGACTTATGGGACAAGATGTGAGAGCGTTCTAGTTAGACTAGGTAGAGTCATAGAACATGATAACAACAAGGTCTGGTATCACAGGCTCTATTCTTGTATAAGTCTACGAATCACATAGTGGAAAAGTTTGTCCTTCGGATAAGGGCACGCAGTTTTCTTCCCTGAGTTCAGGGTTTCTGCGTTAAAGAAAAACATCTCTGTGTTGTTTTTATTTTCAGCAACCTTTTCATTACTTGCATAATCGTAGTAAATTGTGAATCGGGATAGCACAACTGGAATTACAGAGTTGTTGCTAGCCTCGAATTACAACACATAACGAAAAAGTTGCAAAGAGTCATATTCACCCCCCTCTAGGACCTTCAAGTGGTATCAGAGCGGCCACCAGCTTGCTGGTGAGATCCTCTTAGAGGGAAATAAACCACAGATTCGGTTCCTCACTGAATTCTCCTCCCTTTTTCAATGGGAAAGGGTATTCGGATTGGAAAGTGATGATGTTTACTTTCCTCTCGTCCCAGGACGATGGAAGACAATGGGAAGCAGTTGAGTTTGGGTATTCAGTCCCTATGACGGTGGAAACAGAAACTGCACCTTCCATTCTAAAGCCCCGTGACCAATGGACTCTAGATGAAAGGTTGGAAGCCAAAGCTAACATGAGGGCTTTGAACAACCTTTTCATGGCAGTATCTGAAGACGTTCGTCGAAGGATCATCAACTGCACCCTTGCCTGAGATGCATGGCAAATCTTGGCCACCGCTCATGAAGGCACAAACAAGGTAAAGGAACAAAGTATCAGATCTTTACTTCATGAGTTTGAGGAGTTGAAAATGAGTGAGGATGAAACTGTAGAAGCTTTTCTTGGACGTATGCTTGCCATTACAAATCATTGTCATAGTTTAGATCATCCTATTTCAACGAATGGTTCAAAAGTTTGTAAGGGCCTTACCACCTAGTTTTGAGTCAAAACAGATTGCCATAGAAGAAGCTAGAGACTTGACCACTTACACCTTAGATGAGCTTGTAGGAAACCTCAAAAATTTTGAAGCCAAGAGGAAATCCTCTAAAAAGGATAGATCCTTAGCCTTTACTGTAGTCAAAGAGGAAGTAGAGGAAGAGTCTGTGTCAGGTGATAGTTCGGTGGAAGAATTTGCTCTCTTAACCAAAAAATTGGAGAGGATTCTTAGGGAGAAGAGGAACCCTGGGTCATTGTGGTGTTATGGGTCATATTCGACCATATTGCTACAAGCTAAAAAATGAAGGCCCTGCTCAGAATACTGAGAATGGAGTCCTGACATCTCTCAAGGATTCCATTGAGAACTCACTCAAGGAACTTGTGAAGATTGTTCAATCTCTTGCTAACCCTAACCCTAGGGATTCGTCTAGCAAGAAAATCTGGGCTCCAAAGACCAAGTCCAAATCTCAGGAGCAGCCTGCTCAAGTAGAAGATCACATTGATGAGGATGAGTATGATTCAGACTCAGATAGTAATGCTGTTAGAGTCTGTTTTCTCAGCCGAACTGTTCTGAAGCCAAAAGCTCTGCATAGAACAAGAGGTTATTGCAATGTTGCACTCACTGCCTTGTCAGCTCGGAAATCCGATTCCTGGTATGTTGACAGTGGATGCTCGGCTCACATGACTGGCGATCCCAAGTGGTTCGTATCAAGGGATGATGTCTATCCAGTTGGCTGCATTACATTCGGGGATGGAGCAAATTCAGAAATCATTGGTAAAGGGACAGTAAGGGCTCCAGGTCTCCCGGAACTAAAGAATGCCCTTCTCGTCAAAGGCTTAGAAGTATGCTTGCTGAGTGTTAGTCAGGTAGTTGATGAGAACGACTGTGTCATATTTGACAAGATCAAATGTCTGGTTCTAAATGGGATGGGGATGAGCGTCATGCAAGGAGATCGGACCATGGACAATTGCTACTGTATCATGGCTCGGAAGGAGTTCAAGCCTCAACTATGCTTTCGTGCACAAATTGGTGAGCAGCCCCTTGATCTTTGGCACAGACGTCTTTGCCATTTGAACCATAAGGACATCATCAAGCTATCAACCAAGGAAGTAGCTAGAGGTCTCCCTAAGCTTTCCGGAAAAGTTTCAAGTATGTGTGGAGAATGTAAAATTGGTAAGCTTACACGCTCTCCACACTCTGCTCTTAATGCTCAACCCACTTCTAATGTGTTAGAACTCTTGCATATGGATTTGGTAGGACCCGTTAAGACTCTTAGCTTAAATGGTGCGAAATATACTCTTGTTATTGTTGATGATTTCTCTCGGTTTACTTGGGTTATGTTTCTTGCATCTAAGTCTGATACTTTTGACACATATGATAAGTTTGCCAAAAGGGTTTCAAATGAGAAAATACACGAGGGTAAACACATTGTTAGAGTTAGGACAGATCATGGTACTGAATTTGATAATGCAAAATTTGATGATTACTGTGACATGTTTGGTGTGCACCATGAATACTCTTCTCCGATCACTCCCCAACAAAATGGGATTGTTGAAAGTAAGAATCGAGTTTTAGTAGAAATGACCAGGGTAATGCTTAATGCCTCTGGTCTCCCTCACGTCTTCTGGGCCGAGGCCGTGAGCAATGTTTGCTATACTCTTAACCGTGCTATTTTCAGGCCAGGAACTGATAAGACTCCCTATGAGATGTGGAAAGGAAGGAAACCTAATCTGGCCCATCTGAAAGTGTTTGGAAGTCCTTGCTTCATCTACAAGGACCGAGAATATCTGACCAAACTTGATGCACGTTGTGATAAGGGTGTTTTTCTTGGTTACTCTCTCAAAAGCAGGGCATACTGGGTCTACAACAAAGTCTCATGCAAGCTAATGGAAACCATTAACGTTGCCATTGATGATGGTCTTGGGTGTACTCACCTGACCGGTTGCACATCTGAAGATGATCCAACAACACCTACTGATCCCATACAACCAGAAGCAGATGTCACAATCTGCAAGGAAGGTTCTTCGGCTGACGAAGCTGACTAAAAAAATGGAGAGGATCAGAATGATCAGGAGGATGGATATGAGGTTACCGATCCCATGGAAGGTTGTAGGGATGCAACCACAGCTACCCAGCCTCTACATAGGATTGAAAAGCGACAAGTGCAAAAAGATCACTCTCCTTCTGACATCATTGGTGATGATTCACAATCCACTGTCACACGCAGCAAGGTAAAACGTGTGGTAAGCAGTTATGCAGTGTTAAAAAGTTTTTTTGCAATGCATAAGTCTACCATAGATAGAGTCATGCACTTTGGTTTTGTGTCCATCATAGAACCTAAGAACGTGAAAGAAGCCTTGTGTGATACTGATTGGATTAATGCCATGCAAGATGAATTGAATCAATTTGAGAGAAGGTAAGGTTTGGCACCTTGTGCCACGACCCGAAAACAAGAATGTAATTGGCACCAAATGGGTGTTCAAGAACAAGTCTGATGAGAAATGTATGATAACCAGGAACAAGGCTAGATTGGTTGTTCAGGGTTACTCACAAATAGAGGGACTTGATTTTGATGAAACCTTTGCTCCGGTTGCAAGGTTGGAATCAGTTAGGTTTCTCTTGGCAATAGCTTGTTACTTGAGGTTTACCTTGTACCAAATGGATGTGAAGAGTGCGTTCTTGAATGACATTCTTAAGGAGGAAGTGTATGTTGCACAACCTCCAGGCTTCCAAAGCTCTAGCCATCCTGATCATGTTTACAGGTTAGATAAGGCACTTTATGGCCACAAGCTTGGTATGAGAGGTTGTCCACACACCTTCTTGAGCATGGTTATGTTAGAGGTTCTGTTGATAAGACTATGTTTGTAAAAATCACCTCTAAAGACATGTTTATTGCCCAAATCTATGTGGATGATATTGTTTTTGGTTTGACTTCCGATAACTTGGTGAAAGAATTTTCAGATCTTATGTCTAAGGAGTTTGAGATGAGCCACTATGGGAAATTGACCTACTTCTTAGGTTTGCAAGTTGATCAAAAGAATGATGGCCTGTTCATATCGCAATCCATGTATGTCAAGGAACTCGTGAAGAAGTTTGGGATGGAAACATCCTCTCCCGTCGCGAATCCGATGGGAACGAGTTGCAAGATCACAGTCGATCTTGATGGAGTTGATGCTGATCAGTCCAACTACTGTAGCATGATTGGTAGCCTGCTGTACTTGACAGCTAGCAGACCTAACATATGCTATAGTGTAGGAGTTTGTGCTCGGTATCAAGCCAACCCCAAGGAATCTCATGTGAAGGCGGTCAAACGCATTATCAAGTACATTGCAGGTACAACTGACCTTGGGATTAGCTACACTTTCGATACTAACTGTGAGGTTGCAGGATACTCCAATTCGGACTGGGCAGGAGATGCTAATGACCGGAAAAGTACTTCCGGCTGTGCTTTCTTTGTGGGAAACAACTTTGTTTCGTGGCATAGCAAGAAGCAGAACTGTGTGTCTCTGTCCACAGCTCAGGCAGAATACATTACTGCTGGAACCTGCTGCACACAACTTTTGTGGATGAAGCACATGCTCGCGGACTACGGATTTCAACAAGAGGTGTTATCCTTATTCTGTGACAATACTTCTGCTATCAATATCTCTAAAAATCCTGTGCTGCATTCTAAGATGAAGCATATAGAGATTAGATATCATTTCATTCGAAACTTGGTTGAAGATAACTTGCTTGAATTAACTTTTATTCCCACTGAAAAACAACTGGCTGATTTGTTCACAAAACCACTTGACAACCTTAGGTTCACTAGCTTAAGGAAGGCAATTGGTATCTGTGACCCACACTAATCTTCCCATGAGAACGTGCCTTGTACATAGTTTTAGTTTTTGAAAAATCAAAAAAATTATCTAGTTTAAAAGTTTTTAGTTCTCAGCCTCACGGGATAGGAACATGTGGTGTTATCCTCAGTAGTCATTGAACTTGACCTAAGTTTTGCGTCCTTTACTACCTGAATGATCACTTTATGGTAGCTCATGTGCTTGTGCATCTGCCCTCTCTTTTTGAATTTATTGTGGTCTACATCTCAGAACAAGTTCACTCTATTTGTACACATTTCTCCCACATTGTGCTTTTCTCAATTGACTTGTATCAAGTGAGATGGAGGTATGAGGATTGCTTATGGCCAGGTTACTCTCAAAGTAGTCATTTCTTGAGTCGTGTCCGCGATTCGTTAGAAGGCAGAAATGAGAGTGGCTTGGTCACCACGGTGGTTTTTGGCTGTTTATTTAGGTCAGGTTATTCTCAAAGTAGCCATTCATTGGGTCGCATCCACGATTCTTTGGAAGGCAGAAACGAGAATGGCTTGATCTCCCCGATGAAAGTAACTTGCTTGAACTTTAAAAGAAAACTCAACAGTAAGTGAGCTGCTTCTTCCACTAAAGAATCCAAGCCTTTCACTCTTAGGAGCATCATTGTTATGCTTAATGCCCTAAAGTCAACTGACTTGGGAGTCATTAGTGAATAGGTTTGCTACATGGATCAGTGGGGATGCCTGGAATGTTTTCTATCCTTCGATGGTGTTTTTGATAAAGTCTATTGGACTATCAAACAATATAAACATACATATAACCCTATGAGGACGATTGTTCCAGAATGGCAAAAAAGAACTGAACATGTGACCATGTGGGCACAGATGTCTAAGAGAACTGGAATTGTGAAGCTATAAGGAAGAACCTTACTGGTGCTATAAGGCTGGATACAACCGTTACTATCCTCAGCCTGCTACTCAATCTCCAACTCACTTGATGCATCTCCATGAGTCCACTTTGTGTCTATTGAAATATTTCACACTCTTCACGGAATTTGTTCTGTTCACTTTGGACCATATTCTTTCAACTAGACAGTCACATTTACATGTTCTGCTTAAAATTTGGTTACTTTTGAGTGGTTAAAAGGTGTCTTACTTTGTGAGTCTATGCTTTGACCATTG